>OY728133.1:819792989-820392989 GCA_963277665.1 Viscum album
AAGATGCTCCTTCTCATCGAGGTTATGGGATGCATGCCTTAGGATACCTCATGAAGGAATATGTGATGATTATTAGAGAGAACCTCTACCTACAACTGATTTCTTTGATCTTGAAGATGCTCTAAAAACCCTAACTGGAAATGGCACTAAGAGAAGGGCCATTGCTGCATAACTTGATGGAGAAACAAGGCTGTTGTTTAAGTTTGTTCAAAATCTGGTTAGTCCAATAAAAGGTGACTTTGCTGTGTTAAATTATCAAGATGTGTTTTTAATTCATATTATGAAGAATGGATGCAAGATTAAACTGTGCAAGTACATCATTCAATATATGTGTGATTTGATCAAGGTTATATCAAACTCCACTTCTCTGTTCTACTCTTGGATGATATCAGCCATGCTTGTTGAAAAAGGTGTAGTTGGGCCTAATGAAGAAGTGCTTATGGGTTGTGAGTAATTTCTATCTAAAGCCAGCATCAGGAGAATGAAGATAAACTGGAACCCTTGGAAAAAGGAGTGGGTGGAAGACAATGATAAGGTTTATGAGAAGTTTAATCCTGTGGATTTTCGATCAAGTCCGAAAATACATTTATGATCCTGGTTTGGAACCAGATGAACTTGGTGAGTATTCAGAAGAAGAGGAAGAAGAAGCTGAAGTACCTCATAGGGAAGAAGTTATTGTTGAAGAAGAAAGGACTATTGTTCCTCCTATTGTTCTTGAAGAAGAAGTTCTTACCCATAGTGAAGATGTTAATCTGA
This sequence comes from Viscum album, assembly GCA_963277665.1. NCBI lineage: Eukaryota > Viridiplantae > Streptophyta > Magnoliopsida > Santalales > Viscaceae > Viscum > Viscum album. The sequence continues at coordinate 819,793,746 of OY728133.1, forward strand.
AAATCCAACCTGAGGCTGAAAAATAATTAGTGGTCCCATAATCCGAACAACAAGCCATGGAATATCCAATAGTAGAATAACTCCCAGGTGTGCAAGAATCAAATCTCGAAGAACTTCCTGAAGAACAATATGTTCCTGAAATAATACCCTCTGTTGAAGAGAGGATGGAGATATCCTTTCAGCTAGCTAGAAAAGAGATGAATGAGGAACTTAGAGATGAAACTTCGGATTTAGACCAATCTCTTGAGCCTCACAATCCTGAAAAGGAAGCACCTGTTGAGGGGGAGGAAACCCAAAATCTTGAGTCTGATGAAGCCTCACATCCAACTGAGTCAAGTCCTGTGGACACTCAGTACAAATTTCCTAGTTTTTATGATGTAAGTGAGTCTCAACAGGTTACTAAAACTGGGCTTGAACTATCTTCCCTGTTTCAGTTGAATTCAGTTTCTATCTTTTCCCCTGAGAAGGAACCAGAACCAGAACCTACCCCTGTACCAATTCCTTCACCTGAACCTTTACCTGAACAGCTACCATTTTTCAGTAAGGATGATTTTAAGTATTTTGGAGATACTATATTATCTGGAGTTGAGAATATTATGAACTCCCAACCTCGTGTTGTGAAAAATCTAAGTGAGAGAGATGCATCACTTCTTTTGGAGAAGATCATTTGGAAGATACAAACTAATATGCTCCATGAAATTAAAGAAGTACAGGTTGAAAATAAGTTTCTCAGTAATGAAGTCACAACCCTGAGAATCATGGTTGAAGACATGCAGAAAAAGTTTCATTTAAGATTAGAGCCTGCTACTGCTCCTCTAGAACCCATTATTTCTCAAATCTCTCGAGATGTTGTATCTCAGATTCACCCTTATCTGTTATCCTTCGATGAAAAGATTGCAGAAAGGCACAAACAGTTGTTGAAGTAAATGAGAGAGCTTGTGGTGAACCTTAATAAACTCACTGATGAGTACAATGGTTGTCTTCAAAAGGTTTTGAATCAGCTCAAATCTCTGACCACAGCCGTCAAAGCTTCTAATACCTCTGGTGAATCCTCTACACCTTCCTTGGACAGTACTTTGCTCAGATCTATAGTCCAAGAAGAGCTTCAGAATGCTTTCAGTGGCTTTAATGTGTCTTCTTTCTCTGAAGTTGTCAAGAACGGTGATAGAGTTCTTGACCTTGTGCGAATTCATTCCAAGATTGCAAATGATGCCCAGCAGGAGATTTCTAAGAAAGTGGATTTCTATTTCAACCGAATTTTCTCCAAGACTGATTTGACCAAACACTTCAAATACCTTGTAGAGAATCTGTGAATTCCTCTTGTAACTCAAGCCTTCAAAAACCAAGTCCAAAAGCTAACTGAGTTTACTCGATTATTGGACAAGTTCATGGAGAACAAAGATGACTTTGAAAAATCCATGCAGTATGGTGGAGAGATTATTGCATACTTCATCAAACTTCTGAGACCCTATCTTCATGTCCAGAGTACAGAAATTGTTGCTCCAACAGCTGCACCTCTCAAACCTGGGCTACCTACATTCACTTCTGCCTTAGTCTCAACTACCATGTCTATTGTCCAAGCTCTTAGTCAGATCAGGCCTATCATTCTTGATCAGCAACTGCCACGATCTTCTACTGCTCCTACCTTGCCTCCCTCAGTCTTTGAAGGTCTCCCTTTACCCTCTCTATCTACCACCTCTCTACCTTCTTCTACATCAACCACTACCCCTAAGGCTTCCTCTTCTACTGCTGATAAAGGAAAAGAGAAGGCCAATCCCTGAAGAAGACCGGTGCGTACTCTTTTTTGATGGGGATGTCATTCTTTTTGTCTCTCCTTTTATTTTGTATTGAATTGTTTACTCTTAATGGAATGTGCACTGTTTACCCTCTATTTATTTCAACTTTTTGATAATCCCAAAAGTGGGAAAAGTTTCTATATGTTATTTTCTCTATAGTTGCATCTAATTTACACTTTAACTATGAATGATTTGTGATCATCAAAAAGGGGGATATTGTTGGACTCCTCATGCATTAATCATGTTTTAATGATCACAAATCTCATCAATGATCACAAATCTCATTAATGATAATGAATCTTATTCAACCTAGTAAACTCTTATAAATTATATCCTATCATGTGTATTTATGTTTCAAGTTCTCTCATGCTTTATAATGGTTAAGCTCAATCCATTTCATGCATATTACTGTTTAAGTCTGAATACAGTTATTTTCCTAAGTACAAGACACCGTGAAGTCTGACATAGTAAGCAAGACGCCATGAGAAAGACACCATGAGCAAGACACCATAAGCCAGAAACCATGAGCAAGACATCGTGAGCAAGACACCGTGAGAAAGACACTATGATAAAGACACTGTAATCCAGACACCGTGAGCAAATACACCATGAGCAAGACACCGTGAGCAAGACACTGTAAGCCAGAAACCATGAGCAAGACACCATGAGCAAGACGCCGTAAAGAAGACACCATGACACTCAGACACCGTGAACAAGACACTGTGACACTAAGACCGTGACACTCAGACACCTTTAAGGAGACACTGTTTTCATAACATACTGTGACATCGTTTCTTAAACTATTTTGTCATCTTTAGATTTAATTTATAACAGTCATATTTTATGCCTTTCATGCACTGACATAATTAATGTTTCTTTGTAGACATAGTACGAGGTATGAAGTATGAAGAATATGGAACCTGTCAGCTAAAACTCATACATTCAAAGATAAAGAGCGAAGTGTGCCCAACAACAAATAGAGTGCGATACTGAATAGAAAACAAGCGCGTGAGCACGACCATGAAGAACACTTTGCATGATTTTCAAAGAAAGAATTTTCACATGCATGCAATCCGACTATGCTGAAGAACATACGAAGTACATTGGAATCCAGAGACCATCTTCACATTATAAAAAACTCATTAAGAACACAAGTTGAATCATGACACTCTGTTTTTCAGGACAAAAACCAGAGAAGGACTCGGAAGCAATTTTGATTGATCAAAGGAGTCCAGAGCTACACTTCTAATCACTAGAGCATTATAAACTCATATCTACTCACTCTTAGTGATTCTTTTACTTACTTCTTGAGCAGTATGTGTACTATGTAAATTCCACACACACACTGACTCCTGTGCTAAACTGAAGGGATCTAATCCTTACACCAAACTCTTTATACTGTTTTTACCCCCAACAACTGTGAAAGAGGTCCCTGTGTGGCCTGGTTATTAATTTTGTTTACCCACGAAAATTGTGGAAGAGGTCCCTGTGTGACCTGGACAGTCTTTGTACTTTTGTTAACCCCAATCCAGGGTGTGGATCAAAGTTTATTTTTATAAACTTCTTGGTGGCAGGTGATCGCCAAGTGGAGTGGATTAGGTCTCGGATTGAGACTGAACCACTTGTTTCATATCTACTGTGATATTTAAATTTAGTCTTCTCTGTTTTTCTACTTTATTGCATAATCCAGAAAACTCTAATTTCACTTTGATAGTTAGTCTTGGAAATAAGTTATAACTGATTTGTCTTAGTAGGATAAATTCAAAAGTAATATTAATAATACATATTAAGATTACTGAGAATTAATCAATCTTCTGAGAAGTTGTTTAAATATTCAAACTCTTATAACAGTATAACCTTTATTAACTGGGCTGTATCTATTTTTAGGGTAAACCATTTCTTTTAAAATAATATTTTTGTAACAGAAATTTTTATAGTCACTCAATTCACCCCTCCCCTCTTGAGTGAACTAATCTGACCAACAAAACATTTGACCTTTGGCACAACAGATTGTTACTGTGAATTGGGATGGAGATATGATGACGTGATTATAGGATATGACTATGACAGCGGACCCACAAACGGATCAGGACCTGTTCTTCGTGTTTTTGGCATGCGACACCAACGAGGCACAACACAAGTTTTTACTAAGAAAAGAATTTGGCCGGAGTCTGGCCAATAGTGGCAAGGAGGTTTGTTAAACTCATATCCATATCTTACAGTATGATTCAGGGTAGAATCAGTGGCTGTAGATGGAATGGGTGGAGATGCGTGAACATCCTAGAATTTCTATAAAATTCCATACTGCATAGCGTGTAGTCCCATGAACACACATCATGTCTCCTATTCTATTTGGAATTGGGGTTTTAGCATGGATAAAAGTATCACACATCGTGTGACCCACATCACATGTCATGTGACCCTCAGCTAACCGGTGAACGTGTAAAGGGAGTATATGCCTAGGAGTCCAGGTGGAGTTGCACGCCATGTGGGCCATTCCACACACCATATACACCCTAGGAGGCAGCTCAGCATGTACAGAGAGTACACTCCCAAGAGATCGTGTGGTCCTACACGCCATGTATAGAGATCCACATGTCGTGTACATAGGAAAGTACATGGGCATGTGCATGCAACACGCCAAGTGCCATCCCAGACATCTACATACCGTGTACCTCAAAGACATGTCATGTGTTGAGAAAATGTACAGGCCATGTGAGTATGAGACATAGGTAGTTCTAGACTTAGTGAGAAATGTTATGTACCACTAGGGACATGTCATGTACTCCTTTGAGGATGGCTTGGATTCATTTTTCTTCTTATCTATGATTCATTGTGAGCTTGTGTGATCTACCTTGGACTAGTATCAGTTGAGTGTATTCCATTGGTCTATTCTAATGAGGGTTTAGTACAGCATCACATCCCTGTCATAGAGGGTGATCCCATTGAATCTTCCTTTGATTAGTGCACTGTGGGCGAGTACCCTCATTCTAGAATGAGTTTCCTTAGTCTACTTAGATTGATATCTCAGTGGATTCGAGCATGTATCCCTCTGAGAGGCCCAGAGAAATCCTCATATCCTTAGTTTTTATTAGATGGGGTTGTTGGAATTGGAATGACCAATATTTACATGGGTGTCAATCCCCTATTTAAGAGGATGTTTCAAGTAGGTTCCGGTATCCTCTAGTGATCCCTAGGCATTGTCCACTATCTTTGTATCAATATTTGATCTTTTTGATGGGGTATTAGTCTGATGGAGTGTGTATCTTAGACAAATCACCTCAGTACCCAATGTGACTTTCCTTTTATCAAGACCTGATGAGTGTGACCTCAAGGATGATTTCCATAAGGGGAGGTATAGCTCATGGACTGTGTTCTCTCGGATGAGTGTTGTATGAAACATTTGATTAGTAATCATAGGCTGGTTTTACAGTTGTGTTTTTTCCTTGCGACTGTGTCTACTACGAGTATATCTGGATGTTTTATTGTATATATCACCTTATAATTGACATATTGACACATTCCTATTGTGGGGTGTGGAAAAAACTATTATTTCCTAAGTTAAAATTCAGTATAGTGATTAACCTAAGTTTTGTCCATATAGGAGTTCACAATAATCAAACTATCACTTTAAAATTAGAGAAAGAAGTGAGGTTGTGTTTTTTTAAATTGTTTGATTTTGAAAATATAGAAAAGAAACTAAACAAATTAAAGTAATTAAGAAAAATATTAAGATCAAATTGATAAAATAAGTTATTGAAAACTATTATATGAGATGGTGATCAGGTCATATTTGGTTCTCCAATTGTAATTTTATCATAGTTCAACTTATCCAATTCTCTTATGCTAAGTCAATAAAAATGAGAATCCACAATCGCTTCTTCTGACTCCCTTGATCAAATAGTAATGGTGAGAATAAACCTTAATAAAATATCATATTGGTCTACTCTCCTTCCATTGTGTGATAGAGTTGTTACCCTCAATAAACTTAGGAAAATCCTAAACTGGTCTTGTTTATCCCAAACAATCAGGATTGCTCACTACTCCTCACACACGTACTGGTGATCACTGAGTACTTCACCACTAAGCCATAATATATTACACCATATATATAATAGAAAATAGTGTAGGGAGATATTAATAATTTAACCAAGTAATAAAAACAACATAATCAAAAATCAAATACAATCATACATGATAATAAAAACAGTTATAAGAAATTGAAACTGATTTTGTAGAAGAGAGAAAATGGTCTTAAAACATTAAGTGCAAGAACTCAAGAATTAAAAAAAGGAAAACCTCTCCTTCCTCAATTACACATAATTTTACCCCACCATGGTAAGGGTATTTTTGAATAATATTGAAGAATAATTCATTACAAAACTAAGAAGAATAAAATAGAGAAAACAAAGAACATAAATTTTCTCCTCTAGAATCTGTCCGCCCGAAGTTTGCTTCTGTTATGCCCACCATATGGACAAACCTCATAGATATGCCTTCTTAAAAGATGTTTGTAATGAATTTTTATATCGAACCTAAAAATTTAAAATATTTTGGACATGTTTAAAGGAAGATATAGTCAAAATAATAGACATGAATTTTTCTGGCCACCAAACACTGTTTCACCCACTCTACTAGGACTCGCTCAAAAGATGTATTAATGAGCTCATTAATTTATGAAATTTAAATTGAACCTTCCCTTTAGAGTATTATATAAAAAACATCTAGAATAAAATCATTTAAAGGTCAGTATCTTGAGATATGTCTCATTTAATGAGGTAGGGTTCATTCTTATGTCCATAAAAACTTTCTCCATTGGATTGATTTTTCTGGTTCATTATGTTTCGAATTGGATATGGGTCCATAATAATAATTTGTATCACATGAATACTGTAATCTTAAAAAAATAATCACATGAATTTAATCAAAATTATAAAAGTTATTCTCGAAAAACATAAGAAATAGAAAACTAATAAATTTATAGAGTTAACCAATTTTCGCATTTTAGCTCATAACTCACCAAAAATCATAAAATGATAAAAATCATATCACATTGATTAATTGGTAGGGATTAAATCATTGAAAACAATATAAATAATAATCAAAATATTAGCTCTATCACATATCATGTGATGAGCTGACTACTCTTGATGTTTTGTATTTGGTCATTTTGGGGTGTCATATTGGGTATTGTTATACTCACCCCTTCATGGGATCTACCCAAACGTGTCATGTCTTATGTAGATGATGAACCTTTTTATAAATTCCTTGGTTCACTAGGAGAAGTTGAAGCTAGTTTGGGCTAGATAGTCTGAGATGTATACTGGTATTGCATATGGTAGCAGTCCCCTCCTTCTGAGTAGGTCAGAATTTACTTTCCTGTTTTAGTTGGGCTTGTATTTGGCCCTTTTTTTATACTTTCCAATACTTTTTATCATACTTTGGTTGTGGGATTATAACTATAGGCATGCATTGTTTTCAGTTTTTTTACATTTCATCATTGTATAGGCTTAGATATGCAGGTGTGCATACAGATACTTAAGGCTAATGCCTCTCATGTGTGTAATATGACTTCTTGGCGCTAGTCGCCAGCCCATGGCCTATTAGAGGAGGGCTTGGGATAGTTTCACATCGGGCCCCATCAGGTCGTGTTGTGATAGTTATATAAATTATTTCTAAACAGGGATCTTGTAAAGCTTCTTGAAGTGGAGAAAGTGAAGAAATAATCTCAACCAGAAAGATTTGAGGAGAATTATATTAATGATAAGACAATCTCAAGGATGAGATTTATTTATGACTCTGAGGAGAAGAAATTTGTTGAGAAGTCATCAGTACAAGGTTTTACTGCTGCACAAAAATTTATTCAGAATTTTATGACTGTAAAGGATAAGAGGAAAGCATCAGATGATCCTCCTACTTGTGATTCACCTTAGAAGAAGAAAATGAAATATGGAGAAGGAGAAGTTTAATAAAATAAATTTCACTTAAAATAAAGAAGTGATGAATAATTTCATCGACTTACTGAATCTCATAGTGATTTTCTAAAGGAGAAAGTGGGGGAAACAAAAAAGAAAAGAGAAGAAAGAGAAATTAGTTTTGAGAGTGTGAAAATCTTGATGTGACATTGGGAAAGACACATAAATCTTGTAATGATGGACATATTTGGAAGAAACAGTCAATATTTTTTGAGTTACCATATTAGAGATATCATTAAGTGAAACATAACATTGATGTCATGCATGTGGAGAAGAATATATGTGACAATTTGATCAGAACACCGTTAGATATTAAAGGAAAGAATAAAGATGGGTTGAATGCAAGATCAGACTTAATATCAATTGGAATACGTATGGAGTTAGCTCTCACTCTTAATGGAAGGAAAAATTTTATTTCCCCAACTTTTCATACATTATCCAAGAGGGAGAAAATAAGATTTTTTCAGTGTCTTCATGATATCAAAGTGCCGCACAGTTATTCTTCAAATGTAAATTTTTTTGTCTCTTTGAAGGATTTGAAGTTTACATGTATGATATCTCACGATTGTTACATCGTGATGTAAAAACTTCTACTAGTTGCATTGCATGGAATATTGATCATCCGTGTCAGAAATACTATCATGAAGGTGTGTTATTTTTTCAATTCAATTTACAATAAGGTGATTGATATGGATGCTTTGGAAATTTGGGGAAACGAAGCAATTTATGTACTTTTTCAATTGGAAATGTATTTTCCTCCATCTTGTTTTGATATAATTGTGCATTTAATGGTTCATCTAGTTTGAGAAATAAATATTTATGGACCTATATATCTATGTTGGATGTGTCATTTTGAAAGGTATATAAAGATATTTGAGGGGTATGTTAAGAATCCATATCATCCTGAAGCCTCCATTTTTGAAAAATATATTTATGAGGAGGTTTAATAGTTTTGTACGAGCTACTTGTCTACGGAATAACACATTGGTTTGTCTCCATCTCACTATGAATGAGTTAATAATGGGGGAAATGGGATTCATGGTTTGAAACTCAAATTATTGTTAGGTGAACATATGAAGAATGTAACGACCCAAGGTTTCATTAATGGAAATCCCTCTTGATCTAGTTAAATGTATCTTTATATAAAACATTTATATAAAATGTTAACTTCTTCGATTTTATGTTAAGAATTGTGACTGTTACTTTTATAGCCATTGAACAGTGATCATATAATTAGTATAAATATAGGGCTTTAACAAATCCAATTTACTTAGACAAAATTAGTGATGGCCTCATCCAGTAGAATTGCTCTGTACGAAGCCCATTTGTCGGAGCTCAGAAAATAGGTGGCGTCCTTGGGCTTCACTCTTGACCAATCCCAAGCTGAGCTTCATCATGTCAAGCTCGAACGAGACTATCTACGAGAAAAGTGGAAGTTGATAGAGATTACCACTCGAGCGATGTTATCTGAGCCACCCTAAGAGTCTGTCACTATCGCACACCTTACCCTTAGGTCTTATGAGGATGTTTTAAGGGATTATGTAACAAATATCTAGTAATCTGTTCATGTATATTATTTTTTTGTATATAATAATGAATATATCTTCTTGTCATTATTGATACTTTGTAAATTGTTTTTAAAGTACAAATAGTGTTTTTAGTTATTATTTAATTAAGAAATATATTTTATTAAATTAAGGAATTTTTTAATTAAATAATATTTTAATAAAATATTATTATTATTATTAAATTAATTTTATTATATATAAATGATCATATAATTTTATGAATGCAATTATAATTTTTATTAAGGTTTGAAATCCATTTCTGTCAAAACCCATGAATTTTCGATAAATGTCGATTTTTATTTTAAAAGTGAAAATTAACATATTTAGAAAATTATGTAGATAAAATAAATGATATTTCTAGAATTATGATGTCGAAATTATCCAACGGTGAATTTTTCATGATTTTCTGAGACAGTCAAATTTTTGGGTAAAAATTAAATATCGTTTAAATATATAATGAGTTTTATGACATCATAATGACCCAATAGTGATCTAATAAAATACTATAAGCTTTATGTTCAGGAAATATATGTTTTAACATTAAAATAATGTTATTTTGGGTTTGTTTGACTTACTTTTCAAAGCATTAATGGACCCGTCAAGACTTATTAAACATCTTGTCTTTTTAAATTATTTTCCATGGGAGTGTGACTCACCTCCACATAAGTAACCCTATTATTTTAAGAATTTCGGACTTTGGCCTTATAAAATATTGTTTTCCTATTCCCTTTTCCAAAAACCATGGGCAAAAACCATGAGCTGATTTGTGGTTTGGATTAGTTTAATGTAAGGGGTCCCAAACCTAAATAATAATGAATTCACTCACCTTTACTATATAAACCCACCCAAGATCCCACTTCCTCCTCACTCAAAGACTTTGAAGTTCGTCCAACCTCTGTCCTACTCTCTCTAGAATCCTCCCAAGGTGCCCCAAGCTCCCAGGAAGCCTCTCTCAAGCCTTTCTCAATCCTTTGGAAGCACACTTCCAAGTAAGGGTTTTTTATTCCTTTCTCATTTTTGTCCAATTTTCTTTAAGTTGTTTTGCCCATTTAATTTCAATTATGAATGTTGGGATATAGTTTCAAACCTCCCTCATACTGCCCTCTTTATGTTTTAATGATGGGATACCCCTTTCTATCTCATTAAATTCCTCCCATGTACACCCGTTACTATGCCAAAATTCCGAAAGGAACTTCTCTCTCATCATTTACATTCAAGAAATACTTTTGTATCATGAATCTAAATTCCATTACAATTGTTGGGAAATTTATATATATGACCTTATTACTGTCCATTAAATGTAAATATGATGAGTAACCCCTTTCTCTCTCATCAATTGTTTTTATGAATTATTATGTCACGCTGTTACGCTGCCGAAATCGCACCGATTTTTTAAGCCAATGCCATTATGTAGTGAATACCATGCCTATTTCTCCATCAAGGGTATTCACCTTTATGCACATTTACTTATTTATTATAAAGTTTCATGTATGAATTACACATTCCTTTATCATGGAATAAATGATTATGTGTTATGATCCATGTGGCACACTTATGCATCAAATGAAATGTTTAAGATGGGTGCGACCTTATAGTGCTCAAATGCATTGGGTAAAGTATAGTATCATGATATGTCATGTGAAATGAGTATTGACTCATGATAATTCAAGTGCAACGAGGGTTTACTCATGCTTCATGTGTAATGAGTATTTACTCATGATCTATGTGCAATGAACCTTGGCTCATGCTAATTCCATGTTAAGTGTTGTTGCCACATTTCCATGTTATGATTATCATGATTTATCATGCCTTTATGTTCATGTTTCTCTTTTTCTCTATTGATATGCCTATTTTATAACATTTATTGTACTTCTCATGTATTCCATGTTTATTCCATTACTGGGCTTTATAGCTCACCCCTTTTCTTATGCATGTCCTCAGGTTATCCCATGCAATGCTAAGTATGAGGGAATATAATGGTCATGTAAAGGAAGTTTTCAATAAAGATGTTGTATTTCATATTTTAAGTTGTTATTTAATGATCCTAAGCCCCAAAGACACTATAAATATCGATCATCCATGTTGTATCAAGTGAATAGTTTATGTAATAAATCATGTTTAAGTTTGTAATAAAAGCAGAGTTGTTATAGTTGGTATCAGAGGACAAGTTTAGTTATTTTTGGGATTAGGATTAGAAAACCCTAGTAAAGCCTTATAGAAAAGACTAAGTATAATAAAAACATCCCTAAGTTTTGGTAAGTACTGAGAAAGTGGTTTATCAAGCAAATACATCCATGTCTGGATACGATCATGTAGAGGCGGCTTTGATACAGATGTATCCTAGGGGTAAAACCCGAAAACACAGCTTTGAGCTAGACTCGAATGGGAACTGGTGCACGACAATGGGCCTTGCTACACTCTTGGTTACGAAACTCTCAAGGGATATGTTTTGATAAATTCACAAGCTTATTATGAACCCTTATTAATGAAATTAAAAAAAATCCCCTAAGAATACATGTTAGAAAGTAGATCATGAAAAGCCTAGATTGAATCCTATAAACTCATGAGTTAAGGAAATAAAAGTTTATTTATATGTCATCAAATTTTGTCTTTAGATTACCCTTTATGTGTTACCCCCTAACTTTCCTTTTATTCTAGCCAATGGTCGGTAATAGGAGGACTCAGGCTAACAACCGATGTGAAGATCAGTGTGATGACTGTACTAATGAGACACCCAATCCAATGGGAGCGGGAATCATGAACTTTTTCATGCTTCTCTCTTAGCTAACCCAAGATTTGAATAGAAAAACATTTCAAGAGGAACATTCAACCCCCCTAAGAAAGAACAAGTCACTATCGAGAGCTTCATGAGACAAAGGCCTCCTACTTTTAGTGGATCATCTGATCCCACGATCGCTGAACAATGGATCAAATCCATTGAAAAGATCTTCTCCATCCTTCAATGTTCTGAACAAGAGAAGGTTCTCCTGGTGGCTTATCGTATGGAGGGTGAAGCTGATCAATGGTGGACATTGATCAAAAATACAAAGCCTGAGGAGAAGATCAAGGTGTTGGAATGGAAGGATTTTTGAAAGATGTTTTTCGATAAATATTTTCCGCGCACTCTCCATCTTAAGATGGAAAGAGACTTTCTTTCCATCAAGCAAAAAGATGAAGAATCTGTTAGAGCATACGAGTAAAACTTCACAAGTCTTGCATGATACGCTTCCGGCTTTGTTGTTACCCCTGAATACAAGGTTGACCGCTTCTTTGGTGGGATGAAGCCTTGCATGTGGAAAACATTAGTGATCCGTGACTTCGACAGCTATGAGGAAATTGTCCGATGTACCCTCAAGGTCGAAATGGAGATTGGGGAATCACAGGGGTATCATGGGGACAAGAAGCATAAGGTGGACTTTAATGCTGGCAATCTGATGGATAAATCCAACGGTGCTAAGAAGATCCAGCGCCCCACTTTCCAAAAGTGCGGAAAGAAGCACCCTGTAAATTGCCTCAAGGGGACGAGGAAATGCTTGAGTTGTGGAAGAGAAGGGCACCTAGCTGTTAACTGTCAGCAAGAAAGACCCGCGACAGCGACAGAGGATAGGAACACTCCGTTCGAACCTCAACGCCTTGTTCATTGCTACAACTGCAAAGAACCAGGGCATTTTTCAAATCAGTTCCCTAAACCAAGGGTTTTCGGAGGCAACCAACAACCTCCAAGGCAGCAGGGAAGAGATTTTGCCATCACTTCTGCCGAAGTGAACCCTGACAACAAAGTGGTGACAGGTACGCTAGTTATTTATTCAAGAATAGCGAACATAATTTTTGATTCAGGTTATACGCATTATTTTATATCTCTAAAGTTTAGTAGAACAATCCCAGCACCACCACAAATCATGGAAGTGAAGATGTCGGTGAGTATGGAAAATGGGGCAATCATTGCATCCCATGAATATAAGTCCTCCCCTGTTATAATCTATAGATTGAATTTCCTAGCAAACCTCGTAATACTCCCTCTGGTGGAATTTGATGCAATTCTTGGCATGGATTGGATTTCCTTATATAGAGCCAACATAAATTGTTGGGAGAGGGAAATCACACTCCATATGGAGAATCGACCCCCGATTCTTTACAAGTGTAAGGAGGAAGATGAATCTCCTTTAGCTCCATCATCTCAAGCATGGATATTACTGCCCTATGATCACACGTATCTGGCTCAGATGATTGAGTCCAAGGAAGAAACCATCCTTGAAGAAATTCCTATTGTGAGGGAATTCACTGAAGTGTTTCCCGAGGAACTGCATGGTCTTACTCCTAGAAGAGATGTTGAATTCTCAATTGAACTTATACCAGGGGCGCTACCAATATCCAAGAATCCATATAGAATTTCTATTGTGGAGCTTTAAGAGATAAAGAAACAACTACAGGAGAATCTGGATACAGGGTTTATACACCCAAGTGCTTCACCATGGGGTGCACCAGTCCTCTTCGTCAAGAAGAAGGATGGGTCAATGCGGTTTTGCATCGATTATTGTGAACTTAACAAAATCATGATAAAAACAAGTATCCTATACCACGAATCAATGACTTGTTTGATCAGTTGCATGGAGCACAATACTTCTCCAAGGTAGATTTGCGGTCAGGATATTATCAAGTAAGGGTGAAGAAGGAAGATGTACCCAAGACTGCTTTTCATACAAGATATGGGCACTATGAATTCATAGTAATGCCTTTAGGACTCACTAATTCTCCAGAAATCTTCATGTACTTGATGAATAGAGTCTTTAGAGATTACCTTGAAAAATTTTTGGTAGTCTTTATAGATGATATTCTAATATAATCCAAAACCAAGGAGGATCATGAGGAGCATTTAAGAACTATACTAGATACTTTGCGCAAGGAGAAGCTCTATGAAAAGTACAACAAGTATGAGTTCTGGTTGAAGGAGGTCTCATTCTTGGGCCATATAATCAAAAGCAATGAGATATCTATGGATCCCTCCAAAACAGATGCAATTTAGGGATGGCTGAGGCCAACATCGGTAACGGATATCCGTAGCTTCTTGGGGTTAGCTGGATATTATCGATGATTTGTGAGAAATTTCTCACGATTGTCCAATCCTCTTACCAAGATAACTCTAAAGGGAGTAAAGTTTTCTTGTAATGATGAATGGGAAGAAATCTTCAAGGAGTTGAAAAAGAGGCTTATCACTGCACCCGTGCTCACTTTACCCACAAGTGGGGAAATTTTTGTGGTATTTAGTGATGCTTCGAAGAAGGGCTTAGGCTGTGTGCTGATGCAGAATGATAAAGTGATATCCTATGCCTCAAGGCAGTTGAAAATCCATGAGCGAAACTATCCAACGCATGATCTGGAGTTGGCGACGGTGATCTTTGCCTTGAAAATTTGGTGGCATTATCTTTATGGGGAGAAATGTGAGATATATACTGACCACAAGAGTCTTAAATATATATTCACACAGAAAGAGCTTAATATGCGCCAGAGAAGATGGATAGAGATCATTAAGGATTATGACTGTTCAATACATTACCACCCTGTGAAAGCGAACAAGGTGGAAGATGCCCTAAGTAGAAAGGACCCAACGATTCTATCAATGATGAGAATTGATAGGGATCCAATATTCTTAGACATGATGAAGATGGACATGGGAATCATAAATAAGATAACATCATCAATCCTTTCACAAATTATTGCTCAACCATCTCTTTTGTAAAGGTTAAAGGATGCTCAAAAGGATGTTGTGGGAATTCAAGAAAAAGTGGAAGCTATCAAAAAGGGGAAATCCTCATAGTTTAATGTTAGTGAAGAAGGAATTGTGCGATTTCGGAAAAGACTATGTGTTCCCTCAAGTCCAGATCTGAAGAAGGAACTTTTGGATGATGCATATAGTTCAAATTTCTCTATTCACCTAGGGAGCACACAGATGTATCAAGATCTCCGAGAAAACTTTTGGTGGGATAATATGAAAAAGGATATCGATTAATATACATCAAAGTGCCTAGTGTGCCAATAAGTGAAGGAAGAGAGGCATAAGTCTAAGGGGATGATGCAACCATTTCCCATACCGAAATGGAAATGGGAGAACATCACCATGGACTTTGTCATCAGACTTCTGAGGACATCCAAAGGCAACAATGAAATCTGGGTTGTTGTGGATTGTCTTACAAAGATTGCAAACTTCATTGCTATTCGGGAGGATTTCTCATTGGATCAACTGGCATAGATATATATCAGGGAAGTGGTAAGGATTCATGGAGTGCCACTATCTATTGTGTCTGACCGAGATCCAAGATTTACCTATAAGTTTTGGAAGAGTCTTCAATATGATCTGAATACTAAACTAAACTTCAGTACGACCTATCATCCTCAAACTGATGGCCAATCCGAGCGGACTATCCAAACACTTGAGGACATATTGAGAGAATGCTCAATGGACTTTAAAGGAGGATGGGATCAACATCTTCCTCTGGTTGAGTTATCTTATAATAACAGTTTCCACTCGAGCATCCAAATGGCACCATATGAAGCCCTTTATGGGAAAAGGTGCAGAACATCGGCGTGTTGGGATGAGGTCAGTGAACGTAAGCTGCTTGGACCGGAAATGGTTGAGGAAATGGTGGAGAAGTTTAAAACCATTCAGCAGCATATCAAGGCAACCCAAAGTTGATAGAAGAGTTATGAAGATAATCATCGACGAGACCTTGAGTTTAAAGTTGGAGACATGGTTTTTCTATGCATATCTCCGTGGAAGAAGGTCATGAGGTTTGGAAATAAAGGGAAGTTAAGTCCAAGGTACATCGGCCCCTTCGAGATTCTTGATCGTGTAGGGGTTGTGACCTATCGACTAGCACTTCCACCTACCATGGCCAAAGTAAACGATGTATTTCATGTATCCCTATTAAGGAAGTACATACCAGACCCTTCACATGTACTCTCTTCTGAGGTGGTACAGTTGGAGGATGATCTTTCTTATGAGGAGCAACCAGTGAAGATCTTAGATCGTAGAGAAAAAGTTCTACGAAATAAGACAATGCCCCTTGTCAAGGTGTTGGGGAGAAACCAAAAGTTTGAAGAAGCGACTTGGGAATCTAAGGAAATTATGAAGCTGAGTTACCCACATCTGTTTTAGTGTGGGAAAAAGGAAATTTCGAGGGCGAAATTTCTTAAGGGGGGAATATTGTAACGACCCAAAGTTTCATTAATGGAAATCCATCTTGATCTAGTTAAATGTATCTTTATGTAAAACGTTTATAAAAAATGTCAACTTCTTTGGTTTTATGTTAAGAATTGTGACCGTTGCTTTTATAGCCGTTGAACAGTGATCACATGATTAGTATAAATATAGGGCTTTAACAAATCCAATTTACTCAGACAAAAGAAGCGATGGCCTCATCCAGTAGAATTGCTCCGTACGAAGCCCATTTATCAGAGATCAGAAAAGAGGTGGCGTCCTTGGGCTTCACTCTTGACCAATCCCAAACTGATCTTCATCATGTCAAGCTCAAATGGGACCATCTACGGGAAAAGTGGAAGTTGATAGAGATTACCGCTCGAGCGATGTTATCTGAGCCACCCCAAGAGTCTGTCACCATCGCACACCTTACCCTTAGGTCTTATACGGCTGTTTTAAGGGGTTATGTAACAAATCTCTAGTAATATGTTCATGTATATTATTTTTTTTATAATAATGAATATACCTTCTTGTCATTATTGATACATTGTAAATAGTTTTTAAAGTACAAATAGTGTTTTTAGTTATTATTTAATTAAGAAATATATTTTATTAAATTAAGGGATTTTTGAATTAAATAATATTTTAATAAAATATTATTATTATTATTAAATTAATTTTATTATATATAAATGATCATATAATTTTATGAATGCAATTATAATTTTTATTAAGGTTTGAAAGCCATTTCTGTCAAAACTCGTGAATTTTTTATAAATGTCGGTTTTTATTTTAAAAGTGAAAATTAACATATTTAGAAAATTATTTAGATAAAATAAATGATATTTCTTGAATCAGGACGTCAAAATTATCCAATAGTGAATTTTTCATAATTTTCTGAGACAGTCAAATTTTTGGGTAAAAATTAAATACCGTTTAAATATATAATGTGTTTTATGACATCATAATGAACCAATAGTAATGTAATAAAATACTATAAGATTTATGTTCAGAGAATATATGTTTTACCATTAAAATAATGTGATTTTGGGTTTGTTTGACTTACTTTTCAAAGCATTAATGGACCCCTCAAGACTTATTAAACATCTTGTCTTTTTAAATTATTTTCCATGGGAGTGTGACTCACCTCCACATAAGCAACCCCATTATTTTAAGAAGTTCGGACTTTGTCCTTATAAAATATTGTTTTCCTATTCCCTTTTCCAAAAACCATGGGCAAAAACCATGAGCTGATTTGTGGTTTGGATTAGTTTAATGTAAGGGGTCCCAAACCTAAATAATAAAGAATTCACTCACCTTTCGTATATAAACCCACCCAAGATCCCACTTCCTCCTCACTCAAAGCCTTTGGATTTCATCCAACATATGCCCTAATCTCTCTATAATCCTCCCAAGGTTCCTCAATCTCCCAAGAATCCTCTCTCAAGCCTCTCTCAAGCCTTTGGAAGCACACTTCCAAGTAAGGGTTTTTTCTTCCTTTCTCATTTTTGTCCAATTTTCTTTAAGTTGTTTTTCTCATTTAATTTCAATTATGAATGTTAGGGTATGGTTTATCACCTCCCTCATACTTCCCTCTTTATGTTTTAATTATGGGAGACCCCTTTCTCTCTCATTAAATGCATCCCATGTACACCCGTTACTATGGCTAAATTCCGAAAGGAACTTCTCTCTCCTCATTTACATTCAAGCAATACTTTTGTATCATGAATCTAAATTCCACTAAAATTGTTGGGACATGTATCTATATGACCTACTTACTTTAAATTACATGTAAATATGATTAAGAACCCATTTCTCTCTCATCAACCATTTTTATGAATTCTTATGTCACGCCGTTACGCTGCCGAAATCACACCGATTTTTTAAGCCAATGCCATTGTGTAGTGAATACCATGCCCATTTCTCCATCAAGGGTATTCACCTTTATGCAAATTTACTTATTGATTATAAAGTTTCATGTATGAATTCCACATTCCTTTATCGTGTAATAAATGATTATGTTTTATGAATCCATGTGGCACACTTATGCATGAAATGAAATGTTTTAGAAGGGTGCGGCCTTATAGCACTCCAATGCATTGGGTAAAGTATAGTATCATGATACTTCATGTGCAATGAGTATTGACTCATGATAATTAAAATTCAATGAGGTTTTAATCGTGATTCATGTGCAATGAGGATTTACTCATGCTCCATGTGCAATGAGCCTTGGCTCATGCTAATTCCATGTTAAGTGTTGTTGCCACATTTCCATGTTATGATTATCATGCTTTATCATGCCTTTATGTTCATGTTTCTCTTGTGATATATTGATATGCCTATTGTCTAACATGTATTTTACTCCTCATGTATTCCATGTTTATTCCCTTACTGGGCTTTATAGCTCACCCCTTTTCTTATGCATGTCCTCAGGTTATCCCATGCAATGCTAAGTAAGAGGGAATATAGTGGCCATGTAAAGGAAGTTTTCAATAAAGATGTTTTATTTCATGTTTTAAGTTGTTAAGTAATGATCCTAATCCCCAAAGACACTAGACCTCTCGATCATCCATGTTGTATCAAGTGAATAGTTTATATAATAAATTATGTTTAAGTTTGTAATAAAAGAAAGGTTTTCATAAAGAATGTACATTTATACATCTTTAATAACAAGCCGATGCTTACCATATATAACATTTCACATTAATGAGTTGAAACAATTTCATCCAAAGAAGAAAGAAATGTGGATTTTGAATGAGCATAACAAAACATTTTTGTCATGGTTTAAAAAGACTATACTTGGTAGATCAGATGCATCAGATAAATTAATATGGTTACTGGGTGGTCCAATTTTAAAAGTGATAACATGGTCTGGGTATGACATAAATGATTATACAATTCATATGAAAGCTCAGGACAACAGAAGTGCAGTTCAGAATAGTGGTGTATTGGTGTTCGCAAAAGCAATGCATTCTTCAAGTTCTAAAGAAAAAAACCCAATTTCTGCATCAAATTCATATTATGGATTCATTGAAAAAATATGGGAGGTTGATTTCATTAAAATTAAAGTTTCAGTGTTTAACTGTAAATGGTTTATCAGCAAAAACAGTGTCAGACACGATGAATTTGGAATGACACTTGTTAATCTGAAGAGATTGGAAGACATGTATGATTCTTTTATAATTGAAACACATTATTTTTTTTCTATGTTCTTGATCAATTCGATATGTAGTGGTCTATTGTTTTACAAGAAAAATAATAATATGTTGGTGATGATCAACTTGATGAAGGTGATGATTTATTTGAGATCTCTACTTCCATGAAAAAGTTAACATATAATAATGATGAGTATGTTGTAGACATTGTTCATGCCATAAGGAATGATCATGAAGAAGGAATTTGGGAAAATAATCCATTAGTACATTCCCAATATTACTGGTACAATATGTTTATTTCTCGTTTACTTTTATTAATTTCATAAAATTCTAGATATTGTAATTTTTTTCTTTATTAAAATACATTTTAAAACTAATAAGTATAAATGATTGTTTATTTTAGTTTAGTTTTTTTTAGTTTACCATGTTCACCATTACATAACTTATATACTTATTGATTTTGTTTAATGATAATTATTTTAAATCTAATATATTAAAAAATATTCATTTTTGTGTTAAAAATAATTTATGTGGTTGGACCATTTTTAATATTCCTACACCAATTTTGGATTTTTTTTCATTCATTCACATGAAATTTCAAATATCATTACTGTTTTTATCATTTTAGTTAACTATAAAAAATATGAATAATAATGTGTTAAGTTTTATTTTACTTTTGTGTTTCATAATTTTTCATTTTTTTTCTTACATTAGAATTGTAATATGTGAATTTTTATATTTGTGTACTAAATGTTTGTTTCTTTGATTTGAAGGATAATGACAGATCAATCAGTTGATCAACCACATACTTCTGGAGATAAGCTTCATGATCATACCTCTGGGGAGGAACATCCACAATCTCTTTTTGATGTTTCCCAATCTTCTTTTTTTACTCCCATAATGACAAATAAGAGTTTGAGGGTTGGTAAATGTGGCTGAATATGTTTACCAAAATTATCACTTACTCATAGTTAGGACTAGAGTATAGTGGTAGACTTTGATGAGAATGATATTACAAGAGGTCCTAATTCAAAAAAATCAAGGGTTTTGTATCAACTTAGGGTAAAATAAAAGTCATAATTTTGTTTAATTATTAGAGAAGTATTGAAAAAACAACACTAGCCCAGTTGTGAGAGACCATTTTGGTAATTTCTTTTTCTATTGTTTGACTAATATTGAAATTTTTATAGTATAATATGTTTTCCCTCTTCTTTATTAGATGAAAATTGATATACCTAACACTAGATGAGTCAGGAGGAAATGTTTATCAATGAATGCTAGGAGATGGAAGGATTTCAAATCAACCCCCACATCTGATTTCATTTTTGGACATAGGAAACATGAAAATCCATGTCATATATATCCTTTTATATATGAAGACACATGGAAATAATTTTTTGAAAGTATAAGACAAGAATCATTTTTGGTAAGTGCAATGTAATATTTTATAATTTTCCTATATTAATGATCTTATTAATGAATTCTTAATGATTTATTATTCTTAATTTGCAGGAATTGAGGAGATATCATCAGGAGATCCAATCTAGAAACATATAACCTCATAGTTTATCTTGAGGAGGGTATACTTTGTTTTAAGAAAAAATAATTGCTGAAAATTACAAAAACTTAGATTTGAGTCTTCAATCTCTGGAGAGGTTTCCCCTCCACCCCCTCTGTCTAAACATGAAAAATGGAAGAGGGATCAGATGAGAAAAAAGGGGGAATATCTTATAGAAGAATTGAGGGTCATAACTAAGAGGATTGTAAGATGTTTATTTTATTTATTTAAGTTAATTAAAATATTTATATACTTTGAATCATTACAGAATTTTTCAAATAATTCATACATGATTCTCTTAAGGAGCAGAGCACACAATGGATATTTAAAGGTGATGGGAGGAAATATATTTTATCTGTAGCATTGGGAAAGCCTGAACACCCAAGTCGTGTATGAGGATAACCAGCGGGTGTATCAGTAAGAAAAGTGTTACCACTTTCTTAAGCTTCTTATGTGGAGGGTTTTTATAAAAAAAAATAGAATATTTGGACACTGAAGTTCAAAATATTCATGTGACAATGGAGGAAAAGATCAGAGCGTCAGTACAGTCTATGTTTGTAGACATGCAAATACAATTTCGGACTGCAACTCCCACTCCACCACCTCCGTCATCTGCTCCCACTTCCCCACCTCTACCTACAGACCCCATTATTTATCCTCTACCTCTGCCTATAGACCCCATTTTGTACTCTACTCCTACTCCCCCACCTCCAAAGCTTCCCAATTATTGTGAGTTGTATGTTGATGATCTTCACTATCATATAGTTTCATATGGGAAAATATATTATATAGAAGATACAATTCATCCTCAACAGTTATAGGTAGAGTAGAATAGGGTAATTGTACATGATATTATAAATATATCAGCTAGAGTACTGTTACCTACAGATTAGGGGAGGACAGTTGGACAAAGTATCGACAACTTTTTAGTTTGGCCATATAGACTTATGCAACACATTACCATAGAGGTATGTGTATATTTTATCTTTTATTTTATTTTTTTATTAAATTTGTTTTAACATTTTAAAGTTAATGTGTTTATCTATTTATTTACAGGAATACAAAATACTGTATATCCAACAACAAAGACAGAGGGTTGTGACATCAGATATAGATTCTAGTAGTCTTGATAGATTTTCAAGATATTCAAATTTATTTGTGGGTCATTATGTGTTTCCAATGGAATATCATGTTTTTGGGTGTTCAATAGATGTGGGGATTCTAAAAAATGGTATCATGAAGATTGTTACTAGAGATAGGTTGGGAATCAATGTGATTAAAGTTTTTTCTAGGTAAGTCTTAACATAAATCTTTCCCTGTGTTAAATTTATTGAAAATTTATACTTATGTCTGTTTTATATTAGGTATCTTTATAAAATGTGTGAGGAAAATGAAAATAAAAATGTATATGGATTGATGGACCCATATTTGATTTTACTTGAAGTGCACGCATTGACTGAGGAACAAAGAACAATTTATATTGCTGAAAATTTGAACAGAATTTAATTACATTGTGTTGATAGAATGTAATTATGCAGTGTTGGATGTTTCTTTATGTTGAGATGTATGGAACATATATTTTAGAAATTTTTATTTATCTTTTAACATAATAACCACTAACATTAAATTTTCTTTTATATCAGTGACTGTTGGATGTTAGGTGTTTTTTGTCCAAGGGAGATGTAATATCCTGGAATTTTTGTGTAATTTTTTTTAATTTTTATGGAATTACTCTGAGACTAGAAGCTCTGACGACACCTGATTCTAAGGCCCAATGAGGCCAGAATGGAATTTTGAACTTTTTTTTAAGTTCATTTAAGTAAAAGTGCAAGTGCGTTTTTCTAAATTTTAAACCTATGCTCAAATAAAAAATCTAAGGGCACCGTTGAACTTAGAATAAGGGGATTCTCCTAGAATGGAATTAACTTCAAATGGTGAAGATCGATAGGAAAAGATAGTTTCCAGAATTTTCATAAAATAATAAAATAACTTAAAAATTTATTTTATTTTTCTTTCTCACCATTGAGTGGTGGCATACCAGCGCAGTGGTGCTACAATGAGGCAGCGACAAGCCACTTTAACGAGACTCCTTGATGGAAGTGAAATAGAAACTCTATTTCATTAATGAAACAATGTAACGACATGATGATGTAGCGTAACAGAAACACTGGGATGTGTTTCTCTATTAATGAGATAACACGTTGGGGAATCAAATGAGGAATTCATCTTAAGAACCTATGGTGAAAATCCTCTCCAACGATGAATGACGAACGCTGGATAATTTCTAGCAACGTCAATGCACCTCAAAGAACGAGACCGATGGGTGAAAAATGCTGACAGCTTTGAATGGAACTTGAATCCTCGTGGGAAGATCGCTTCAACGACGAACACCTTTGAGGTGGGAGTTTATTTTATTTAAAGTTTCCCTATCATTTATTCTAAAATGATGAACACAGATCAAACCATGAACAGGTTGATTTGTGGATTTCTCATTCTTGTGGGAGAGTGTTTTTCTTGGGTTTTCTATACCAGGATTAATTATTTTGTGATATAACATCAAATCATGATCCTGTATTTTCTAAACCTCTAACACGGAGAGTGAGGGCTGACACAAACAAGGCACGAGCCCCTCTGCCTCATGCATTTTGTGCATTCTTTGTGTCCGCATCTTCAAAGTAGAGGAAAGGAGGATTTGAGGTCATCGCAGGGAAGATGGTATCCCCCAGAGACCATAGGCACAAGAGGCATGAATAACGGACCACCGGAGCGGACCCAGTGGTCCGTGAAATAACCCGCTAGGGGGCCTGCCAGAAAGAGCGCCCCAACCGGATCGAGCCACAGTGGTGTGGTAGAAGCCATCGGCCTCCGTGCTGGTGGTTGGAAATGGGTGGATGCGGCTACCCAACCGCGTTGGTACACTGTGGACACGGTGTGACACCATGTCGCACACGAAAAAGGTCGTGGTCGATTGACCACGGCGGAGAAGGTGGCCCTGCGAATAACCCGCATAGCAGGGGGAGCCGGGAGCGGCTTCTATCTGTGTCCCAGCCAGGCAGACCGAGCAAGGCATGGGTCAGGTCTGGGTTGGTTTGGTGGACCCTAGGTCAGACCAGACCCAAACCCAACCCGACCCATTTTTGAAAAAACACTAATATCTTTCAAACTGAGCATTCAATTGATGAGCCGTTTATGGTGTTGAAACCCTCATGATGAGGCATATCTTTTGGAATGCTCTATGGAGGCTCTCATGGAAGTTTAAATACAACAAATGTCTTGAGGAGTGGTTCTCTCAGAATCAAGCACTCTATGTGCGAAAAGCCTACAATTGGATGAGACCTTAATACTATTAACAAGTGACCCTATGTGGATCAGCTACGATGACCCAGTGGGAGGTGGTCTTGTGTGACCCAGAAGGCCCATGGTGGGGAGAGGATCTGTGTGACCCAACAGACCCACTATACTCAACAGGAGGAGTACCTCAGTATGGCCACAGTGGAAAGCGACTTCTGTGTGATCTGCATGCCCACAGTGGGGACAACTTCTGTGTGACCGAACATACCCACGATACTCATTAGGGATGAGTACCAAAACAGTCCAAGGTTAGTGAGAAGAGGCTTCTGTGTGACCCGGTAGGCCCACTGTACTCATTGAGGAGGATTTATCCAACAACCCAAGGTGTTCAATGATATGACTAATGGTATTACTTTCCTAATCTAGATTATACCTGGTGTGAGATGTCTTGATTCTTGATCATGATTCATGGTTTGATTTTTGGATTTCTTTTTGGTATTTCCTTATTGGTGTGGGGTCCCTATTTAGTATATTTTTACTCACCCCTGCATAGGCTTCGCCCACACATGTTGTGTCTGGTGCATAAAATTGTCACCTTGATGGAGGACTTGGTGATCTAGGACCCAGTGGTTCCCAGTGAGACCAGGTAGGTGGGGCGTGCTTCTACAGCTTCCAGCAGCTACTCTACACTTACTCATGAGGTGGTATTTTTAGTGGATGACTTTTAGAGTTTGCTTACACTTTCCTATTTTTAGTTCATCTTTTGTTGGGTTTGTAGTTTGGCCCATTTGACCTACAATTTGTACTTTTACTCAACGGTTTTTTAGTGGCATGCATGTTTACCTTTTTAACTTTGGGACATGGTTGTGTGTGCATGCATATAGGTACCCTAGAAAATGCATCCCACTTACAAGTTTATGCCTTCAGTGCTAATCACCAATCCCAAGCCTTTGGGAGGCGGACTTGGGGGATGTCACGACACAGGCCCTGAGGGATGGGTCATGATAGGAGAAGACACTTTACTGGATATGCTATATCCATGGTGATGTGCGAGGAAATTTTAAGAACATTTTGGAAAATTAAGTTTTAATTTCTTAATAGTTTATATTATAATGAATTTTAAATTTATTTTATTCCTATTATTTTCTAACAGGGGATGAGATTTCTTTCAAAAAACCAAAAAGAAAAAGAGTTCCAAGATCAAATATGTAAAAGTAAAGGTTAATATCTATTTATAATTAATAAATTTTGGATGTATTATATAAAAATTATATTTTAAATTGAAAAACTCATTTAAACATAATTTTCATAAACAACAAGGTGTCATCGAATATGGATATTATATGCTAAGATTTATGTATGAAATAATTACAACTAGAAAAATTATGATGTTTGACGAGGTTAGATTTCCTTATAAACTATTAATTAATATTTCATTTATTTTATTATTTATACATGTTAAATAATTTCCTTTTAATTTGTATCTATTTGATTACCTTCAACCTTATAGTGCACAATAGGTCACACACTTACAAGTGGAGTGGTCAAATTATTTTACTGGGTTGATTGAATTTTAGTTTGTTTTAAGTGAATATTGTAATTTTGAATGTTGTAATTGTAAATGTGTATTTGGTAGTTGTTTGGGTTAGATTTAAGTTTGTTTTTAGTTAATATTGTAATTTTTGAATTCTGTAACTGTGAATGTGTAATTTTTCTACTGGTTCTGCTTGTTTCTGCTTCTTTAATTTTGTTGTTGCTCTACTGTGGGTTATGGTTGTTTCTGGTTTAGTCAGTAGTGGAGAGGAAGGGTAACATGAATTATTTTAAAAAATGGTTTTTAGTTCGGTTATTTTATAAGTGACGTAAAAAACCTTCATCACAAAGACCTTTCAAATTAGTTAGTAATTAACCGATGTAAAAAATGCTTTGAGGTCGTGGTTTTCCACGTTAGTTTTTATATAACTGATGTGGTATATTATTTTTTACATCGGTCATTAAATAACCGATGTAATATATTATATTTTACATCTATTTTTGTAACCAATGTTAAAGAAAATATTTATAACATCTCCACTAATAACAGTGGCTAAAAATCGATGTAAAAAATAAAAAAAAACTAACGTTAATAAGGCTTTTTTCGCTAGTGCATGTTATTTAGTGGTTGAAGTGAGTATTCGAAATGGATTTTTATGTATTAATTCTGGGGATGGAGTCCAAGAACCCTATACTTGAGTGGAACTTTGTACAAATTCAAAGGAGGTGTTGCATTTGTTGTTTAAATCAGTGGCACATCCTGAAGTTGAAATCAATGAGTACGTTTTTTTCTATCCAGGTCAATACGAGTTATTTAAGGAGGGTGAGGAAGAGGAACAAGTGGCTACTGAGTAGGGAAAAAGAGGGAGGAATAGGAACAAGTTCCTATTGATCATGGAAAAAGGAATAAAAATAATAAGAGTATGTAGCTCAAGAAATGTGTCTTTGGTATAACATTGTAGCATGTACCAGGTCTATTGCCCATGATCTCAGGGAGGAGCTTTACTTCTATGGGGTAAAGGGTGCTTGAAATGTTATAATAAATGATTATATATGATCATGATTTTGATATGTTTGTTTTATTTCTATGTTTAACTTTTGTCAGTCACCACCCTTAAAGTGATGCATTTTTTATAAAATATAAAAAATAGTGGCCAGGGAAAAAATATTAGATCCTTTTGATATTAATGTTGATTTTGATGATTAAGATCAAAATATTATTATGTCATCATCTTTATATTCTTTGCACCTAAGTGGTAGATGATCCTATTTTCCATCCATGAGGTCAAGGGTTTAACCCCTGAGGGATGCGGTTACTGAAGCAGTACTATAGCAGTCTACTATAGCAGTACTGTTGTAGTTGTATTCAATATTAATCAATGGAATTTTGGGAAATTTCTTAAGCCTTCAATCCACTTAGGACTTCAGGACACTTAGGCCTCTAGGACATACATGCAGGGACTTTGTGACACTAATAATAGGTAAGCAGGCACATGGTGGGACCAAGATATAACTCACTGGATTAGGTAGGCAGCACAAGCATGGTGACACGGAGGCATTGTCGGGTCGACGACCTCAATAGAGGGATAAGTGTGTTGACACCTATTAGCCAACCATTTTTCCTCTAATGTGGGAAGGATGGATTCCCTACTAGGTTAATCTTATTACAATGGGACTAGACTAATGGTGCAGAGCAACAAGTTGGTGGTGTAGTAGGGTGTTGCGGCATTGTCAGGTGGACATCTCAAAAGAGAGATGGGTGTGTTGTCACCTATCATCTGATCTTCCTCTCACACACCATTATGGTATGGAGGGGTTTCCTATCATAGTTCATTGAGGCAACTTTGGCATGGGTAACACAACACTCATGACTAGTACCACATGTTCAATGACTCTAGCAAGGTGGGCATGGTTATTGACTGGTGAAATGACATGTTACAAGATTATCATGCAAAGGAGAAACAATTTATTTAACCTTCAGGACACCCAAGTTCTAATTTTTTTGTGCCTCTCGGTCTTTGGAGAATGTATTATAATAAAATAGGTTCAATGG
The DNA here is from genome assembly GCA_963277665.1 of Viscum album. Classification (NCBI taxonomy): domain Eukaryota; kingdom Viridiplantae; phylum Streptophyta; class Magnoliopsida; order Santalales; family Viscaceae; genus Viscum; species Viscum album. The sequence goes on from OY728133.1 coordinate 819,821,870, forward strand.
TTGTTTTTCATTCCTTATAAGGGATAAGGATTAACCCACCAGGGTTCCTAGGTGTGTGTGCGTGTGTGTGTGTTTGGTTGCTTGTAATCCCCTCTACCAATAATAAATAAAATTTCCTTAAGAATGAGGGTGAAATTATTAATGTTAGGAGGTGAAGTGAGATAAAAACTAAAAGAATATACAATGATAATTGGATAATGAGTATATTTAAATAAAAATGAGAAACTATAAAATGTTTCTTGCGTAAAGAAATTGGGAATATTAAAAATAATATCCCTAATAAAAAATAATATTAATAATTTTAATGATAATGGTGATCTTTCCCTAATGGTAGAAAATGGTTATGAATGTATTGAGGTTTTAAATGTGTATAGGTATGATATGAAAATGGATTAGGTCTTAGATTTCAAAAATTTTTTCCATATGTTTCCTAGGAAATATTTTTTTAATAATTTGTTTTAGACTGAGCAAGGGAGTGTGCTCATATAAAATAATGAAGTCTATAAATTCATAGGTATAGACTCAGTTGAATTAGAGCTCCATGATAAGATTATAAAAATATTGATAGATGTAAGGTGGATTCATAGAGTAAATAGGAATCTCATATCATTGGGTATCATGGACTAGATGTTATTTCATGTCTGAGGGATGATTTATTAAGATTACCAAAGGGGGGCTCATAGATATGAAGGGGGATTTGTTTAATGAGTTTAATGTATTGGTTTACAGGTCACATGTTTGGAATATTTAAGTAAAAAATGTTGCTGAAGATGTTACTAAATTTTTATAAGATATTAGGACATGTTAGTTCTAAAGGTCGTTAAAAATTGGTGAAATGGGTGTTGTTAAAGGGCATAAACCTTATTATTTTTCCATTTTGTAAAGATTGTGTCTATGAAAAGTCTTTAAGATTTGGTGTCCTAAAGACAACTATTTTTATTTTGATTACATGAATATTTAATTTATTTAAATATTAAACATCTTATTACATATTGTTCAGTGTTCTGTATGACTATCGTGTAATAATGTCCTGGAGTATTTGTCGTATTAACAAGGTTGTAGAAATTCCCCACTATGATAAGAACCTTGAAGTGCTATGACAATATTTTTAAATATAGTTCTGTAGTTGGATGACATACTATGATGGGACATATTATAAGGCCCCAGCCTTAAACCTTACTTAATCTTGAGTTATTACAAGATTACACATTGAGGATCTTTTCAGGTTTAGAGTTTTAGAGAATTAGATCATAAAACTTGCATTACATTCCACATTTATCAAAGTGGTTACATAAAAGATAGTATTCATTTTTTCCCATCAACGGAAACATATTTAAAAATAAAGCATGGATTCTTTCTTGACACTTCCTTGACACTATCATCATATCATGTACCTTTCCCTTGACCTGTGAAAAACATTTCAAAAAAAACTTGGGATGAGCATAAAAAGCTCAGTAAGGGTTATAAAAATATGGAAAAGAAACATGAGGTCATATATACATAATAATGAAATCATACTTTACCCATAAAACATAGGCACTTTAACATACCTCATCAAATCATGAATAAATCATAGAAATCATAATACATAAAAGGTAACTTGAGGCATTCATAACATTCTTACGTAGGGAGTAACCATCTTGGTTACGTTTGGAATACCCACCACAGTATATTCCCTAAATCTCTTCGGAGAAACCTTAACGTTTCACTCCTTCGCGTTACCCAATTCATTGGAGAGATATATCGGGCTCACCCGCCCTTAGTTTATCACGGAACCACCCGTCTTCATAACAATTCCCAAGAACCATAACATAATTGTATCTCATAAAACATACATAAAGGAAACATAACTTTTCCACATTTCAATCACAAGGTATCAATAACACAGTGATATAATAAAAACATTATCAAAACCATTTTAAATACCAAAATAAAAGAAAAGTAAAACATGGTATTTATTTTTCTTTTACAAAAAAGGTATGGCTTGTAGAGGAAGTCGAAACTCAAATAATGGTCACGACGGCAGAGAAGTCGTTGTCTCCGCATACGTATGAAAAAAACATTCCCTTTTGTCATTTTGTAAAACACTTTGTATAAAAAAGATTCCTTTTGGATAAACGTAAAATTCAAAGGGGTTTATACACCATATAAAAGAAGGTTGTGTATAAAATAAAATACGCCTCAATGAAAGGAGATTGAGACAAAGTCCCATACAAATACGGTATCCTTGGATTAAGGATAAATCAGTTACATAATTATGTGTGACAAACGAATACACGAAATATAAGTGGGTATTAAGTGCAAAACAATCAGAGGAAATTCACACATAACCATATAATGACATATTCAAGGTGTACAAGTTTATCCCAAAGAATCAAAATTGGGTTAAGAAGTTCCCTTGCAAAAATTTGACAGCCTAACGGCGTCACTTCAAAATTCAGAAAAAGAGTTGATGAGAGATAAAACGGGTATCTCATCACTTGGTCATAAAATTTACATCAATAAGGATATATAAGAACATATCCCAACATAATTGTATGTGAATTAAAAGACATAACAAAATAAGTCTTTTAAAAAGGGGAGGGTGAAAGGTTCCCTTACCGACATGGGTATCTTTCGAAACATACACCCCGTGAAAGGAGGACAATACAACATTGATGTAAATACTCATAAATGAAAGTATATTACACAATGAGTAAAATAATGGGTAGTACATACACCACTCAAAGGAAATTGTGGCAAATGTAGCATAAATCTCACGGGAATAAAAGTGAGATGAAAAATCCCTTATGAAAACTCGGCAGCCTAACAGCGCCACTTAAAACTTCCAAAAATGGATTTATGAGATCAAATAGGGTCTCCCATAATATGAACATAAAAAGTAAAGTATTAGGAATATAAAATAACATCCCCAAACATAATAAAGATGGGATTAAAAGAAATGACATAAATGAGAGCACTTAAAAAGAAAGAGAGAGGTTGGATCTCTCATGAAAATTCGGCAGCCTAACGGCGCCACTCAAAACTTCCAAAATGGATTGATGAGAGATAATAGGGTCTATCATCATATGAAAAATAAAAATTACAGTAACAGTAATATAAAATAACATCCCAATAACAAGAAAGATTAGCTTTAAAAGGAATGACATAAAAGAGTGTACTTAAAAAGAAAGAGAGGAGTAGGATCCCTTACCTCGGGTCCGACTTGACTCGATCGTTCTTTAATCTCCTGAATAATAAACTTGAGTTAATTTATAATTCCTTAAGAACATTTTTCAATTTCATTATTCCTTTTATATCACTTATTACCATGTCATAAACACTATGTTATTATTTAAGCTAATAACGGTCGTTTTAACGATCATTGGTACTTGAGTCAAAAATAAACTCTTTATAATTACAAGTTGTTCATGTGGTAAAATATACATTATATCCAGAATTTTATTAATGATGTAGATATCATATATATCATATATATCCAGTATATTAATGCATTTATAATATTACATAACATTTAGAGTTAAGAAATGAAATGCACCGTTCATGGAGACGGTAAGTCGTACGTACGCATGAACGCTACTTCCATTTCTATTTCATATTTAATGGAATTAAAACATAATGATACATAATAGTATTTTAATTCCAGTATGGTATAATATATAATATCATTAAATATATCCTTTATATGTACCACATATGGTATTAACGAATCAAATCACTTTGAGGGGGCGGTAGTCCGCACTTCCTAAAATGAAGATATCGCGTATACCCATAATGGAAGCCATAAAGGTATGCCATAAATGAAAAATACAGAAGCTTAAGGAAAACATAAACATATTATATATCATATATTAATATAGTGACATCTTAATGGCCACCATGAAAGGTGTTAAGAGAAGATTGAACAATCATCGTTTCGTGAGGCAGTAATTCGCCATCCACAGAAACAGTATGTTCTTTAACCATTAGATGAAGGTATGTGTAAGTGTAGCTCAAATACATAACATAAAAAAATCCTAGTATATTGAAGATACTGTTTTTGTTACAAAATAAAGTAATAAAAAGAGTTTAGGGGGGTGGAGAATCAAAATAAAACAAAAGGACTCAAGTGAAGACATTACCTTAAAATCGGGTAACTCCCTTTGGTTTGAGCTCAAAGGCTTCCTTGGGAAGACTTATGACCAAACTGAGGCTCCTAAGAGTTATATAGGGATGTGTAGAGACAAAATGGGCAGGGTTTGGCCGAGCCAAAGGCTTTGGAAGTGTGGATAAGGAGGTAGAGGTGGGGGCCTTTTATAAGAGGAGAGGAGGGGCACTCTTGGAAAGTAAAGAAATGTTACTTTATTTTAGAATGAGTTTCGGATTTTAATGGTCCCAAATTGATGTTTTTCGAGGATAAGGTGATAAGGGTTCGAAATCCACACATACAATAGGTTTTGTACATGTTTAGGTATTAGATTTTACATTATCTTTCCATTTTATTTAAATCGTTAAATAATGAGGTCATCGCTGCATCATCATGATGTCATAATTAATTTAATTTATTTAATATCTAAAAATTATAAAAAGAATAATATGATGTAGGAAATCGTTTTATCTTTCCAATGACTATTTATAGTTAAAAATATGACTTTTATAACCCCATGTAAAAATTGTTTTAGTTAAACAACTCATGTTTGTGACATTTTAATTTTAACATTAAATAAAAAGGTATTTATGTCATTTTCCAACCAAAGTGGCTCCATGGGGTACCCAAGTTGACCCATGGATTGTCTTGGTCGGCCATGACTCATCCAATGAGGGTAGGACATGTGTCTAGGTTATTTCATGTTATTAAAACATTATTTTTACCTTAAACTACACTAATTACCTCTAATCACGATTAAGAACTTAATAAGTTACTATTCACCAAAAAATTATTTTAATCCCATTGAACCACATTTTACTTCTTAATAAAAACCATGTATGTCAGATTTTTTAAATTCAAAACACAAAGGTGGCAAATTTTCATTTAAATGGAAAATCAGTTTTTATAAGTACCACTTAGTGGTTTCACTATTCATCAAAAATTGAAGTTTTTCAGAAAATTACCAAAAATTCACCATAAGATATATTTGATATTCCGAATTCAAAAATGATGTCTATTTTACAAAATTCATAACATATAAGTTACATTAATTAACTTAATAATCAATTCCCGCTGTCAGAACAAATAGCGTGTTTTTATGAAAAAATATATATCAAAAGATTGACACTAGTTTAAGTCAAATTTCAAAGTGAAATTAATTACAATGACCACTATTTGATTAAATGGTAAAAATATATTCTAATTTCACTTTAAAACCAATTCAAATGATAATATAATCATTTAAATAAATTAGACTAAAAATAGGTTTTGAATTAAAATACAACATTTTTCACTATTCATTAAAAATTGAACTTTTTCGGAAAAATACCAAAAATTTACACAAAGTAAATTTTGATGTCCCGATTCTAAAGAAGAATTTTATTTTGTAAAATATAACACATAAAATTGTCAAAAAGTGGATTTAAAATAGGTTCTCCATCAAAAGGCGGTTAATCAACCTTTTAAAGAATATTAGAATGTTTATGCTTAAAATTGGATTCATTCACATTTTTAATCCTCTAACATTTATTGTAAAATGTAAAAATATTTGACAAACATATATAATCATTTTTTAGTTAGTTCTATTCATTCCCTCCATCACAACAGCTAGGCGTTAACTACCATTTAAAATAATATTATTTTATTATCAGAGTACAATGTAAGATTCCCAAGAAACTCGTTGTTGCGTGTTGGGTACGCCATCAGGCATAGCATCCCCTTTAAAGTTATATTAATATTTTATTCACAAATATGGATAAATGTGAAAATGTCATACTCTTTATTTACCTGGGGTGTTACATCCTTCCCTTCTTTTGGGAATTGCGTCCTCACAATTTTAAAATTGGGCTAGGAAACTTCATTGAAAACCCCACATCGGAACAAGAGTCAGTAAAACAATCACTTTAAAAATAAAGAAAGATAATTACAAAGGTCACCTAAGTTAACCCATACTAGGATTCCAAGTATGAAAATATGGACATGGAGGAAATAACAAAGGGTCATGTTCTGATGGAGATTGATAGTAAACATGTCTAGGAGAAAGTTAACCATAAGAAAATCACAAACTTGTGATGGGTTAAATGGTATTTGATTCCCCATTAGGAAAAGTTAACAGACAACATTTTTGTTTTAAGTTACTTTTCATTGAGGAATTTATTTTTGATCTTAACTAAATCATAATGAAATATACTTACTTGTCATGTAGACTTTAAACTTTTACTAGATTCCTTAATCAAACTCATATTTTCTCCAAAAGACGAGTATTTAGGAAGACTTGTTCGCATTAAGAGTACTATAATCAATTTCTAGAGAATCACCTAATCCACAAAAGAGAACTATATACTTCCCATGTCTTTAGACTCTAACCAAAACCAAAACCAAAAAGGTTAGTACAAGACCAGATAATCCAGAAAAAGATAACCCTTTATAAAAAGAAAATCTATTCTTAATCTCCAAAATTTGTCCAACAAAACCCAAAGTTCAACGAGGACCATTTGATAAACAAATTTTCCATAAAATTATTAAAAGTAAACCAAACTAAGATTGAAACCCAAATATTTTAAGGAATTAGTCACATAGTCTTACAAGTTAAATCGTAACATTTATCTCCAAACAACATCAGTTGCTCCTAAAGTCTCGTATTGAAAAGCAATTAACCTAATCGCATATCCTCCATGATAGGTTAATCATTTTCATAAATAACCAAAAATCAACTTACTCTTAATTCATAAAGTCACCTAACTAAAAATAATAAGCCATACTAACCAGGGACTTCATGTAGTCCAGTGGTAGGCGATAAATACCAGTTGCACTTTGGTTGTGGGTTCGATTCCCACAGTTTTGTCCGACACGACGGGTTGTCACACGGACTGCGTGTTGTCCTTTTTCCAAACTATATAATTCTCAAATAATTCCCCAAAAAGAGATAAAATCATCAAAAATAACCATAACATAATTTAACCTCAATTTTATCTCATGCCTTTCACTTCCATCATAACATATAGTAACCCATAATTACCTCAAAAGTAAGGATCATATAAACCCAAATGGTTCTTTATAACTATGTCCACAAAAGAACAGATAACTATTCCTTGAATAAAATTTTCATATATTAAACATCAGGGTTACACATACTATAAAAATTATTCTAGTGTAACCCCATCATCAAAAGAGACTTAATACTCTTAATAATTTCACCATAACTCTTGAAGCCCTTATATGTTGACTTATTACTCATTAAAAATTCTTCATAATCCATTAACCATTACTTTACAACTTATTCTAAAATACTTCTTTCCTACAAACAAAATCATGAATCATATCCTAAGATTCCAAAATAGGAAAACAAAAGTTATGAAATAATCCATACCTTTGATTGGTCATTGTCAGTTTCTTCATCCTCAATCGGAATGGAATTAGGTATTGGTAAATGAGTATTTGTACGATCTTGGTGATCCCATTCACGAAACTTCTTCATAGGACATGTGTTTGCATAATGACCATGCACACCACATTTAAAACATTCAATTGATCCCTCAGAAAGAACTTCTTTCCCTTTCCTCGAGTCAACTGGATGATTCCTTTTTCCATGGAAGGTTATTGCTTTATGACCTTCATTTCCACATCTATAGAATATTTTTGTCCCTTTGAAACATTTTCCTAGGTGTTTCTTTCCACATCATTGACACATAGGTTTTTGAACACACTTACCTTTATGATTGTTACCTATAGTTCCGTAGGGATTTGTTTCTCTCATATATGATTCCTTAGAGAAATCACCAAGGTTTAGGTGGTTAATCATGACTCCAGATAGTTAGTTGAGGATAAAAACAAGAGTTCTCATTGCAGCTCCCATATCATTCAGTTTCTCGCCCAAAAAATTGTCACAGTTTCCTTCACATCCACTATTACTTTGGTTCCTGCTAGATCCAGCCATTTACTAAAACCAAAAAGTCAGTGTGAGTATATCAACAAAACCATCATGTACTAATGAGGAATATAAACACTAAGATATACTTACTCATTCAATTTATCTAAAACTAGGACTCTTTCTGAAATCCTAACCGTTATGGTAATGTCACTTATGCTTAAAGAATACCCTAACCTCTAAAGTTATCTAAACCGACCTTTGATACCAACTATAAGGCCCCAACCTTTAACCTTACTTAATCTTGAGTTATTACAAGATTACACATTGAGGATCTTTTCAGGTTTAGAGTTTTAGAGAATTAGATCATAAAACTTGCATTACATTCCACATTTAAACAAAGTGGTTACATAAAATATAGTATTCATTTTTTCCCATCAATGGAAACATATTTAAAAATAAAGCATGGATTATTTCTTGAAACTTCCTTGACACTATCATCATATCATGTACCTTTACCTTGACCTGTGAAAAACATTTCAAAAAAAACTTGGGATGAGCATAAAAAGCTCAGTAAGGGTTATAAAAATATGGAAAAGAAACATGAGTTCATATATACATAAGAATGAAATCATACTTTACCCATAAAACATAGGCACTTTAACATACCTCATCAAATCATGAATAAATCATAGAAATCATAAGACATAAAAGGTAACTTGAGGCATTCATAACATTCTTACATAGGGAGTAACCCTCTTGGTTACGTTTGGAATACCCACCACAGTATATTCCCTAAATCTCTTTGGAGAAACCTTAACGTTTCACTCCTTCGAGTTACCCAATGAATTGGAGAGCTATATCGGGCTCACCCGCCCTTAGTTTATCACGGAACCACCCATCTTCATAACAATTCCCAAGAACCATAACATAATCGTATCTCATAAAACATACATAAAGGAAACATAACATTTCCACATTTCAATCACAAGGTATCAATAACACAGTGATACAATAAAAACATTATCAAAACCATTTTAAATACCAAAATAAAATAAAAGTAAAACATGGTATTTATTTTTCTTTTAAAAAAAAGGTGTGGCTTGTAGAGGAAGCCGAAACTCAAATAATGGTCACGGCGGCGGAGAAGTCTTTGTCGCCGTGTACATATGACAAAAACATTCCCTTTTGTCATTTTGTAAAACGCTTCGTATAAAAAATATTACTTTTGGATAAACGTAAAAGTCAAAGGGGTTTATACACCGTATAAAAGAAGGTTGTGTATAAAATAAAATATGCCTCAATGAAAGGAGATTGATACGAAGTCTCATACAAAGACGGTATCCTTGGATTAAGGATAAATCAGTTACATAATTATGTGTGACAAATGAATACATGAAATATAAGTGGGTATTAAGTGTAAAACAATCAGAGGACATTCACACATAACCATAGAACGACATATTCAAGGTGTAAAATTTTATCCCAAAAAATCAAAATTGGGTTAAGAATTTCCCTTGCAAAAATTCGACAGCCTAACGACGTCACTTCAAAATTCAGAAAAAGAGTTGATGAGAGATAAAAATGGTATATCATCACTTGGTCATAAAATTTACATTAATAAGGATATATAAGAACATATCCCAACATAATAGTATGTGAATTAAAAGACATAACAAAATAAGTCTTTTAAAAAGACGAGGGTGAAAGGTTCCCTTACCGACATGGGTATCTTTCGAAACATACACCCCATGAAAGGAGGACAATACAACATTGATGTAAATACTCATAAATGAAATTATATTACATAATGAGTAAAATAATGGGTAGTAAATACACCACTCAAAGGAAATTGTGGCAAATGTAGCATAAATCTCACGGGAATAAAAGTGAGATGAAAAATCCCTTACGAAAACTCGACAGCCTAACGACGCCACTTAAAACTTCCAAAAATGGATTTATGTGATCAAATAGGGTCTCTCATAATATGAAAATAAAAATTAAAGTATGAGGAATATAAAATAACATCCCCAAACATAAGAAATACGGACTTAAAAGAAATGACATAAATGAGAGTAATTAAAAAGAAAGAGAGAGGTTGGATCTCTCACGAAAATTCGGCAGCCTAACGGCGCCACTCAAAACTTCCAAAATGAATTGATGAGAGAGAATAGGGTCTCTAATCATATGAACAATAAAAATTACAGTAAGATTAATATAAAAGAACATCCCAATAACAAGAAAGATGAGCTTTAAAATGAATGACATAAAAGAGTGTACTTAAAAAGAAAGAGAGGAGTAGGATCCGTTACCTCGGGTCCGACTTGACTCGATCGTTCTTTAATCTCCTAAATAATAAACTTGAGTTAATTTATACTTCCTTAAGAACCTTTTTAAAGTTAATTATTCCTTTTATATCACTTATTACCATGTCATGAACACTATGTTATTATTTAAGCTAATAACGGCCGTTTTAACGATCATTGGTACTTGAGTAAAAAATAAACTCTTTATAATTACAAGTTGTTCATATGGTAAAATATCCATTATATACAGAATTGTATTCATAATTTATATATCATATATATCATATATATCCAGTATATTCATGCATTTATAATATTACATAACATTTAGAGTTAAGAAATGAAATGCACCGTTCATGGAGACGGTAAGCCGTACGTACGCATGAACGCTACTTCCATTTATATTTCATATTTAATGGAATTAAAACATAATGATACATAATAGTATTTTAATTACAGTATGGTATAATATATAATATCATTAAATATATCCTTTATACGTACCACATATGGTATTAACGAATCAAATCACTTTGAGGGGGCGGTAGTCCACACTTCCTAAAATGAAGATATCGTGTATACTCATAATGGAAGCCATAAAGGTATGCCATAAATGAAAAATACAGAATCTTAAGGAAAACATAAACATATTATATATAATATATAAATATATTGACATCCTAATGGCCACCATGAAAGGTGTTAAGAGAAGATTGAACAATCATCGTTTCGTGAGGCAGTAATTCGCCATCCACAGAAACAGTATATTCTTTAACCATTAGATGAAGGTATGTGTAAGTGTAGCTTGAATACTTAACATAAAAAAATCCTAGTATATTGAAGATACTGTTTTTGTTACAAAATAAAGTAATAAAAAGAGTTTAGGGGGGTGGAGAATCAAAATAAAACAAAAGGACTCAAGTGAAGACATTACCTTAAAATCGGGTAACTCCCTTTGGTTTGAGCTCAAAGGCTTCCTTGGGAAGACTTATGACCAAACTGAGGCTCCTAAGAGTTATATAGGGATGTGTAGAGACAAAATGGGCAGGGTTTGGCCGAGCCAAAGGCTTTGGAAGTGTGGATAACGAGGTAGAGGTGGGGGCCTTTTATAAGAGGAGAGGAGGGGCACTCTTGGAAAGTAAAGAAATGTTACTTTATTTTAGAATGAGTTTCGGATTTTAATGGTCCCAAATTGATGTGTTTAGAGGATAAGGTGATAAGAGTTATAAATCCACCCATCCAATAGGTTTTTAACATGTATAGGTCTTAGATTTTACATTATCTTTCCATTTTATTTAAATCATTAAATAATGAAGTCATCGCTGCATCATCATGATGTCATAAATAATTTAATTTATTTAATGTCTAAAAATTATAAAAAAATACTATGATGTAGGAAATCTTTTTATCTTTCCAATTACTATTTATAGTAAAAAATATGACTTGTATAACCCCATTTAAAAATTGTTTTAGTTAAACAACTCATGTTTGTGACATTTTAATTTTAACATTAAATAAAAAGGTATTTATGTCATTTTCCAACCAAAGTGGCTCCATGGGGTCTCCAAGTTGACCCATGGATTTTATTGGTTGTCCATGACTCATCCAATGAGGGTAGGACATGTTTCTAGGTTATTTAATATTATTAAAACATTATTTTTACCTTAAACTACACTAATTACCTCTAATCGTGATTAAGAACTTAATAAGTTACTATTCACCAAAAAATTATTTTAATCCCATTGAACCACATTTTATTTCTTAATGAAAACCATGTATGTAGGATTTTTGAAATTCAAAACACAAAGGTGGAAAAATTTCATTTAAACGGAAAATCAGTTTTTATAAGTACCACTTAGTGGTTTCACTATTAATCAAAAATTGAAGTTTTTTAGAAAATTACCAAAAATTAACCCTAATCTATATTTGATATTCTGAATTCAAAAATGATGTCTATTTTAAAAAATTCATAACATATAAGTTACATTAATTAATTTAATAATTAATTCCCACTGTTAGAACAAATAGCGTGTTTTTATGAAAAAATATATATCAAAATATTGACACTAGTTTAAGTCAAATTTCAAAGTGAAATTAATTCCAATGACCACTATTTGATTAAATGGTAAAAATATATTCTAATTTCACTTTAAAACCAATTCAAAAGATAATCTAATCATATAAATAAATTAGATTAAAAATAGGTTTTGAATTAAAATACAACATTTTTCACTATTCATTAAAAATTGAACTTTTTCAGAAAAATACCAAAAATTTACACAAAGTAAATTTTGATGTCCCAATTCTAAAGAAGAATTTTATTTTGTCAAATATAACACATAAAATTGTCAAAAAGTGGATTTAAAAGAGGTTCTCCATCAAAAGGTGGTTAATCGACCTTTTAAAGAATATTAGAATGTTTACGCTTAAAATTGGATTCATTCGCATTTTTAATCCTCTAACATTTATTATAAAAGTAAAAATATTTTACAAAAATATATAATCATTTTTTAGTTAGTTATATTCATTCTCACCATCACAACAGCTAGGCGTTAACTACCATTTAAAATAATATTATTTTATTATTAGAGTGCAACGTAAGATTCCCAAGAAACTCATTGTTGCGTGTTGGGTACGCCATTGAGCATAGCGTCCACTTTAAAGTTATATTAATATTTTATTCACAAATATGGATAAATGTGAAAATGTCATACTCTTTATTTACCTGGGGTGTTACACATATAGTATACAGACTGTCAGGTGCGAGTACTCGTAAGCAAATGAGGCTACTTCTCATGAAGTTCACACTTGGTAATCTCCAAGATGGGAGATTATGAGAACTTACCAACCAGTAGGAATTCCGTATATTTTGGTTTCATCAAATATTTCTATCTACAAGAATTTTTATTGGAACTTAGGCATTAATATTATCATTAATACATGTTATGACTCACGCATTTTGATTTACTGATGAAAATCATCACACAAACAGTTGGCAGGATGTAAGGTACATTGGGTGCGTCACGAATGACATGTTATTAATGGATAAGTCAAGGAAGGATTTGTACCTTCCATTTATGCAAATTGATATCATGTCCCTTTGATTGAAATAAAACTGTCACATGAAATAGAACCGTCACATGAAACTCTATGGCCATGGTGTAACGATGAGTTTATTTCAGGTAGTCAAAGAACGACATATCAAGAATTAAGATGGATGTAAATATCATAAAACCATCTTGATGAGATATTGAGAGAAGGATATTATATTATATAGTGATAATTCATATGTGGAAGTCATTTTTATGACTTTAAGTTCTTTCTCTTGGGTGCCTTGACCCGTTGCTATACAATACTCTTAGACTTTAGGCAACCCCACCTATTTCCAACAAGAAATAGTCCTAGAAGGTCACACACTAAGTTTTTCTGGTGGTCTCAGTTAAATTATATTTGAATTCAATTAATGGAATAAATATTATTCTCAATACATTGGAATAATTTTATTCAAGTTAAAATGATTGCATAAATTAAATAAATATTTATTCCTGGGATTATGAATAAAAATATATTTATTTATTTTATTAAACATTTAATAAATATTTATTTAATATTTAGTAAATAAAATATTTACTTAAGAGAATAAATTATTTATTTATTTATTCAGGTGTTTAATAAATGAAAGTGGAGTTCGACTGGACCAATGACGATATGATAGTAAAATTATTATTTGCAAGATGGTAAATAATTATTTAACTAGTTGACACAAAAAATAATAATAATGCGGTTACAATTATGTGGAATGAGATTTCATTTATGATTCTATTTTGTGAAAGTTGGTGTGACAAAAATAATGATGTAGTTATTATTATTATTTAGCATGAGTTTTCTCTAAGGTAATGAATGTATTTAATTTCTGTTATGCAATTAATTATTACAACTGAATCCCCATGTCGATAAATAGAGAGGTACGTCTATTGTTCCATGTACGAGAAACAGGTGATGCAAGAGCAATTCCAAGTCAATAATGTTCTCTCGACTCCTCTCCTCTCTCCCTATCAATAACAATAGATGTTCTTTAAGACCAAATAACATGCAATCAATAATGATTGATGCAAGATGATCTCTTCACTGTGCTAGCACCTGAAAAGTGAGTAGCATTAATTGGAGAACATTAGAGCACGTGTGGATCATCGCTAGAGGGATTCTGGTTTGGATGATCACAATCGCAATGAGACAATCCGAAAGGGTCATCCCGGACGATCAATATCATCAACAAAGAAAGTACCAAAGAATCATATATTTTATTTCTTTAAAAATTAAATTTAAATTAATTATAGAAATAACGTGCAATATCTTCTCTAAAGATTTCAAGACTTTTCCTTCTTTTGATTATATTCCATGGAGACTGATATTCATCATTGTATTGATCCCATAATAATCATTGATCATGGTAAAAATTAAAGTTAGGTGTCGGCCTAACCGTGCTTCCGTTGCGCCCGGAACCTTCAAGTGGTATCAAAGGGAGGTCATCGTAGTTTATAATTATTTAAATAATTCATCGATGATTTATGGTTAATTTAGTTTTCCAATTCAAGGTTAATCATTATTGTAATCTGTATTTCGAGATCTATTCTCCCTCTTTTCATTTCTCATAAATTTCACATAAATGAATGATTTTTTTATTAAAATTTAAACAGAGAACTCATCAGGAGGCACCGAAAATTCTGCCCAGGTGACACGAAAGTACACGCTGTGTGTTCGGACTTACATTCCATGTTCTCTGCCATACACACCATGTAATCTGGACTACATGCCGTGTAGTCATGTTCAACACATCAGGAGCAATTTGGAAATTACTCAAGTTGTTTGCATATATTGAACGTAGTGTAGTTAATTCTACACCATGTGTTGACCGGGATAGATAGACTCACACTTACCGGATTACACGCTGTGTGGACCACTGCACACGACATGTAATCCCTTCAGGTTAGGGGTCAAACCGTGTATACCATACACGGATAAGCCGACCGGTAACCATGTAATGCGGAGACAACATAGTGTGTAGCCCACTGTATATTCCATGTACTCTGAAATTTCTGAAGTACGCTTCATACGCCGATTCCCTAGGTGTGCACTTCAGAACAAACAGTGAAGGTATTATACATTGTATATTCAGAATTGCACGTCGTGTACTTTACCAAATTACACAAAGTTAAAAATTTAATGTTTGTGTAATATTCAGAACTACATATCATGTATAAATTGTACTACATGTTGTTACTCTATTCATTGAAACATGTTTTATGTCATATGTCATAAGAGTAAAATATTATGGGAATATAATACATGTTGGGTAGACTCGAACGAGTATTCACCAGGATACCTCCAAGGTGCATTTATGTACTAGGATGAGAATCTCAAAGAAATTCAGAAAAGGATTAAGATAAAAGTAATGATTAATTAAAGATAATAATTAATTGATTCAAAGAACAATTTATATTAATAAGAATGATTAAAGAATTGAATGCTAGTTTTATTAAATGTATAACTCATTGCGTGTATGTGGGTGATCATGAGCTAGACCAAGACCTTTGTATGTGATTGGTTTCCTTTTAATTTATTTATTAAATTAATTCTTGTCATATGATCCATCTCTCCTAATTAATATGTAGGGATTGTATTCTCATGGTTTATTTTATATAAACCTCATTTTTACCTCTCACCTATGTGTGAGTTAAAAATAATATGTAATGTATGGAGCTCCCAAGCTTGTGGAGGCCGTCCAAGTCAGGAGTTGAGGGGAAACCAATCCAATGAGATACAAAGGTGGACAGGTGGAAAGCTATAAACACGAAGGTTTTTCTCACCTAGGTCAAGGTTAGTTTGTCAAATTCTAGATAAACTAACCATTAGAAAAAAATCTCATGATCATGCCCTTTACTTTATTTTATTTCTGTCAGTTGCATGGTTTTTCATTATGGATGTGTTGTCACGATCACATAATTAATGAAATAAAAAGCATGAAAGATGGAATTAAAATAAACCATTCTTGTGTGTAAATATTATCAAGACATGGTTAATCACATAAGTAAGTTCCACTTAATATTAACAAGAATATGATAAACATAATAAGGTAATTTATGCATAAGAGATAAAAATCCCTCAATAAAATATTAAGTCAGACTAAGTATTT
This sequence comes from Viscum album, assembly GCA_963277665.1. Classification (NCBI taxonomy): domain Eukaryota; kingdom Viridiplantae; phylum Streptophyta; class Magnoliopsida; order Santalales; family Viscaceae; genus Viscum; species Viscum album. The sequence continues at coordinate 819,838,363 of OY728133.1, forward strand.
TGTTACTTGATTAAGGGAAAGACTCAATAAAACTATGTATTTGACCAAACCTTTTTGGGAAACTTACTTTTATACAGGAATCCTTTATGAAAGGTTTCATTTTGACTTAACTATATTACATCAAGAGGAGTATCCCTTGCTATACTTGGTGTAATATTGGAGGCAAGTGTTGAGGAAATCCAAGTCAAGATTTCAGGATTGGGGATTCCACTCAATGGATCAAGAAGCTATAATCCCATAGTTGGCAAAGAATTAACTACGTAAATACCTTCAAATAGCTTGACCAACCCTTTTTGGGGTTATGCAAAGAGAAATATGGATCCTTGGCACTAGAAGGTCATGACAACTGGACATTCTGAATTCAATGGTGAGGTCCATTGGGACTAGATAAAATATTGGGAGACTTAATAAAATTAATTTATTATTTCTCATAAAACATAATCAATAAATACCTAATCATATGTTATTTTAATTTTAGAATAATATTAAAATCTCTTCAACCACACTATCCATGTGATCAATTCTAGATAAAGACAAAATCCTCACCGACAGTAACTTCCAGGAATGGTTTAGATGCCTTTGGGTTATTCTATGCCATGAACGGAAGTCTTACGTGCTGGAGTCAGCATTACCTGACCCTCCTTCTCAAGAGGTGAGTGTCTAAGAGTTCTTTTCCTACAAGAAACATATGAATGACGTGGTCTACATTCATTGTTTGATTATTTCATCAATGTTTAGTGATCTCATGAAGTCTCATGAAAACATGGATGCCTATAGCATGCTTGAGCACCTCCGTGGTCTTTACCAGGAGAGATAAAAACAAGAACAGTTTGAGATCTCCAAGGCACTTATTCAGAGTAAGCTTGGAGAGGGTTCCCCAGCTAGGCCTCACATATTCAAGCTCATTAGATATATTGAGCACCTAGAGGTTCTAGGGTTTAAACTCCCTGAAGAACTGGATTTTGGTAGATCCTCTAGTTGATGTAAATCTTGTTTGTTGAAAGTGGGCATTCAAGAAGAAACTAGACATGGTAGGATAATTCAGTACCTATAAGTCATGACTGGTTGCAAAAAGGTTCAAACAACATCAGGGAATTGACTATAATAAAACCTTTTCACTGGTTGAAATGTTGAAATATATCATAATTCTATTGGCCATTGTCGCTTACCATGACTATGATATTTGGAAAATAGATTCCAAAATAGCCTTCCTTAATAGGAACCTTCTGTAAGATGTTTACATGACACAACCTGAAGGGTTTATGACTCGTAAGGATTCCAATAACGTATGAAAGTTGCAAAAATCCATTTATGGATTAAAGAAAAAATCCATTTCATGGAACATTAATTTTGATGAAGCCATAAAGAAATTTGGTTTTATCAAGAATGAATGTGATCCTTTTGTCTACAAAAATTTTAGTGGGAGTGCAGTTGTTTTCCTAATAGTATATGTTGATGACATATTTCTTATTAGAAATGAGATACCAGTATTACAACCTGTTAAGGAATGGTTGAATAAATTCTTATCCATAATGGAATTGGGGGAGGCAACACATATTCTTCAGATCAAGATCCATCGTGATAGATTCAAGAGATTTTTGGGCCTAAATCAAAGTATATACATTGACAAGATACTGAAAATATTTAGTATGAAACAATCCATGAGAGGATTGTTGGCAATGTCACATGGCATTCATCTTTTCAAGAAAATGTGTCCTCGGACACATGAGGAAAGAAAGAGAATGACAAGGACTCCATACACATCAGTGATTATTTCATTCATGTATTTCATGATATATACTAGGCTAGATGTTGCCTATGCATTGAGTGTGGTAGGCAGATATCAAGTTGACCCAGGTGACTGTCATTGGATGGCAGTCAAGATTTTCCTTAAGTACCTGAGGCGTACTAAGGATATATTCCTGGTTTATGGAGTATATGAAGAACTAGTCATCAGAGGATATGAATATTCTAGTTTCTAGGCTGATCAAGATGACATAAATTCACAAACGAGATACATATTCACTTTCTATGGAGGTGTAGTGAGCTGGAAGAGCTCAAAGTAGAGTGTGATCACAGATTCTACAGTAGAGTTTGAGTATATCATATCTTCTGAGGTAGTTAAAGAAGTAGTTTGAATGTTAATATTTTTCCTAGAGATGAATGTGATACCTAGTAATAAAGATCCCATCACACTATATTGTGATAATACTACAGCGATGGCTCTCACAAAAGATCCAATGTCACATCAGCGGACCAAGCACATACTTCAGAAGTATCATCTCTTGAGGGATTTTTATCAGATTTGTGATGTTTCATTGAGTAATATTTTCAAAGAAGAAAATGTGGTAGACCCCTTGACTAAAGCCTTTACTCAGTAGAAACATGATCATCATGTGAGGTTTAGCAGACTGAAAGACGTAGTCATATGGCCCAAGTCCTAGTGGGATTTTGTAAGAGTTGGTGTCCTAGAACCAATTGTTTGTACTTTTATAACAAGAATATTTAATGTATTTAAATATTAAACATCTTATTACATATTTTTTATTGTTATACATTACTATAGTTTAATAATATCTTTGAGTATTTTTCGCATTAACAAGGTCATAGAAATTTCCCGCTATGATGAGAACCTTGAAGTGCTATAATAATATTCTTAAAATATAGTTCTTTGGTTGGATGACATAATATGATGAGACACATAGTATACAGACCATCAGGTGTGAGTACTCTTAAGCAGATGAGACTTCTTCTCGTAAAGTTATCACTTGGTAATCTCCAAGATGAGAGATTATAAGAACATACCTGCCTGTAGGAATTCCATATGTTTTGGTGTCATTGAATATTCCTATAAACGAGTGTGTGTAATGGTCCAATGAGTGTGTGTAATGGTCCTTATACTTTTAGATTATCATTAATACATGTCATGACTCGCGTACTTTGATTTACTGATGAAAATCGTCATGCAGACAGTTGGCAGGGAGTAGGATACACTGGGTGCATCACGAATGACATGTTATTAATAGATAAGTCGAGGAAGGATTTTTTTCCTTCCATTTATGGAAGTTGATATCTTGAACCTTTGATTGAAATAGAACCTTCACAAAAAATTTCATGGCCATGTTGTAACAACGAGTTTATTTCAGGTAGACAAAGAATGACATATCAAGCATAAAGGTTGAGGACACTATCATTAAACCATCTTGATGAGATATTGAGACAAATAGATTATATTACATAATAGTGTTCATATGTAGAAGTTGTTGTTTCAACTTTAAGTTATTTATCTTGGGTGCCTTAACCCATTTCTAGACAATACTCTTGGACTTTAGGCAAGACCTCATAATGCCAACAAGAAATAATCCGAGAGGGTCACACACTAAGTTTTTCTGGTGGTCTTAGTTAAATTATATTTGAATTTAATCACTGGAATAATATTATTCTAAAGATAGTGGAATAATTTTTTTCAAGTTAAAATTATTTCATAAATTAAATAAATATTTATTTGTGGGATTGTGAATAAAAATATATATTTTTTATTTTATTGAACATTTAATAAATATTTATTTAATAGTTTTTAAATAAAATATTTATTTAAGAGAATAATTTATTTATTTATTTATTCGAGTATTCAATAAATGGAAGTGGAGTTCGACCAGACCAAGGAAGATCTGTTAGTACAATAATTATTTTCAAGACGGTGGATAATTATTTAACTAGTTAGAACAAAACAAAATAATAATAATACAGTTATAAATATGTGGCATATGATTTCATTTATGATTTTATTTTTCACAAGTTGGCACACAAAAAATAATGATGTAATTATTTTTATTATGTAGCATGAGTTTTCTCTAAGGTAATGATTGTATTTAATTTTTGTTATGCAATTAAATATTATAACTGAATCCCCATGTCGATAAATAGAGAGGTATGTCTATTATGCCATATACAAGAAACTGGTGACACAAGAGAAATTCCAAGTGAGCAATTTTCTCTCGAACCCTCTCCTCTCTCCCTCTCAAGAAAAAGAGACATTCTTTAAGACCAAAGAACAGGTGATCAAGAACAATCGACGCAAGACACTCACTTCACCGTGCTAGCACCTAAAAAGTGAGTGATGCCAATCAGAGACCTTTAGAGCATGTGTGGATCACCGCTAGAGGGATTCTGGTTTGAATCCTTGTAAGCACAATGATACAATCTGAAAGGTTCATCTCGAATGATCAACATCATTAATGAATAAAGTACCTAAGAACCATGAATTTTATTTCTTCATAAATTAAGTTTAAATTAATTATAAATATGATGTGAAAGATCCTCTCTAAAGGTTTTAGGTCTCTTCCTTATTTATCTAAATATTTTTTTCTATTCTGTGGAGACTGACATTCATCTTCGTATTGATCCCAGAATAATCATTGATCATGGTAAAATTAATGTTGGGCGTTGGCCCAACTGCGCTTCCGCTGCACCCGGAACCTTCAAAGTCTAAGTAAGTGACTTTTAATAAATTTTTTCCTAGGATAACCTAACCACTTTAACATGTCCATTTAGACTTGTGGGTTCTAGTTAGGATAGTTTCTCATGTAGATAATATTATTTCCTATGTCTTATAGGTGAATAATCTAGGAAATTTTGATTGTGTATTCTTAAGAATAAATATATCACTTTTAGATTCTTTAAAAATAAAAAATAAATTGTGGAAAACTGATTAATAAGAGGATAAAGGTTCTTAGAATCAAAATTAGTTTAGAGTTATTGTATTATGAATTTTATACATTTAGAAAAAATGAGGGTATCCTTAGGCATAGGTTAGTAATGGGAAACCTTTAACAAAATGAGTTTGTTAAGAATGAATAATAATATTTTTGGGTCAAGGCTACTACTACAATTTTCCTAGTTAATGGGTGTCCCTATATAACTATAGCTTTTAAAACTCATCGACAAATGTGGATTGGTCACTCTCACACCAGTGATTACTTTAGAATGTTTTGTATGATATCTTATGCTCACATAGAATATAATGAACTAGAACCAAGATCATTGAAGTGTATATTCATAAGATGTCTTAAAGGGTTCAAAGGATATGAGCTTTTGGTATTAGGATTTCATAAATGCATGATTATTAGAGAATTCGTTTTTATGAGACTTCTCCAGATAATAAAAACAATTCACAACCTAAATTGGTTGAACCTAATATTAATAATAAAGATATAATAGGGGTTGGGGTGGAGAGACCTGATATAGTAAATCCTAAACCCAAAAATGAACTCATTAGTCTATAATATAGTAAAATATCCATTCAATATCCTGCTAGGTATGGACATGTTGATTTAGTTTCATTTTCCTTTAATGTTACTAATGAAATTACTTAATAAACTAAAGGGATCTAGTACTTTAAGTGGATTTAAAAAGGATGGTATGTTTGGTACGGTGGAAAATATTTTGATGGAAAGGGAATGGGAAAAGGGAATAGAATTGTAATGGGAAAGAAATAATAATAAGAATATTGAAATAAAAAATAGAAAAAGAAATTTTTTTCCATTTGAAAACACATCATCCCTACAATAGAACTTGGGGTTTCCAATGGGGTCACTCCTTTTCACAATCCAATTTTGGTTGTCATTGATAGGGGGTCGAGGATCATCAATAGTCGCAGATGGCGAAGGGTCATAATGTAAGATAGGGAGGGTGTGATTGAAATACATTGGTGGGAAGTTCATAGGGCATCATTGATAGGAGTGGGTGTAGGGGAACCAATGATCATCAATGCGTCGGAGGAAAGAAGACAAACTAATGGGAGGTTGGGGAACTAGTGGGATGGGGTATAGTTTTAGGGAATGATCACAGAGGCACCGATGGTCATTGACGTGAGGAAGGAAGGAAAAGAAAGAGATTGGAGATTACTAGTTGTCAGGATGGAGTGAGTCAACAAACCATTGTCCATGTCTATAGGAGAGGAGGAGAAAGGTTCTAGGGAGTGATACCATCGTCCAAAATTTTTATTTTGTTCTCATTCCACCCAATTTGGAGGGGGAAGGTTGGTTCCATCATATGATGGAATTGGGGATTCCTTGAAATCGGTCTTCCACTATACCAAACACACAAAAAACCCAATTCAATTTCCATTTCCTCTTTATGATCCTCATTTCTCTTGTACCAAATATAGCCTTAATGGATTAAATCATTCTTCAGGATGGTGATAGAGAAAGTTTGATACTTACATGTTTGATAATGATTTCAATATTTATTATGATGGTTGTGTTTAAATAAACAAACCACAACACAATTTATTTAATTCTTTATGTAGATTATATGTCCATTGCTTGTAAATACAAGAAATTCATTAACCATGTTGAATATTTTCTTAAAGAAAACTTCAGGATAAAATATTATGGCCAACTAAGTGTTGCATTTTATATAGGCTAGTTGTATGAAATTTTTTTCTAAAAAATCTTTCTATGGATTCTTTAAAACCTGCTAGTAATTCCCTTGCACAACATTTTAGATTATCATTATCTTAAACACTGACCACTGAATCTGAACATTTTAGGAGTATAACCACATATGATTATATTCTTTATCCATATTTTTCAATTTTATATTATAGTCAATTGCTTCACACTTCTACAAGAATTGTGTCTAAATAAGTGTTAGATTTCATTTTGTTAGGAATGTTACTTAATTTGATCAAGTATACATGTAAAAAAGATACATGCTAATATACTTACGAAAGCATCACCTGTGAATAGGTTTGAAAATTGCTTAAAATGGATGAATGTCCAAAAAATTCAATAACTTAGGTTGCAAGAGTATAGTGTGAGTTCATGAACATGCATTTTATTCACCAAGGTGGAGATCAATTAAAATTGAATTGCGTTTATCTTGTGTTCAAAAATTACATTTCATGTTATTTTGTTTCTACAACATACATCTCTACTATTGGTGCCTCTTCTGCCTTGTCTACTATGCATTGATCAAAATATAAAATACATTTTCAGTGTTCTAAAAGTTTGATCTTATTAAGACAATTCTCCATTTGTTGACTAATATTACCTCCCACCTTGAGATGACCTTCAGGAAGCAGCTTGTAATACTCAAACTTCACTTCATCATACTCCATGGATTCCCTTTTACATGCCTCAAAATTTCCTGCAACACAAGTCAAACAGACACAAACACCACTTGATGACTAACTACTTTTTATAGAAACATAAACTATTTAGTGCTGCCAAACAGAGCTTTATTATTTCTGAACATAGTCATGGAATCCATAAAGAGAAAGTTTTTCATCCATTAAGAAAAAAATTTCAACTCACCACTGAAGTCTAATAACTTGAACATCACTGGGAAATTCCCAATACTCCTGACCATGGTTATGGCATCGCAAACCTTTTGGCAGTCCTCCCTTGAAGCTTTAATGATGCACAACTTTGTAATTGAATTCACATAATTTACTATACATATAATAAAGCTTCTCAATATGAGTTTATCCATACAAACACAATAAAAACTTGTTGAACCCAAGAATTAGGGCCAGTTTAGTGCCACTTATTCAAAACTACTTGCAGGATTTATCATTCATGATAATCAATTTGAAAAATTAAGTGGAGGATAGGTCTGTGTCGGGTAGGCCACCATTCTATAAATCTATTTAAGCTCAATCCCAACCTGACCCATTTAATGAAGTGGGTTGAACCGATCTAATCATGTTGTAACTCAACCATCTTAAACCATTTAAAATAAATAATATGTTGTTTATTTAAATTAAATTGATTGTAAGAATAAAATATTTTATAAAATTAAACATTATTATATTTTTAATATTTTATATTTTCATTGCATTTTTAAACAAGTTACACAGGTTATATGGGTTAGGTATGGTAAACCCAAACCCAACCCGAATATTATTCGTGTCTGATTACTCATTAAAACAAAGAACCATTTATGCCTTATCCAAACCCGTTTAACTTGTGTTGTGTCATGTTGGATTATCGTGTGGGGTTCAAAATTGTCACCTATGGTGTTTGTTTTGTTTCTGAAGAAACATTTAATACATAAATTTCAAAAGAAAATCCCTTAAATAAGTGGGAAAATCAAATTTTAAATAAATGTTATTAGGATCTGTTCTGTTTCTGAAAAGGAACCATTTGCACTTGTGGTCGAAAACCACTTCAATAGAAATATGGAAAAACTTGTACAAAATCATTTATTGTAAGAAATAAGTGTTACCAACAATTTTTAATAAGTGTTAATGAAACCTAATGAGGGATATGTATAAACTATACAAACCCTGGAAAGTGAAGAAGCAAGCCCACACTTCCCAAAGTTCAAAATAATGTTTTCCTTGATTTCTTTTGAAACATTAAATTGGGTGATCATAATAGGATATCTGCCTAAAAATCCCACATTAGGTTCCAATAAAATTTCCATGACCATGTACCTATTTTTAAATCCCCCTATGGTTGCAACTCCCCTAGATCCAAGAAGACAAAAATACATTAATCGCCAAGCAAAACTTGTTGAAACATGAGAAGAGATAAATAAAATGTGAAAAAAAAACAAGAGCCTTCTATAGAAAGAAAAAAACTAAAGGAACTTTTCAAAGTGGTATGGCCCTAACAAATTCTCTATTTATAAGAAGTTTGATCAACATCTTAATCATCTTGAAGAGCGCCATCGATCACTATTCCAAATTGAATGAACCACATGAATTCTTGTGTTCCTTGTGCTTGTATTGTGGATGCATATTATTCTCCTAATGCAAAGAACAAATCAGAAGGCAGGAAGAAGAAAAATTCTTAAGGTTATCATTTTATAAGTTTCTAAAAAAACTAACCCCCACCCCCCGGGGGCATGAACAAACCAACCAATAGGAAAAATCAAAGATATTTCTCCCCAAAACCAAAGCATTAATGAAATTTTTATCTGATTTTTTCAATTGTTTTAGGTGATTTTTGTGTGCTTAAATGCCAAAAAAATCCATTTATTTAATTTATTTGATCATTTTTAGGTATACATTTACCTTTGTGAAAATATTAATTTTAATGATCAGTTTGGGTCATTTTTTAACATAACTGTTTCATCATTTTGTAACATCAATTTTCACACTCGAATACATTGATTTTGTATTTATATATGTTGTTTTACCATTTAATTTTTAAAAAATTAATTTTGTGAATACATTCTTTATATTTTAACCATATTTATATCAAGAAAATATATTTTTTTTCATTTGACTTTGTTTATAATTTCTTCTTTATGTAAATAGGATCAACAGATTTCACCCCTTCCCCTATATGTCACTCACCTGGTAGTTACGAAAATGCACCCAGGTAGCCCAGGCAACAACAATGCCTTGTCATAACCACAATGCCACTCAAGGGAAAAATATTGGCATGATGTCAGCAATTATCATTACCACCCTTTACAGCATATTCATATCGATTGGCCAGAGTAGAAGAAATGAACAAGGAGAGGATTGTCGCTGCTAATGACAAGCACCAATCGGTACCAGAGAACAGGCCGTTTTCTGTGATAGTCATATCGCTACAGGTCCACAATGGTGACTGAGCTACAGTGTCATTCAACCCATATCGATGACTACGACTTCCCATCATAATTACGATATGATGGGGAGGTATCCTAAATTCCATATAAATTCTAAGTTGTTGCCTACAACATACACATAACATAGCCTGTAATTCCAATTATGATATTCCCTAATTAGAGAAGAATACATGATGGTGCAATGCATGTTGACCATATCATCATATGAAATATGACCACATATCATAGAACATATAGAACTTCACTAAAAAACACTATATTTTCCACGATTCATCAACAAAGGCCTCCCTAAGAATCTATGGTACTCTAGAACGTAGGAGGACCGAGAAGCTAAATGGAATCCATATAGATAATCAGAAGACCACATGGAAGACATGTACAATGAGAAGAGATCCTTGTACAAGTTATTTAAACAAATTAGTAAATGGGACCACTGTATCTTCAAATGGAATGTTTGTGAGAATAGAAGCATGGGGGGTACGAATTTGTTGGCTTAAACAAGAAGGAAAAACGTGGTTATGTGGATTTGATCAGAGCTACCAAGATACACTTGATAATATCATGAAGAAGAGGAGATCAAGGGAAATTTCCATGTGATGTATAAAGAGAGGTTGAAGTAATTGTGAAAGGGAGTTCACCTGGATAAGGAACAGAGGCACACAGGGAGAAGTAGGGAAAAAGATTTGGCAGATAAGGAGGCTTCTAGGGGATGAAGTGAACTTCAAGGAGCACACACACAATTCGGGTGAAGGGTGAAGGATATATTTATAGGGTTTTCTAATCTTTATCTTCCCTTATTCTTATTATTGTATATGATTATGGTGTAGCTTGAGCATGATATAATTGTTAATGATGGGAGTTTTTTAACTAAATTATTCTTCTCTTTGTTATCGTTCATGTTTGTGAATGTTTACCTATTATATGGAACTTATTGTTTTCCCATGTAGATAATATCTATATGAACCTAGGATTTTAGTAAAGCGAGAGTGGAAATAAGGGTTGTGCACTAGAGAATAGGATACTAATTACGGAGTGAAGTAAATGTAGTTTGGAAAACTATACCTGTGTGGACTTGAAAACCCACATAGTAAGTCCAATATCTTGAGGCAGTGGTGTCATTTTAGAACCATGGAAACATTGGACTTCATGCTCCTAATGGTGTTTGTTAAGAAACCTTAGGGGGTCCTGAAAGTACAATAAGAACTTAGGATAATTTTAGAGAGAATTATTAAGGGGTACAATGGTTGTGGTTCAATTTCACCTTCATGACCAGTAAGAAAGGATGAGTTGATTAGTTGGATTCATTCTCTCGTCCATATGAATCCACTCCAAGGGAAGTGATAACTCAGCTTGTTGAATCTTAGGCTAGATGATTCTAACTATATTCCCATCTATCTCACACACTTTAACCCCATACATCTTACAAATTTTCACCCCATATTTTACTATTTATTATAAACAATCAAATAATTACTAGTGTAATCCAAATACCATCCCTATAGAGAAATGACCTGGTTACTCACTGGTATTGTGCTACACTGGCCCATGTGCACTTGTAGGGGATCACCCAGGAACTTTTATCGTTCCTAGGGACAGGTCACTGAGATTAATTTTTTTTGAGAAATGAAAAACAAACCTTAAACCCAATTAAATGAGATCAGATACATGGATAAAATGCAACCAATTAGGTATATTAAAGGAAATATTTTCATTGAAATCATTTAGAACAAGATCATCATGAATGATTTGTTGAAGGTTCCTTTTATTCCCACCTCTACCTCTTTTAATAAATGAATTGGTCATTAAGTTTACCCTATTAATAGGTACATCCTTAAGTCTTATTCTAACATTTCCAAACCATCTTAATCCATCTCAGTCATCTTCTCGTCAATCAGAGCTACTCCAAATTTCTCTTGAATAAATTCATTTATAATCTTATCAATCTTAGAATGTCTACATGTCCCTCTTAACATTTCTATTTCTTCTACCCTTATTTTTTATTCAAAATGTCTTGTCAAATAAAATGAGAGACAAAGAATAAAATAGTTCCTGGGGATAGGTCATTGAGATGACATTTGTTTTTGGAGAAAAACAAAATAAAAATTAGAAAGAAAATAGAAAATTATAAAAAATAGAAGAAAAAAACACAGAGATGTAAATAAAAGATTCATTGTTATATTATTTCTCCCATTTTTTATAATTCCACCCAATTTTGTAGTTTACTGGTTGATATCTATTTTTTTAGGAAATGAAGATCTTGGGTGCAATGAATAAACATGAATTTAGTAGAATTTGTGGAGATCCTAGACACAAGTTTTGTTGTTGTGATGGTTTAAGGCAGAGGCATCCCTCACATGAAAAAGATGGGCCTATTGAAGCTTGGTCCAGTGAACAATAAATGATCATGGACACACTTGATTGAATATTGGAGGACCAATCAAGGAGGGAAGCTCAAGATCATTCAAATGATGCAAGCCAAAATATACAAATTGATTGACCAAGGTCATCTCTCAACGAAGCAGTAATTAAAACAACTTATTAAAGGTATTATGAAAATAAAGATAAAAGAAACACACAATTTAGAAGGATGGAGGGGTTTGTTTGACATTTATAAAGCAAGAAGAATTATGATAGAAGAATATTTTTTTTTTGAAATGAGATTGAGAAACACAAAGAGATGTTTTTTAGAAAATGTTTTTAGAAGGCGTAATAAACCTAACTCTATCTCTTCACTTACTTATTAATCATTATCATTTAAATTAAATTCCACTTAATTATGATCCTTTAATTTGTTAACCCTCAAATTCTATGGGGGTTAACTTAACCACAAAGATAAAATTAATTTAACCCTAGGCTAGCTTCGGAATATGCAATCGTAGCACCATGCTTTGATTGTCATTCTAAGACTACCTTATGGTCAGTGATGAATTAGGGCACATATACATTCTAGAAATGAGGATAAATTGAGTTATAGGATTGTATTTGAACTCTACAAAATGATCTCATGTTGTTTTTTTTTACCAATTAATATCGCGCTCTCACAATTCACACATTACTCGACCTCACGTGTTTTATGTAAATTGTTTAATTGTTTTATTAGTTTATTTTAAGTTAAAAAAATCAATTCATAGATCATATTTTGTGAATTTAAGTATCACAATGATTCAAAACAAATAAATGAATAAGGTTAAAGGTAGATCGATTACTGAGAAAAATTTCTCTTTTATGGATGGTGTAGTCATCATAGAAACGAATAGCATTCTCAAAGGTTTAGAAAGTGTATAACCCAATCATGTTTATACTCTTGATTTCCAGCAAAAATAAGTGAATGAAAGAAGAATAAAAATGAATAAAATAGAAGAAATGGAAGAGAAACTAAGAATTTTATTACCAAAACAAAAACATTACAAAATGAAGAAGAAGAAGGTTTCGATAAAGGGATTCTTGCTTCAAGAGGTCTCCCTCTTGAAATTCCTAGAGAAATTGAGTGAAACCTGTAGGTTCTGAGTGTAGCGAAAGCACATTGGTGGGTGTAACCAACTTTAATTTTTTCTGTTAACAATGATCAATCTGAGATCCGTCATGATAATAAAACGTCGGATCTTCAGAATAGAATGAAGAACGAAAGAAATGAAGGGAGTCCCAGAGCCATATAGAGGATCATCATATGTTAGTTATAATTAATTTAATTAAAATACAAGAATTACCTTGATGGAATTCTCTCTTCATTGATGTTTCTGGTCATGATCTGATGTGATCCGTCATTGCGCCATAGAATCCAATTGTAGGATTCCTCTAGTGGTGATCCACATGTGTTCCACGTATCTCTGGACATCGTCGAAGTCATCTCTGGATGCTAGCGCAAAAGAGCCTTCGCTTGCGATGTCTGCCTTCGATCGCCTTGAGAGCCATTTGCAAAGCTCTCTCCTTGATCCAGTGGAGGAGGATCTCTCTCGTATCTTGATAGCGTTCTTGGATGAAAATAATTCTCTCTTGGCTTTAGAGAATTCTAGGAAAAAAATAATTCTCTCTTGGCTTGAGATATTTCTCTAGATCCATTGTGCACAACCCCACAAAATGGCTATGCTAATGAGAATTATATAATTGGGATTTTAATTACTTATAATAATAAAATTAATTAATTACCCGAAATCATTTATTCATTTCATTTAATTCTTAGTAATACCTCATGTCTAATAATAACAGTTGACTATTATTATTACTTAACATGAACCTAGTGAATTACACCTAATATTATTTAATTAAATAAATAATATTATTTCTCACAAATCCCCAGAAAAACTACACGGTATGTATATTAATATACACGGAATGTACTTTTGTTTTACCATTTTCTTTATTTCCTCCACCACATTTATTAGACCTTGAATAATTGTTATTTATTTCTCAAATAAATACCACTGCATTACTCGCTAATAAATATATTATTTTACCCACAATATATTATCTCGAATAACTAGTGTTGAAATAAATGAGACTAGACATCCTTGAATAATTATTAAACCACAATCAGGAATAATCTTTATTCAACTTGTTAAATTAATATTTAACTGAGATACTTGGACACACTTAGTGTGTGACCCTCTAGGCCTCTTTCTCAGTGGCATTTTGTGGAGCCTTCTTAAAGTCCAAGGTTAGCATCTAGAAACATGCCAAAGCAACCATAGAGAAAGAAGTTAATGCCACAATGATGTGTCACCTCCTACAAATGCATATCGTGTAATGTAATCCCTTTGTCTCGATATCTCAAATCAAACAGGTTGCATTCTTGTGCCATCAACCCATGTGCTAGATTATTCCTTCTTTGAATTCCTAAAATTAAACTTGCCCATTCCTCACCATGGCTATGGATTTATTTAGGTTATATCAATTCCATCAAAGGGCCTGGGATATCTACTTATGTTATGGAAGAGAAGGGACAAATCCTTTATCGCATTATCTATTAATGCAGTATTACTCGTGACACACCCAACATATCCTAACTCATTGTAAACATTGTGTTATCACAGTTTTTGTCAATACATATAAGTGTGTGAGTTATAATACCCATTAATAATAATCTTAAAGTCTATGGACCAATGCACACATCCAGAGATAGGAACATCCAATGACACTATGAAAAGTGGATTTCCTTCTAGTGGGTCTCATTATCATAATATCCTCCTAGATATTACCAAGGGTGCACACCATGAGAAGGTTATTCAAATATTTATGAGTCCTCACCCCTAATGGCCAGTATTATTTGTGTCCCTCAAATAATATCATCTAGATATAGAACATATATTTAAGAATAGTGTTATGGCACATCCGGGTTCTCATAATATCAGGGATCCGCTATGACCTTTTACTACAAAAACCATCCTTAAAACATTATCACATTCATTATTAGGTAGAAGAACAATCAAGATGTGATAAGAAATTTATTAACTAATAAAGTAAAAAGTATTTGGTTCTAGTCTACCAACTCCAATAGAATCTAACTTGGACTAGAGCCAACTGCTAACAAGCTTTAACCCACTAGCTCTCACATAATATTCATGCTTCTGCTGAGATAGGCCTTTAGTCATGGGGTCTGCCACATTCTCTTCTGTGGACACTCTTCTCACTACAACTTCACCCCTTTGATAGAAATCCCTCAAGAGGTGATACTTTCAGAGTATGTGATTTTACTATTGATGTGACCTTGGTTCTTTTGAAAGAGCCACCAATGTAGTATTATAAAAATAAAATGTGATAGGATATTTATTGCTATGCACCACATCAAGATCCTAAACAAAGTTTTGAATCCATACATCTTCCGTAGCTAAATCAGAAGCTGCTATATATTTGGAATCCATTGTAGAATCAGTGAAAACTAGTTGCTTTGAACTCTTCCAACTCATAGCTCCTCAATTGAGACAGAAAACATATCCAGATTGCGAATTCAGATCATTATAATCTATTTGAAAACTAGCATCAGCATACCCTCTGATGAAAAGATCCTCATCTCATCCATACACCCAGAACATATCCTTAGTTCTTCTCAGATACTTACGGATAGTCTTAACAGCAGTCCAATGTTGTTCTCCTAGATCTGATTGATATCTGCCTACCATGCTTAGTGCATAGGAAACATCAAGCCTGGTACATAACATGACATACATGATGGATTATATAGCCAAATCGTATGAGATATTACTCATTCTATCTTTCTCATGTTGCATCTGAGGACATATTTTCTTAGAAAGATGTAGGCCAAGTGACACTGGAACCAATCACATCTTGGATTGTTCTATACTAAATCTCTTTAGTATCTAGTCAATGTATGTACCCTAACATAGTCCAAGCAGCCACTTGGATCTATCACGAATGATCTTGATCCCTAGAATGTAGGCTTCTTCACCCAAGTACTTCATGGAGAAACACTTGTTCAACCAGTCCTTAAATGACTATAAGACTGGTACATCATTTCCAATAAGTAATATGTTGTCATCATATACTACTAGGATAACAACCACATTCCCATTAAACCACTTATAAACACATGACTCACATTCATTATTAATGAAACCAAATTTCTTTATGGATTCATCAAATAAAATTTTCCATGGCCTAGATGCTTTCTTTAATCTATAAATGGATTTCTAAAACTTTCAAGCCCGTTTAGCTTCACCTAGTGTCACAAACCCTTCTGGTTGTGTCATATAGACATCTTCTTGAAGGTTCCCATCAAGGAATTATGTTTTTACCTCCATCTTCCAAATATCGTAGTCATGGTAAGATTATATGGAAAGTATGATTCTTATGGATTTAAACATGGTAACTGGCGATATGGTTTCATCATAGTCAATTCCTTGACACTATCTAAATCCTTTAGCCACTAGCCTTGATTTATAGGTGCTAACTTGACCTTCCATGTCTAGCTTTCTCTTGAATACCCATTTGAATCCAACATGATTTACATCAACTGGATCATCGACCAGAACCCAGACATGGTTCTGATACATGGAATCCATCTCAAAATTCATAGATTCTATACATCTTGAAGCTTCTGAGATTTCTACAACTTCTTTATAGGAGAGAGGTTCATCATTGTCCAATAATAATGATTCACCATCCTCAGTGACTAGTAAACCAAATCTCTCTGGTTCCCTTAACTCTATTGAGCTCCTATGCAGTACTTGTGTTTCTGGAACCTCTTTCATGGGGATCTGTGGAACTTGTTCCTGTACCAAATCGTATATATATTGAGCATCAACTTCTTCAAATTCAATCTTTCCTCCACTATCCTTTTTGAGTATGTTCTCCCTCTCAATAAAGATGGATTGTCTGGCAATAATTAATTTCTTGTCTGAAGGGTTATATTGGTAAATCCTTTCTTTTCCTTGGGATATCCCATAAAGATACGCTTTGTGCCTTGAGGTGCTAGTTTGTTACCTGATAAGGCCTTAACAAATTCCTCGCATCCTCATACACGTGTGTGCAATAAAATGGGTTTCTTTTCATTATATATCTCAGAGGGAATTTCTTTTTCCGCCTTATTTGGTACTTGGTTTAATGTGTATGTTGAATTTTTAATGCATATCCCCAAAAAAGGATAATGGAAGATCTACATGACTCATCATCGACCTCACCATGTACAAAAATGCGTGGGTACTCATTTCACTAACACCATTCCACTATGATGCATAAGGAGAAGTGAGTTGAGATAGAATCCCAGACTCCAGTAGAAGATTGATGAACTCTTGGTTCATATATTCTCCACCTCGATCCAATCGAAGTTTCTTTATCTTCTTACCAAGCTGATTCTCTACTTCATTCTTGAATTCCTTAAATATCTATAAGGACTCTCACTTATACCTCATTAAGTAGACATATCCATATCTACTCAAATCACCAGTAAAAGTAATGAATTAATAATATCCACCTCTAGCTTCTATTGGAAATGGTCCACACACATCCGTGTGCACAAATCCTAGAAGTTTTGTGGCCCTCTCACCCTGTCCACCGAAAGGCAGCTTGGTCATTTTTCCTTGTAAACAAGTGTGACATATATCAATTGGTTTTAGCTCAGAAGAGTCTAAATAACCATCTTGTCAGAGCTTTGTCAAGTGCTTCTCATTTACATGACCGAGATGGTGATTCCACAACTGGGTGATGTATGAGTCATGTGAGTTTGTTTCATTATCAATTTCCAATACTTGGTTTTCATAATTTAATACATACAAACAGTTATTTAAATGTTCCATACCATAACATACATTGTTCTTATAAAAGAAATAACCCTTATTTCCAAACATGAAAATAAATCCATCCATATCCAAACAAGATATAGAAATTATTTTCATGGTAACACTAGGCACATAATAACAGTTATGTAAAACCAAAAGCATTCCAGTTGGAAATGAGAGAAGGTAATCCCCAATGGCCAATGCAACCAGCCTCACGTCATTGGCAGCTCAATGATCCACCTATCCTCTGGTAATATTTCTAAATCTACTTGGTTCCTTCATTTGAATATAGATGTGAGCCCCACAAGCTGTATCTAATACCCAATGTGTAGAAATGGAAATATTACACTCGATAACGAATGCACCTTTAGCATCCCCATGATTTTGAGTACAGTTCCTCTTCCAGTGGCCTAGCTTGACACATGCAAAACATTCTGCCTCCCATTCCTTGCCCTGCCTCTGGATCTTCCCCATCTTGGAGAGATAGTGCTCAGGGGATTCGAATTTTTTATGAATACTTGGCCCCTTTGCCTGGTCCTTCCTTTTCTTATTCACCATAAGGACTTCGAGTTTGTCACGCCCCATGTCCTCATCTACCTGGCTAATTAAGGTTAGAATTTCCAATAGACTCTTATCATTATTTCTCATGTTTTAGTTGACCATAAAGCTAGAGAAGGTCTTGAGTAGTGATGATAGGATGAGATCTCTATGTAACTCATCCAAGAACTTAATCTCTAAGATGTACAGACATTCAATGTAGCCAATAATCTTAACTACATGAGGCCCAGCTAGTGCAGACTCTCCAAGATTAGTTGTGAACAAAGCATTGAAGATATCATATCTCTCATGTCTCTCCTTCTCTTGATAAAGATCCTTAAGGTGAGATATCATGCTATATGTGTCCATGTTTTCCTGTTGCTTCAAGATTTCATTAGACATGGCCGATAACATGAAACATTGTACATTTGTGGCATCATCCATATGTTTCATATAGAGAGATATTTTTTCATCACTGGCCTATTTTCTAGGTGCAACTAGAACATGCTCTTATAGCACATACAATTTCCTCTTTTGGCAAAGGATGACGCATAAATGCCTCTAACATTCCTAGAAATTGGTGCCAGTGAGAAGGTTTTCCTTATCGAGTATGGTTTATAATGATATTTTTGAAGTCATTTTTTTTACATTTATAAAAATTAATATGATAAAAGGTTTAGTACTTTATCATGATAAAACTGAGACAAATAAATTAATTAATACTTATTGCTCTCCCACTATTTTATCGAAATCCAATAGCCCTCACCATTGACTTCAGGATATTTTGTTGCCTGAATATTCTAGTGGCAAGGATCCATATTTCCATTAACATTACCCCAACTAGGTTTGGTCAAGAAACTTGAAGGGTTTTAGGTAGTCATTCAAAATTTCAACTACAATAACTCACAGCTCCTTGATCTGTTGAGTGGACTCCCCAATCCTAAAATCCTTTTATTTTGGATTTCCTCAACCTTTTCCTCTTGGTCATACCAAGTCCTACTATGTTAGTAAACCCTTGATGTGAACCAAGTAAAGTCAACCCAAAACCTTGAATTAGAATTCCCTAATAATTGAAAGCACCCCAACTAGGGTTGGTTAAGCACTTTGAACTATAGTTTGATTCTGACCGAGATTATGGAAGGCTATACCAACTTAATATTTTCTTTGAAGGATTTTATCCTTATACATAAATTTTCATTTTATTATCTTTGATTACATGATTTTTAATATCAAGTGAGATATACTTAAGTTATTAACCTTGTCTAAGTTAATATTTACGCATAAGCCGGTCTTATTTTAGTTCCACCTTGCATGCTTGTTTAATTCATTAATTGTGTTGTCATGAAAATACACTCACAATAAATAAACCATGAAACTGACATAAATAAAATAAATGGTATGATCATGATATTGTTCTATTGGTTAGTTTATCTAGAGGTTAATAAACTAACCCAATACCTAGGGGAGAAACAACTTGAACCTTTTGGGTTCGTGTTTACAGCTTTCCACTTGTCCACCTTTGTATCTCCTTGGACTGGTTTCACCTTGGCTCCTAAATTGAGCTGCCTCCATTAGCTTGGGAGCTCCATCCATTACATATTCTTTTATCTTACTCGTAGGTGAGGGGTAAAATGGGTTTTTACATAAAAGAAACCTTGGGCATGCAGGCTCTATATATTGATGAGGAGAAGGCTCACAGACCAACAAATTTAATTTAAATAAATAAATTAAAAGAAACCATTCACATAAAAATGTCTTGGTCTAGATCATGATCATCCATACATGCAACGATATTTATGCATTAATAAAACTAGCATTCAATTCTTTAATCGTTCTTTTTTTAGATAAATCATGATCGAATCAATTAATTATCTTTAATTAATCAATCATTTTATCTTAAACCCTTTTCTGAATTTTCTTGAGATTCTCATCCATCATAATTTTAAACAAATAAATTCATTTAAAATTATCATTGTATGTAACTTGTACCTTGGAGGCAACCCAGTGAATTCCCATTCATAACTACCCAATGATTAGAAATGAACATTATGCATATGTTAAATTAAACACATATATAAAAAACAATTATCACGTGTTGTGCCTCATCTTTAAGCCTGCACTATGGTGCACGTCTCAAGGGTTTATATAATATAATAATAAATTTTAATAAATCTATGCAATTTGGATAAGTACACAGTGTGTAGTTCCGACTATACGACGTGTAATTTTGTTCACCATCCATCTAAAGTACATGCCTAGGGATATGGCGTGTAGATGTACTTCGAAAATCTTCAGAGTACATGGAATGTTCTGCGGGACACATGCCATGTAGTATTCGCATTACACAGTTTCCAGCCAAGCAAGCCGTGTACTTAGTACACAGTCCTACCCAAAACCAAAGGGACTACATGTCGTGTTCAGTGGACCACACGGCGTGTAATCTAGAAATCGTGTGCCACCTATTCCTGGTCCACACACAGAGTCTTAAAGACTTAGATAGAATCCATTGACACGACATGGTTTGGTGGACCAGTCTGATGCATTGAACCTAGACTACACGGCGTGTACTGTCGAATACACACCATGTGTTCTGGTGTTGTACGACCAGGAATTTTTGGAACCTCTAGATGAGATCCTTTGTTTTATTTTAATCAAAATTAAAAGAAAAAAATGTTTTTGTGAGGTGAATGAGAAACAAGAGAGAAGGAACAGATCTTGAGATTCAGATTTTTAGAACGATTAAATTGAGTTGAAACAACTAAATTTTTAAATTTTTAAATCATCAACAAAAAACTAAATAATTATAATCAATGATATGACCCTTTGATACCACTTTTAGGTTCTGGGTGCAACGGAAGTGCGTTGGTGGGTGTACCCAACTTAAATTTTTCTATTAACAACAATCAATCCGAGATCCGTCGTGATAATAAAATGTCAGATCTTCAGAATATAATAAATAATGAAAGAAATAAAGGGAGTCCTGGAACCATAGAGAGTATCATCATATGTTGGTTATAATTAATTTAATTAAAATACAAGAATTACCTTGATGGAATTATCTCTTTGTTAATGTTTCTGGTCACAATATGACGTGATCCGTCATTGTGTCGTAGAATCCAAGTGTAGGATTACTATAGAGGTGATCCGCATGTGTTCCACATATCTTTGGACGTCGCTGAAGGTATCTCCAGGTGCTAGCACAGAAGAGCCTTCGCTTGTGATGTCCGCTTTCGATCACCTTGAGAGTCGCTTGCAAAGAACTCTCCTTGATCCGGTGGAGGAGGATCTCTCTCGTAGCTTGAGAGAATTATTGGAAGAAAATAATTCTCTCTTGGCTTGAGAGCTTTCTCTAGATCCATTGTGCACAACCCCACAAAATGGATAATCTAATGAGAATTATATAATTTGGATTTTAATTACTCAGAATAATAAAATGAATTAATTACCTGAAAGCATTTATTCATTTCATTTAATTCTTAGTAAGACCCATTTTTAATAATAACAGTTGACTATTATTATTACTTGACATGCGCCCAACGAATTAAACCTAATATTATTTAATTAAATAAATAATATGACTTCTCACAAATCCCCAGAAAAACTACACGGTGTGTATATTAATATACACGGTGTGTACTTTTGTTTTTCCATTTTATTCATTTCCTCCACCACATTTATTAGACCTTGAATAATGACTATTTATTTCTCAAATAAGTATCACTACATTACTCACTAATAAATATATTATTTCTCCCACAATATATTCTCTTGAATAACTAGTGTCGAAATAAATGACATCAAGAATCCTTGAATCATTATTAAACCACAATCGGGAATAATCTTTATTCAACTTGTTAAATTAATATTTAACAGAGATACTTGGACACACTTAGTGTGTGACCCTCTAGGCCTCTTTCTCAATGGAATTAGGCAGATCCTACCTAAAGTCCAAGGTTAGCATCTAGCAACACGCCAAGGCACCCATAGAGAAAGAAGTTAACACTGCAATGATGTGTCACCTCTTATGAACGCTTACCATGTAATGTAATACCTTTTTATAGATATCTCGAATCAAGTGGGTTACATGCTGGTTCCATCAACTCATGTTCTTGATTATTCTTTCTTTGAATTCTCGGAATTGAACTTGCCCATTCCTCACCATGGCCATGGATTTATTTAGGCTATATCAATTCTATCAATGGGCCTGAGATATCTACTTTCGTTATGGAATAGAAGGGACAAATCCTTTCCCACATTATCTATTAATGCAGAATTACTCATGATAAACCCAACATATCCTACCTCACTGCGAATAGTGTGTCATCATAGTTTTCATCAATACATCTAAGTACCTGAGTTGTAATACCCATTAATAATAATCTTAAAGTCTAAGGACCAATAAACACGTCCGCAGATAGGAACATCCAATGACACTATGAAATGTGGATTTCCTTCTAGTGGGACTCGTTCTCATAATATCCTCTTGGATATTACCAAGGGCACACACCATGATAAGGTGCCTCAAAATTTTATGAGTCTTTTCCCTTAATGACCTGTATTATTTGTGTCCCTCAAATAACATCATCCGGCCATAGAACATATATTCAAGAATAGTGTTATGGAACATCCGGGTTCTCATAATAGTAGAGATCCACTATGACCTTCTAGTCCCACATCCATCCTTAGGACATTATCACATGCATTGTCATGCAGAAGAACAATCAAGATGCAATAAGGTATTTATTAACAAATAAAGTACAAAGTAGTTGGTTCTAGGCCATCGACTCCAACAAAACCAATTCTCCTCTACCCTCAATATCCTAATGCAAGTCAAACCCCATCCAAATGAGAAGGACACACATTTATATAGGGTAGGGGGTAGGGTTACAAGTGGTTACAAGTGTGAATATGGAAATTCGGTGAAATATTTTAATCTAACTTGACCCGCCTTGTTGACCTCTAAAACGCATGAACCAGTTATCCTTCAAGAAGGATGATTTGTGAGAAATTGGGTTCTCTAAGACCAATCCAAGCCCATATGTAAAAGATATGGCCCAAATGGCGAAGTGATGTCCAATCTAGAAAGTCCAATCCAAATTTGACTTCATGGACCATTTACTCCAATCAAATGCATGATTGAGCTCGAATGTCCTAAATAAAAGTTGTAGCCCATTGAGTGAGGAACAAAGGTTCATTTTTTTGTATAGAAACTCTAGCCAAACTATACAATTAATGATCCTCCCAGCATATCATGTTCCTCTATAGGTGTACCGAGCCCCAGGTCTCGAATTCTAACCACAACCCAACTAGGAAAAACTGGCCTCCCCACATTTCCCTACACTATCAAACCATTAAATCACACAGTGTGAAATTACCTCTTTTGAAACCTTCAAACAATGAGAATCGAACACTGGAACATGTTATTGAAATAGACTAGGAGACATGTTACTTATTATTAGCTTTAATGACTCGATTTTTATAACATATTCACTTTTAATTTTAAATAAAATTACATATATGAATTACTAAGCTAGAAAACTGGATTGGAATATGTAACCAAAACTTGGGTGAGTTGATGATTTTTTTACAGTGAATAAATTTTAATCTTTTATTTTAAAAGTTAAACCAATATGAGAATTTCCCAGAGTAGTATGTAGAATGTAACAAAATCAATTTGGAGTTTTAAATCATGATTGGGGGAGTGAGTGTATAAAAATGTATATTAAAAAAAGTGAATAAAAGTCATGAATAAGAGTTAAAATCTATCTAAGAGAAGGCTTTCAAATGTTTCTTCCATGCTCTAGATATCACACTTAACCACAGGAGGTGAAAACTATTTGGAATTGCTTAGTTCCAGAATTTCTCAATTCAAGCTTGAATAATTTCTTGTAAAAAATTGGATTGAAAAAAAAGTGTGGTGCATGTATGCTCAATCATAAGAGGGAATATAGAATGGGTATGTGCATATCTCATATGAAGAATTGAATTCGTGATATCAATTAAAAATTTAAGGTGAAAATTCATAATTAAGTAACTTGTTTTAACTTTTATTAACTTTATTTAAGAGAAATGGATTAAGAAAATTCATCTTATTAATCTTAAAAATTCATAAAAATTCAGGAATTATTGTGTCAAAATGAATATGATTGTTTATTTTTGTAGTTGGTGAATTATCCTTACCTAAATGTGAGGTAGGGAAATTCTTTTAAAGATGAGTAAAATGGAATACATGGTGGAGTATTCCGATGTGGGACTCAGAAATACCCAATATAATAAAACTAGGTTTAACACTCCCCCTCAAGCTGGACATGCCCAACTTGGATAAAGAGTCCCACAAAATAAAGATGACTGCAAAAAAGACCATACACACTCCCTCCCAAGTTGGGATGCTGATGTAGTTGATACCCATCTTGGTACTGAGAGAGTCTAGATGAGCTCCCGAGAGGCCTTTTGTGAAGATGTCGTCCAGTTGATCCATCATTGAAATATGGCTGAAACTAAAATGGTTCTTCTCAAGATGATGCCGAAGACACTGTTAAGGAATCCAAAATTTCCTTAACCGTATTGGTGATCTGAGTGACGTCTCTGATAGAGAGGTCCATGAAATTGACCAGTAAGGCAAAAATATTGTTATCAGTAAGCTTCCATGGATGGTATTTGAGATCAGAAGATGGGGGTGGAGGATCCTTGAGGTGGGAGTCGAGGTCCATGCTTATGAGTGACAACAACACTATATTCCGTCATACCGAAAAATTGGTTGAGTCGAGCCACTCATCAACCGGTTGGGTGGAGGCAGTGATCAGTTGAGGTAGAACTGAAGGTGCGGCCGAAGGGTTGGCCATTGGAAGATCGGGTCTGGGACATACTGAGGAGAGCAGGACCGGGGCCAAGATGTGAACTCAAAGAGCCACAGGAGGGTGGATCCAAAAAAATATGACGAGCATCGAGTTCGAGAGAGCGTTGTAGGAGGCAGGGTTGGGAGTTGCTACAAAAGGCAGGGCCAAAACTCTACTGGGAAGCCTTCTAGAGGGAGGGAGCCGATTGCAAAGTAAGGAGGGTCTGCTGGTAGGCGGGGGCCGATCATGAAGCTAGAAGGGGCCACAGATATGGGCCAAAGTTCTAAGTCGGGAGGGGTTGTAGAGGCAGATGATGTTGTAGGAGGGTGAGAGCTTCCAGGGACCGGGAAATCATGGCAAGTGTGGGGCCTGTAGAGAGCCGCAGGAGGGGACGTACCGCCTGGAGTTCCTAAGTATTTAATTTATGATTTAGTTTTACATAGGTTGGAACACCACAAATAATGATTCAATTAATGTTATTATGTAGAATGAGTTGTCTCTAAGGTAATGAAGGTATTTAATTACTGTTATGAAATTACATATTATAACTAAATCCCTATGTCGATAAATAGAGAGGTACATATATTGTGCCATGTATGAGAAACCGGTGATGCAAGAGCAGTTCCAAGTTAGTAATTTTCTCTCGATTCCTCTTATCTCTCCCTCTCAAGAAAAAGAGATGTTCTTCAAGAACAAATAATAAGAGATCAAAACGATCGACTTAAGATGCTCGCTTCACCACGCTAGCAAACAAAAAGTGAGTGGCGTTAATCAGATACCACTATAACACGTGTAGATCACCACTAGAGGGATTATGGTTTAGATCCTCACAAATGAAATGAGACAATCCGAAAGGATCATCCCGGACAATCAACACCATAAATGAAGAAAGTACCAAAGAACCATGTATTTTATTTTTTTAGAAATTAAATTTAAATTAATTATAAACATGATGTGCAAGATCCTCTCTAAAGGTTTTGGGCCTCTCCCTTCTTTATCTAAATCTTTGATTCTATTCCATGGAGACTAACATTCATCATCATATTGATTCCAGAATAATCATTGATCATGGTAAAAATTAAAGTTGGGCATCGACGCAACCACACTTCTGCTGGGCTCGAAACCTTAAAGTGGTATCAAAGGGAGGTCATCATAGTTTATAATTATTTAAATAATTTGTTGATGATTTATGGTTTAATAATTTAGTTTTTTAATTAAAGGTTAATTGTTATTGTAATATGTATTTTGAGATCTGTTCTCTCTCTTTTTGTTTCTCGTAGATTTCACAGAAACGAATGATTTTTTGATTAAAATTAAAATGAAGAACTCTTCAAGAGGCACCGATGATTCTACCCAGGTGACATGAAAGTAAAAATCATGTGTTCATACTTACACACCATGTTCTCTTCCATACACATAGTGTATTCCAGACTACATGCCATGTAGTTATGTTCAGTACATCGGGAGTAATTTGGCAATTACTCAATCCATGTGCATTTATTGCACATGGTGTAGTTAATTCTACACCACATGTTTACCATGATATATAGACACACACTTACCGTATTACACACCATGTGGCCCACTGCACACGGCGTGTAGTCCCTTTGGGTCAGGGGACAAACCGTGTATACCATACACAACTAAGCCGACCGGTAACCGTGTAACATGGATACAACACTGCGTGTGGCCCTCTGTACACGCTATGTACTCTGGAATTTTTGAAGTATGCTTCACACGCCGAGTCCCTAGGTGTGTACTTCAGGACAAAAAAGTGAAGGTAGTACACATCATGTAGTCAGAACTACATGCAGTATACTTTACCAAATTACACAAAGTTAAAACTTTAATGTTTATGTAATGTTCAGAACTACATACCATGTATAAATCGTACTACAAGTTTTTAATCTATGCATTGAAACATCTTGTATACCATATTTCATAAGATTAAAATACTATGTGAATATAATTCATGTTGACTAGATTCGAATGAGTATTCACTAGGATACCTCCAAGGTACATTTATGCACTAGGATGAGAATCTCAAGGAAATTCAGAAAAATATTAAGATAAAAAGATTGATTAATTAAAGATAATAATTAATCTATTAAAAGCGCAATTTATCTTAATAATAATGATTAAATAATTTAATTTTTTTTTATTAAATTCTGAACTCGTTGTGTGTATGTGGGTGATCATGAGCTAGGCCAAGACCTTTGTATATGATTGGTTTCCTTTTAATTTATTTATTAAATTAATTGTTAGCCTGCAAGACATCCCTCCTCATTAATATGTAGGGCTTGCATGCCCATGGTTTCTTTTATGTAAACCCCCTTTTTACCCCTCACCTGCGTGTGAGTGAAAAAGCATATGTAATGGATGGAGCTTCCAAGGTTATGGAGGCGGTCCAAGTCAGGAGCTGAGGCAAAACCAATCCAAGGAGATACAAAGGTGGACAGGTGGAAAGTTGTAAACAAAAAGGTGTTTCTCTCCTAGATCAGGGTTAGTTTATCAACCACTAGATAAAATAACCATTATAAAAAATCTCATGATCATGCCTTTTACTTTATTTTATTTCTGTCAGTTGCATGGTTTTTCATTATGGATATGTTGTTATGATCACATAATTAATGAACTAACAAGAATGAAAGATGAAACTAAAATAAATTGGGCTTGGGCATACATATTATCAAGATATGGTTAATCACTTAAGTTACACATAATATTAACAATCATGTGATAAATATAATAAGACAATTTATGCATAAGAGATAAAAATCCCTCAACAAAATATTAAGTCAGACTAAGACTTTCGTTACTTGATTAAGGGAAAGCCTCAATAAAACTATGTGTTTGACCAAACATTGTTGGGAGACTTAATTTTATACAGAAATCCCTTATGAAAGGTTTTGGGTTGACTTAACCATATTACATCAAGAGGAGCACCCCTTTCTAGATTTAGTGTAATATTGGAGGAAAGTGTTGTGGAAATCCAAGTCAGGATTTCAGGATTGGGGAGTCCACTTAACAGATCAAGAAGCTGCAAGCCAGCATTTGGCAAAGACCTTTCTACCTAAATACCTTCAAATAGTTTGAACAACCCCTTGTGGGGTTATGGGAAGCGGAATATGGATCCTTTCCACTAGAATGTCATGACAACTGGACATTCCGAGTTCAATGGTGGGGGACATTGGGACTTTATAAAATAGTGGCAGACTTAATAAAATTAATTTATTATTTCTCATAAAATGTAATCAAGAAAGTTCTGATAATTTTCTCTTTTAATTGTAGAATAAAATTACAAGATCTTCAACCAAACTATCCCTGTGATCAATTATGAATAAAGACAACATGCTCACTGGCAGTAACTTTCAAGAATGGTTTAGATGACTTCGGGTTATTTTACACCATGAATGTAAGTCTTACAAGTTGGAGTCAGTATTACCTAACCCGTCTACCCAAGAGGTGAGTGGTGAAGAGTTCTTGTTCTATAAGAAACATATGAATGACACATTCGATGTTTAATGTTTGATGTTATCATCAATGTTTAGTGAGCTCATGATGTCTTAGAAAAACATGGATTCCTATAGCATGATCAAGCTCCTTTATGATCTTTACCATGAGAGAGAAAGACAAGAATAGTTTGAGATATCCAAGGCACTCTTTCATAGTAATCTTTGAGAGGGTACCCCAGATAGGCCTCACTTAGTCAAGAACATTGGCTACATTGAGTGCCTGGTGGTTCTAGGGTTTAAACTCCCCGAAGAACTGGGTACTGATCTCATTATTGCATCACTCCCTCATAGCTTCTCCAACTTTGTTGTTAATTTCAATATGAACAACATTGAGATGTCTCTATCTGATCTTATTATCCTCATTCTCCAATTGGATAAAGATATGAATCACGAAAATACTTCTCTCCTTATGTTGAATAAGATGAAAAGGAAGGAAAAGATCATTAAGAACAATGATTCTCCATGCCCTTCGAAGAAAAGGAAGATCAAAAGGGAGGAAACGGAACATGAAGCTGTCTGTTTCACATGTGGCAAGAAGGGACACTAAAAGAAGAACTGCACCCAGACTAAGAAGCAATGGTAAGCTTCAGGTGTGTTTGTTATCGAATGCACTCTATCTGTTCCTACAAATTGGGTATTAGATATATCTTGTGATGATAACATATGTATCAAAATATAGGAACCAAGTAGATTCAGGAAGATTGACAGAGGGGAGGTAGATCTACAAGTATCCAACAAAGACAAACTTACTGTTGTAGCTATCAGGGACTACCACCTCACGTTGCCAACTGGGATGATCTTGGTGTTAAAGGGTTGTTATTATATGATTTCTATTACAAAAAACACTATTTATGTATCCATATTAGATACATATGGATTTGTTTTCAAGTTTGGAAATGAATGTTGCTTCTTTTACAAAGATAGAATTTGTTTTGGTAGGGCACATTTATACAACGATCTTTACGTTTTGGATTACACAAACCAAGTAATGAAAATCGATAAAAAGATACTTCATATGACTCACACCACACCCAACTTTGGCATCACCGGTTAGGCCATGTAAATGAGAAATGCTTGACAAAGTTACATCAAGATGGATATTTAGATTCTTTCAAACGAAAACCACTTGGCGCATGTCATGCATGTTTACAAGGAAAAATGACCAAAGCCTCATTTAGTAGGAAAGGTGAAAGGGCTAAAGAGATTCTTGAATTGGTTCATAACAATGTGCATGGACCATTTCTAGTTGAAGGAAGGAGATAATACTCATATTTCATAACTTTTACTGATGATTTTAGTAGATATGGACATATATACTTAATGAGGTATAAGTCAGATTATTTTGATAAGTTCAAAGAATACAAGAATGAAGTTGAAAACCAGATTGGTAAGAAGATTAAGAAACTCTGCTCAGACCAAGGTGGAGAATATCTTAATCAATATTTCATCGATTACTTAGAGTAGTTTGAGATCTTATCCCAACACACTCCTTCTTACATGCCCCAATGGAATGGTGTGAGCAAAAGGAGGAGC
The DNA here is from genome assembly GCA_963277665.1 of Viscum album. Lineage (NCBI taxonomy): Eukaryota > Viridiplantae > Streptophyta > Magnoliopsida > Santalales > Viscaceae > Viscum > Viscum album. The sequence continues at coordinate 819,868,585 of OY728133.1, forward strand.
CACACCTTGTTGGACATGGTGATATCAAAAATGAATCATGTAAGCCTTCCATTATCCTTTTGGGGATATGCGTTACAAATATCAGTGCACATACTAAACCAAGTACCAACAAAATTCATAAATGGTATTCCATATGAGTTCTAGAGTGGAAATAAATCCATGTTATCGAATTTACAAGTGTGGGGAAGTGAAACGTTTGTTAAGGCCTCTTCAAGTAACCAACTTGCACCCCAAGGAACAAAGTGTACCTTTATAGGATACCCCAAGGAAACAAGGGGATATTACCTATACAACCCCCCAGACAAAAAATTTATAGTGGCATGACATTCCATATTCCCTAAGAGGGATCACATCTCTAAAAGAGATAGTGGGAGTGAGATGGACTTCAATAAAGTCTAGACTCAAGGTACACAAGAGTTGGTATAGGAATAGATTCCACAAAGCCCCGTAGAATAAAAAACTCTTCCAGATACATAAGAACTGCATAGGAGTACAAGAGTGGTTAGAGAATAGAAACAGTACGGTTTTCTAGTTACCGAGGAAGGTGACTCGTTATTAGTTGATAATAATTATCCTCTAACCTACAAGGAAGCAATAAGTGGCACAAATGTTTCCAAGTGGCAAGAAGACATGAATTCTAAAATGGACTCCATGTACCAAAACCAAGTCTGGATTTTGGCAGATCTTCCCGTTTATGTAAAGCCTGTTGGTTGTAAATGGGTATTCAAGAAGAAACTCTACATGGAAGGACAAATAGATACCTATAATGCACGAATGTTTGTAAAAGGGTTCAAACAATGTCAAGGAATTGAATACGACAAATAATTTTCACCAATTTCAATGCTGAAATCCATTAAAATTCTATTAGACATTGTCACTTACCATGACTATGAGATTTGGAAAATGGATAGAAAAACAACCTTCAATAACATGAACCTTCAGGAAGATGTCTACATGACACAAACTGAAGGTTTTATGACTCCAAAGGATTCCAATAAGGTATGCAAGTTACCAAAATCCATTTATGAATTAAAGAAAACATCTAGGTCATGGAAAATTTGTTTTGATGAAGCTATAACGGAATTTGGTTTTATTAAGAACGAATGTGAGACTTGTGTCTACAAATGGTTTAGTGGGAGTGCATTCATTTTCCTAATAGTATATGTTGATGACATATTACTTATTAGAAATGATATAACAGTCTTACAGTCTGTTAAGGCATGGTTGAATCAATGCTTCTCTATGAGGGACTTGGGTGAGACAACATATATTTTTGGGATCAAGATCCATCGTGATGGATCCAAAATATTTATGGGCCTAAGTCAAGACTATCCATATATATCTGAGGCGTACTAATGATATGTTCTTTTTTATGGTGGTGATGGGAAAATATTCATTAGAGGATATGCATATGCTAGTTTTGAGACAGATCAAGATGATATGAAGTCGCAAATGAGATACATATTCACTTTGAATGGAGGAGCAGTGAGCTGGAAGAGCTCAAAGTAGAGTGTGGTTGTAGATTCTACAGTAGATTCAGAGTATATCATAGCTTATGAGGAAGCTAAAAAAGAAATTTGGATGTGAAGCTTCATCCAGGAGATGGATGTGATACCTAGTAGTAAAGATCGCATCACATTGTACTATGACAATACTGCAACAGTGACCCTCACAAAAGAGACAATGTTACATCAGTGGACCGAACACATACTTCGTAAGTATCATCTCTTGAGAGATTTTTCTTATAGAGGTGAAGTTTCAGTGATTATTATTTCTATGGAAGAAAATGTGGAAAAACCTTTGACTAAAGCCTTGACTCAACAGAAATATGATCATCATGTGAGGTCTAGCGGACTAAAAATCGTAGGCAGTTGGCTCTAGTCCAAGTGGGAGTTTGTAATAGTTGGTGTCCTAGAACCAACTATTTGTACTTTGATTACAATAATATTTAATGTATTTAAATATTAAACATATTATTATATATTGTTCATTGTTCTGCATTACTATAGTGTAATAATATCTTTTGGAGTATTTTCCGCATTAACAAGGTCATAACAATTACCAGCTATGATGAGAACTTTGAAGTGATATAACAATATTATTAAATATAGTTCCGTGGTTGGATGACATACTATGATGAGACACATAGTATACATACTATCAAGTGCGAGTACTCATAACCAGATGAGACTTCTTCTCATTAAGTTCGCACTTGGTAATCTCCAAGACAAGAGATTATGAGAACATACCCGCCAGTAGGAATTCCGCATGTTTTTGTGTCATTGGATATTCCTATCTATGAGCATGTTTAATGGTCCTTAGACTTTAATATTATCATTGATACATGTCATGACTCACTCACTTTGATTTACTGACAAAAAATGTCAAGCAGACAATTGGCAGGAAGTAGGGTACATTGGGTGCGTCATGAATGACATGTTATTAATATATAAGTTGAGGAAGGATTTGTCTCTTCCATTTATAAAATTTGATATCTTTGCCCTTTGATTGAAATACAAACGTCGCACAAAATTCCATGTGCATGGTGTAACGATGATTTTATTTCTGGTAGTCAAAGAATGACATATCAAGCATAAAGGTTGATTGCACTATCATGAAACCATCTTTAGGAGATATTGAGACAAAGGGATTATATTATATAGTGATCATTTGTATGTGGAAGTCATTTTTGTGACTTTAAGTTCATTCTCTTGGGTTCCTTGACCAGTTAAATGATATTACTCTTGGACTTTAGGCAAGATCACTTAATGCCAATGAGAAAGAATCCTATAAAGTCACACACTAACTGTTTCTGGTGGTCTCAGTTAAATTCTATTTGAATTTAATTAATGGAATAAATATTATTCTCCAAACAATGAAATAATTTTATTCAAGTTAAAATGATTGCATAAATTAAATAAATATTTATTCACGGGATTGTGAATAAAAATATATATATTTATTTTATTGAACATTTAATAAATATTTATTTACTAGTTTAAAATAAAATATTTATTAAAGAGAATAAATTTTTTGTTTATTTATTCGGGTGTTCAATAAATGGAAATGGAGTTCAACTGAACCAAGGATGGTCCAGTAGAAAAATAATTATTTTCAAGATGGTAAATAATTATTTAACTAGTTGGCACAAAAAAAATAACACAATTATAATTATTCAACACGTGATTTCATTTATGATTCCATTTTGCACAAGTTGGCACGCCACAAATAATGACGTGATTAGTGCTAGTCATAAGCAGCGACAATCCTCTCCTTATCATTTCTTATGCTCTGGACAAATGATATGGAGATGTTGTAAAGGGTGGTACTGATCTTTACTGATTTCATGCCAATATCTTTCCCTTGAGTGGCATTGTGGGCAGTGACATGGCATTGTCATTTCCTGGGCTACTTGGGGGCATTGTCACAAATACCAGGTGAGTGACATATAGGCGGAGGGGTGAAATATTTTGATCATATTTTCATAAAAAATAAATTTTAAACAAAGTTAAATGAGAAAAATTATTTTCTTAATATAAATATGGTTAAAATCTAAAAAATGTATTCACAAAATTAATTTCTAAAAAAAATGGTAAAAAAAATTATACAAAGGCAAAATCAATGTATTCGAGTGTGAAAATTGATGTTCCAAAATTATGAAACAATTATGTTAAAAAATGACCCAAACTGATCATTAAAATCCATATTTTCACAAAGGTTAATGTATACCTAAAAATGATCAAATAAATTAAATAAATGGGTTTTTTGGCATATAAGCACACAAAAATCACATAAAAATGATAGAAAAATTAGCTCAAAATTTCATTAATGCTTTGGTTTTGGGGTGAAATATCTTTGATTTTTACTGTTGGTTGGTTTGTTCATGCCCCTGGGGTGTGGGGGGTCAGTGTTTGTAGAAACTTCTAAAATGATATCCTTAAGAATTTTTCTTCTATCTTCTGAATTTTTCTTTACATTAGGAGAAGAATAAGCATCCACAATACAAGCATAAGGAACACAAGCATTCATGTGGTTCATTCAATCTGAACTAGTGATCAATGGAACTCTTCAAGATGATTAATATATCAATCAAACTTCTTATAACTAGAGAATTTGTTAGGGTCATACCACTTTGAAAAGTTCTTCCTTTATTTTATGTCTTTCTTTAGATGGCTCTTGTTTTTTTGTTTTTGTTTTTTTTCAAATTTTTTTTATCCCTGGTCATGTTTCAACAAGTTTTACTTGGCGATTAATGTATTTTTGTCTTCTTGGATCTAGGTTAGTTTCAAACATGTTGGGCTTTAAAAATAGGTACATGATAATGGAAATTTTCTTGGATCCTAATGGTGGATTTGTAGGCAGAGATCCTATTGCAATCACCCAGTTTAATGTTTCAAAAGTAATCAAGGACAACATTCTTTTCAACTTTGGGGAGTGTGGTATTACTTCTTAACTTGGATTATTCCAGGGTTCTTATAGTTTATACATCTACCTCCTTAGGTTCTGTTACCACTTATTGAAAATTATTGATAACACTTATTTCTTACATGAAATGCTTTTGTACAAGTTTTTTCACATTGCTTATTGAAGTGGTTTTCTACCACAAGTGAAAATGTTTCTTTTTCAGAAACAGAATGGAGGCTAATAGAATTTATTTAAAATGTGATTTTTCCCACTTATTTAAAGGATTTTCTTCTGAAATTTAAGTATTAAATGTTTCTTCAGAAACAAAACAAGCACCATAGGTGACAATTTTGAACCCGACACGATAATCTGACCTGACACAACACGAATTAAACGGGGTTGGATAAGGCATAAATGGGTCTGGGTTGTAATGAATAATTGGACATGAATAATATTTGGGTTGGGTTTGGGTTTACCATCCCCAACCCATCTAACTCGTGTAACTTATTTAAAAATATAAAGATAATATAAAATATTAAAAATATAATAATGTTTAATTTTATAAAATATTTTATTCTTATAATCAATTTAATTTAAATAAATAACATATTATTTGTTTTAAATGGTTTAATATGGTTGAGTTGCAACATGATTAGATCGAGTCAACCCACTTCATTAAATGGGTCAGGTAGGGGTTGAGATTAGATGGATTTATATGATGGTGGCCTACCCAGCACAGACCTAGCCTGCACTTAATTTTTCAAACTACTTATCATAAATGATAAATCTTGTAAGAAGTTTTGAATAAGTGGCGTCAAACTGACCCTAATGCTTGGGTTCAACACATTTTTCTGTTTTTGTACTGATAAACTCACACTGAGAAGGTTTATTATATGTATAGTAAAGTATATGAATTCAATTACAAAGCAGTGCATCATTAGAGATTCAAGGGAGGACTGCCAAAATGTTCATGCTGCCATGACCATGGTTAGGATTATTGGGAATTTCTTGGTGATGTTCAACATATTAGACTTGAGCGGTGAGTTGAAAACTTTCTCTTGATGGATTCAAAACTTTATCTTTATAGATTCTAAGACTATGTTCAGGAATAATAAAGCTATGTTTGGCATCATTAAACATTTTACGTTTCTATAACAAATATTTAGTCTTTAAGTGGTGTTTGTGTCTGTTTGACTTGTGTTGTATGAAATTTTGAGGCCTGTAAAAGGGAAGCCTTAGAGTGTGATGAAGCGAAGTTTGAGCTTCTTCCTTAAGGTCATCTCAAGTAGGGAGGTAATATTAGTCAACAAATAGATAATTGTCTTAATAATATCAAACTTTTGGAACACTGAAAATGTATTTTATATTTTGATCAATGCACAATAGAAAAGGTGGAAGAGGCACCAATAGTAGAGATGTATGCTGTAGAAACAAAATAACATGCAATGTAATTTTTGAACATAAGATAAACGCAATGCAATTTCAACTGATCTCCACCTTGGTGAATAAAATGCATGGTCATGAACTCACACAATACTCTTGCAACCTAAGTTATTGAATTTATTGGACATTCATCGGTTTTAATAAATTTTCAAACCTATACACAAGTGATGATTTTGTAAGTATATTAGCATGTATCTTTTTGACACATATACATGGTCAAATTAAGTAACATTACTAACAAAATTAAACCTAAAACTTGTTTAGAAATAATTCTTGGAGAAGTTTGAAGCAATGGACTATCATATAAAATTGAAAAATCTGGATAAAGAATATAAGCATATGTGGTTCTACTCCTAAAATGTTCAGATTCAGTGGTCAGTGTTTAAGATAATGATAATCTAAAATGTTGTGCAAGGTCGTTACAAGTATGTTTCAAAGAATCCATAGAAATATTTTTTAAAACCTTTTTCATACAACTAGAATATACAAAATGAAACACTTATATGGCCATAATCTTTTTTCCTGGAGTTTTATTTAAGCAAAGATTCAACATGGTTAATCAATTTCATGTGTTTATAAGCAATGAACATATCATCTACATAAAGAATTAAATAAATCATGCTATGGTTTTTTTATTTAAACACAACCATCATAATAACTATTGAAATCATTACTAAACATGTATGTATCAAAATTCATCTATCACTGTCATGAAGAATTCTTTAATCCATTAAGGTTACATTTAGTACAAGAGAAATGAGGATCATGAAAAGGAAATGGAAATTGAATTGGGGTTTTTGTTTGTTTGGTATAATAGAAGACCAGTTTCAAGGAATCCCCAATTCCATCATATGTTGGAACCGGGATTACCCATCCAAATCGGGTGGAATGAGAATGAAATGAAAATTTGGGATGATTGGATCACTCCCTAGCACCTTTCTCCTCCTCTCTAGAAGATATTCCCAATGGTTTGTTGACTCCTTCCACCATCCCAACAACCAATAATCTCACATCACCTTCTTTGTCTGCCTTCCTCATGTCAACGACCACTGGTGCCTCAGTGCTCATTCCCTACAACTATACCCCATCCCACCAGCTCCCCAACCTCCCATCAGTTTGTTTTTCTTCTTTCGCCGCATTGATGATCATTGTTTCCCCTTCACCCAAGCCTTGGAACAACTCCCTATGAACCACCCACCAATGCATTACAATCACACCCTCATTATCTTGCATTGTGACCCACTACCACCTACGACTATTGATGATCCCTGACTCCCCATCAATGACAACCAACATTGAACCATGACAAGGAGTGTCCCCATTGGCAACCCCAAGGTCGATTGTTGGAATGATGTATTTGCAAATGGAAAACAATTTCTTTTTCAATTTTTTATCTCAATATTATTATTGTTTTTTTAAGTGTTTCCCTCTATGTTTTTGGGTATACCAAACATCATTTTAAACATTATTTCCATTTTTCTTTCCCATTTCTATTATATTACCTTTTCCCATTCCCTTTCCATCGAAATATTTTCCACCATACCAAACATAACATTATCTTTAAATCCACTTAAAGTAATACATCCCTTTAGTTTATTAAGTAATTTAATTAGTATAATTAAATGAAAATGCAACTGAATCAATATGTCCATATGATTCACTCTCAAATTTACCCAAGAGATGAAGGTAGAACAGTCCTTGTAGTTTATCTTGGGTTATTGAATCCTCAGAGACCTAAGAAGTAACCTACAGACGCGTACATTCTATGGATTTTTTTTGGATATGAAGTGGCCAACTTGGGTTGATTTAATATGGTTTTAAAATAACTCTAAGAGACTTAATTGAATTCAATTTAAAAGAGTGAGTTGATCCTAGGTTATCACTTGGGGTGGATTGGACGTATTTCCTTTTCAATGATTTCAATTTCTTATATTTGAGATGGGTTCATTTAAGAAGATAAAACAACATCATCACTTACTGGTTTAATACCTACACCCTTTTATACTAATAACCTATACACTTGAATGATCAAATTTTTTATCACTTCAAGGTAAAAGTTTGTATTAGCACTTGAAGTGTGTGGCCTTAAATTCAACAAGGACGATGGAGTTTAAAAATCATCAAATAAAAATCTCAATTAAAGAAGTGATTAGACATTATTGGGGTGATAAATAACATCCAATACAGCCCCTTGGTACTCCCTTGGATCAACACATAAGTGGGTTATCCCTCCATTGATTCTATGGTTTCAATGGAAGCGGGAATTAGACTCATAAGGGAGGAATTAAAGAAGTAAAGAAAACAATAAAAAGAAAATGATCACTCCACCGTTGTGTGAATAATTTCACAAGGTTTGGTGTGAATAAATTCACACCTTGAACCAAAAATATCTAAGTGATATGAATAACAATATAATAAGATGAGAAGAAGAACTTTTATTAAGAAACTAGGATGAATTAAAAACAACTTACATGTGAAGGAAGAACGTTACAAAGACAAATTGGCAGCATAACATTAAGATGAAAACAAAGCTCAAAGATGAAAAACTCCTCCACCACCACTTCCTTAGATAGAAATTTTTGGAGACTTGGGTAGATAATCCAACAGTAAAAAATCATCCCACTTGATTATGGTAGGCCTAGGGTGGTGGAAATCTTGTGGAACTTGGACTTTTCCACACTTGACCCGAGGTGGCAGCCAACTTTCATCCACCGAACAGACGTGGTTGTAATTACTTATATATGGTCTAATAATAGTGTTACATAGAAGAATAAAATGTATCCCCTGATGTATCCTAACCTCTTGTAAAATTTGGGCCCATTTGGAGTTATTTATACCTAGATATGATCATATTAGTAGGATTTTTTTCTGGGCCGCAGAATCTGGCCCAGAATCCTATCTCCAAATTGGTGCGCCTTAATGACCACAATTGAAGACGAATTAGAATTTTATCCTGAAGAATTATTTGTTCCTATACATTTCTTATATCATCCTACGAAATTTGTGCTTCATTGGGCCTATATGTTGGGCCCCACATTCGCATCAGTGGGCTGGTGTCCAATCTGACTTCTTCAGAATTGTTTCCTTTCATCACAAAATATCCCTATCTTTTCCATGAATTCTCCATTGATCCCTGAATGAAAATGTTCATATTTAAGTGTAGATAAAATTTCCCAAAATATCAAATTGAAATATGTATAATTAAATTCCTTAAAATCAGATGAATCATTAGGTACTTTAAATGATGTTCAAAAATGTACCACATAATATTTCATTTTAAGAAGGAATTACAATCATAATGTGAAATGATGTTCAAAGTGTAAAATGCACTAAAATGGTGTTTATTAATAATAAATCACATTAATATTATATAAATTAACAATTAATATTAGCCTAATTTAGTGGCTAATCACACCCCCAACTTGAGTTTTGCTAGTCTCGAGCAAAATGTGTCTCAACAATATGAAATTTGAATTCCCTTTTCCAAAAAAATTTTAATACACAATGATCACCAAAAACCCTTATACCAAAAAATCATGAAATCCATCAAAATATTTTAATACAATATAGTTTCATAAGAAGATCCTAATCCCAAGCACATTCCTTTGTTCAAATTAATTTCCGTATTTCATCCGATATCAATTAAGTATGAGGATGTGTTGGGTATCATAATAGACATGGGGGTTCATCTTTATTCAAGGGGGAAATGACGGAAGTGCTAGGTGGAATCACATTTCAATATTAAGATGATTATTAAAAAAAATATTGTATTTTTTTTGCAATTTTGCCTTGGTAATTGAAATTGCACTCAAAAGAGTCAACCCCTGTAGCGAGACTTTGCCAATGACTCCCAAGATCAAAGACCTTAGGGCACCAAGTGAAGTCCACATACTCAAGAATCATCTCGAGTTAACTCAGTCAAAAACAAATTAAAATTACCAAAAATAGAGATAAAATTACTAACTCCGGGCCAGAAAACTATGGAGTCACGATCCCCAAGTGCCGAAATCCACGCATTAGGCCATTTCATTACTCTACGTGCAAATTTATTGTGTTTGTTCTTTTTTTTTTATTTTTTTATTGAATACTCATATTAAAACTAAAATGATCACCAAACCTATTATATTTATTTGGGGGACCCCATGAACTCAAAATAATACCCCACTATCCAAAGGACGTGCATTGTGATCTTTTTTTATTTGGATGAAAATATAAACGATGAAATATCACATTGGACAGCCACACTTTCCAAAATCTATGCTCATGAAATTATATAAGGATTAAAATCAGAATAAGGTCATGCTAAATTATTTGATATTCAATTTCAAAGTTTTCAATGTGTAATATCATGTTCAAAGTTAAAGGAATTCTTCCATTTACACACATTTGTTTAAATCATTTTGTTTTTCACAAAAGCACTTTTTTTTATTTCATCTCCCCCCACCCAAACTTAAAATAACACTATCCCCAGTGTTTGATGAAATGAAAATTCATAAGGAGTATATAAAAAAAATAAATTTCAAAAAGAAAATTGAAATATGAGGATCATTGAATGAAGTCACCTGGTGATTGAAGTTGAAATTATTACTGCTCCCTTTTAATCCCTTGATCTCGATGTCACTCTGAGAATTCCCTAGTGGAGAAAAAAAACAAAAAAAAACAAAACAACAACAAAAAACTATATATATATATATATATAATAAATAAAGTGAAATATAAGTATATATATATATAAATTATAGAATAAGGAAACACAAAAATCTGTAGGTCAGTGGTAAGCACGCGCCCCTGTCTCCCTTCAGTCTCGGGTTCGAATCCCTACAGCTTCGCCAGCTGTGACGGGGTTTGACACATGACCTATGATGTGGAAATTTATTATTATTATTATATTATTATTATTATTTTTTTGTATTTTTATTTTAACCTACAAACACATAAAAAACAAACTGATGATACGTTGTCTTCTTTTTAAATTTCTGGGTAAGGTATTACTCAAGGATCACACCACGTGACACGGATGAATATGGTGCTCCCCTTTCATACCCATCCATACTCATAATAGAAGAATAGGTCAACAGTCTGTTTTTTTAAATATCAAAATGATTAATTAATCCTATTTGAAAAATAAAGACGATTCAAAAAAAATTGGAAACATGAAAACCACGGGTTTCCTCCTATGCAGCGCTTTGTTTAACGTCGTTAGCCTGACATGGACCCCTAATTGATTAATTATTTTCATCATCTAAGGTAGGTTCAAACAATTCTTCATCAAATTCATGTTTTTGAAATGGTTTTATTAATGGTTTGACTCTATGACCATTAAATTTAAATTTTTTACCATTAGTGGGATCTTGAATTTCAACAACCCCATGGGGGTACACATTATGCACTATGTATGGACCTGACCATATAGACCTTAACTTTCCCAGGTTTAAATGAAGTTTTGAACTATACAAGAGCAAAAAATTTCCCAGTTCAAAATGTTTGACTTTGATATTCCTAGATTGGTAGGCTTGAACTCTAGCTTTATTGATCCTTGGATTTTCATAAGCCTCTATCCTTAGTTCTCCCAGTTCATTGAGATCTAATTTCCTTTTTGTTCCGGCCAATGAGAGGTCATAATCCATTTTCTTAATTGCCCAAAAGGCCTTATGCTCAATTTCAATAGGTAAATGGCATGTTTTTTCATAAACCAGCCTATATGGTGACATTCCTAGGATGGTTTTGTATGTTGTATGATATGCCTAAAGAGCATACAAGAGTTTCTTGGACCAATCTTTCCTAGAAGGATTGACATTTTTCTCAAGAATATTCTTAATCTACCTATTTGCTAACTCATCTTGACCATTGGTTTGAGGATGGTACGCAATGGAAAAATTGTAAGAAATACCATACTTAGACATGAGTGCAGAGAATGGACGGTTGCAGAAATGGTTTCCTTGGTTACTGATTATAGCCCTAGGAATTCCAAATCGAGAAAATATGTGCTCTTTCAGAAATCGAATTACAATATGATGGTCATTAGACTTGGTGGGAATGGATTCAACCCATTTTGAGACATAATCAACAGCTAATAGGATGTAGAGGTATCCCCTAGAGTTTGGGAAGGGACCCATGAAATCGATTCCCCAGCAGTCAAAGATTTCAATCACTAAGATGGGAGTGAGTGGCATTTGATTCCTTTTTGTAATGGACCCTACTTGTTGACACCTAGGAAAACTTTGAAAAAATGTGTATGAGTCCCTTAAGAGGGTGGTCCAAAAGAGACCACATTGAATAATCATAGAAGAAGTTTTCTTAGAGGAAAAGTGACCTCCACATGCCTCACTATGACAGAATTTTAGGATGGACTCTTGTTCAGATTCTGAGACACACCTCCTAATGACTTGGTCAGGGAAGAACTTATAGAGGTATGAATCATAAAACACATAGTTCCTAACATCATAAAGTAATTTCCTTCGAGCTTGAGTCCCTAAGAATTTTGGGATGACTCATGTAACTAAGAAATTGGCTATGTCGGCATACCAAGGGTAGTCACTCACAAATTATAGGTGTTCATCAGGGAATGAATCAGACACAGAAAGGTGATTTGAGTTGTCTTTGAATTCCATCCTAGAGAGGTGATCAGCTACAACATTTTCAATACCCTTTTTATCCTTGATTGTGAGGTCAAATTCTTGTAAGAGAAGGACCCACCTAATCAGTCTATCCTTAGCATCTTGTTTTTGGAAGAGGTATTTTAGTGCAGAATGGTCAATGAACACAGTGATGGGGGATCCTAAGAGGTAGGACCTAAACTTCTCTAAGGAAAACATAATATAAAGTAACTCCTTTTCAGTGGTGTTGTAGTTGATTTGGGCATCATTTAAGGATTTTCTTGTATAAGAAATGACATAAGGAGTTTTATCACAATGTTGTCCTAACACAACTCCAACAGAAAATTCATTGGAATCGCACATAAGTTCGAAAGGAAGGTTCCAATTTGGAGATTTCATAATGGGAGGAGAGGTGAGAGAGGATTTGAGGGTTGAGAATGAGCCCTCTCAACTTTTTGTCCAAACAAATTGAGCATCCTTTACTAGCAGAGCACAAATGGGACAAAAGATTGAACTAAAGTCCTTTATGAATCTTCTATAGAAACCAGTATGTACTAAGAAAGACCTCACTTCCTTGATAGTTTTGGGTGATGGAAGGTGAAGAATTATGCCAAACTTTTCTTTATCAACTTCAATCCCCCTACCTGAGACGTGATGGCCTAGAACTATTCCCTCTTTAACCATGAAATGGCATTTTTTCCAGTTTAGGACTAGATTATTTTCTTCACATCTTGACAAGACTCTATCTACATTCCTCAAACATCCCTAAAATGTATCCACAAACATAGATAAGTCATCCATGAATACCTCTAGAAAATACCCTACCATGTCTAAGAATATTCCCATCATGAACCGCTGGAAGGTTTTAGGGGCATTGCATAACCCGAAGGGCATGCATTTGAAAGAAAAGGTGCCAAATGTACATGTGAATTTAGTCTTCCCTTGATCCTCTAGGGAGACCTCAATTTGATTATACCCGGAGTACCCATCTAAGAAACAGTAGAAGGCATGACCTGCCACTCTCTCAAGGACTTGGTCAATGAATGGTAAGGGGAAATGGTCCTTCTTGGTGAATGAGTTTAGTTTCATATAGTCAATGCAGACCCTCCATCCACTACTCACCCTAGTTGGAAGAATCTCTCCATCCTTATTGGTTATCATTGTGATTCCTTCCTTCTTAGGAACCACTTGGATTGGGATGACCCACTCACTCTCATCTATGGGATATATGATACCAGCTTTTAATAATTTCAGAATTTCCTTCCTTACTACCTCCATGATATTAGGATTGAGTCACCATTGAGGTTGACAACATGGCTTTGAATTAGATTCCATAACAATCCTATGAGTCCCGATAAGTGGGATAATCCTAGGAATATCAGACAGGGTCCAACCAATGGATTTCTTATGTTTCCGAAGGACATATTGAAGCATCCTCTCATGATTGGATTCAAGAGAAGAAGAAATGACAATAGGATGTGTTTGATTGACCCCTAGGAAGGCATACTTGAGTGCATAGAGAAGTTCCTTCACTTCAAGATCAGGTTGGTTCAGAATTTCAGAAGAATATTGGGACATTGGATCAATATCATTTTCTTTTTTTATAATTTCAGATAGGATTGATTCCCTATATATATATGTTTCATCTAAAAGATTGTTTTGATCATATTTAGGGAAGGAAGTTTGATTGGTCTCCATGAATGTGGTTTGCTGAAAGGTTTCACTGATTTTTGGACCTACGACTTCATCTGTCACGAACCGGATCTGGTCGCCACCATTAACGGCACCAAATACGGCCCGTGGAAAGGCCCGAAGGGCGTTCCCTATCCCCACGGGCTGGCACAAGTGCCCGGGTATCAAACAAATCTGGTTTGGGAACGATTTACCCGAGTATGACAGCATAAATCATAAAAAAACAATCAATTATTAAAATCTGAAATTTTCATGCTAAACAATTCTTAACAAAACCAGATCTGAATACATAAGTTTAAATACACTAAAAGTGGTATAAAAACAAATAATGAAAACATAAAGACATCCCCATGGACTCCACATGACAAGGGGATCATCACCCGCAAGCCGTCCCCGCAACTCCGCCCCAACGATGGGGACTAACATCCCGAACCGCCATCACCCTTAGCCTTCCCTTTACCTGAGTCAAGCATGAGCAGGTCTACTTACACCCAAGGGGTGTAAGTAGGGTGTGAGCCTAAGCCCAATAGGATACCACCAGTTGATTCCAAAGAGTATGCAATACAATGTGAACAAAACAAGCAATTTTAATACACAAGGTGAAACAGTGTTAAAATTCAAAGAAATGAAACTTTCAAATGAAAACAGTTTTCAATCCGAGAATTTCATAATGTTAGCACATTTAATAGACATGTGATCTACTGTAATGTACTGCCAAAAACAACCCACAACAAGGGTATATACCACAAATCCTATGAGCATCAAAATCAGGAACACCCCTAAGCACTAGGTTGTCTCGGGCCCTATGTACCTCGTACCTCGGTGTAGAGTAACCATAGAAAAATATGTTCTCGTGTACGAGCCACTAGTAGGGAACATACCCATAAACTAGTGGTCCCCAATCATAATCCAAATAGTTTAGTTAGAGTTGTCGTTATCCATATGCTAAGTGTAACAGGGACAAAACCCATCTGATCCACTAGCCGTACTAGTACAAATCCGCCCCACCTAAGTACCCGGGCTTCCCCTTTTTGTGCTCAAACAATTTCAGCAAAAAACACACATAATTTTTCATATAAAATATCACTACTTGTCACAAACAAATTTTACAGTAGCTACACACATTTTATACCATTTAAAACACACAATAAAATAATTTTATTTCCAATAAAACAACTTCTCAAAACATCAAATTGTTTTTCACCCAAAGCTCTTTAAGATATCCACCTTTCACACTATGATAACACTTGTAAGTTATTAAAACAAAATTTCAGTCCAAAACCCCTTAATGAAACCAAAAATTCAGTTATGGGGCATCCCAAAATAGACCAATAAAAGATTTGAATGGAAACCCCTCAATTTCACCAAAAATTGGAACATAAAATTCATTTGCATTATAAATGAAACTAAAACCAATTTTTACAGAAACATTCAAGTGAAGTAAACATTAGAGTACCATGAAAACAGAAAGATAATTCACAAAAATTGCACACACAATGGAATCACCTACCAAATTAACAAAACCCCTTGAATCTCCGTGCGAAATCAAATCGCACCCCCGCCGCACCAAGAGAGAACTAGATTAAACCTAAAACCACACAAATTGGCCAAGAAAGCCCAAAGTTAAACCCTATGTTCGAAATCCTAGTTTCTGGACATTATTAAACTCAATTATAACCGAAGAAACCCTAATAACAATGAGTTAAACCCAAAGTAATTTGAAAGAGGAAAGAAAAGGGCTCATTTACTTGAAGTATCTTGAAGTAATCACTCCAAAACTCCAGTATCTGAAATTTAAAAGATCCCAAATTTAGGTTACGTTCGAACAAGATGTATTATCTCATTTAGGAACTGGAATGGAGGAAAAATATTGAGAATTGAGAGAGTTATGAAAGAAATACTTTACCTCTTCAAATCTGGGAGATTTGAGGAACCCTATGAAGATCGGCACAAAATCGCGATACTACAGAGCTCCAAATGGGTGGGAGAGAGTTCAGGAACGCGTCTGGGTTACTTGGGCTTGAGTGAGACTTGGAATCACCGAAAAATCCCAAATATTGAATAAGTTATAACAAAATCAAATTTTATTTTTAAAACAGGAATTGGGCTTTCGGGCAGGCCCAACCCCTTAGACAAAAACCCAAATAACCCCTGGTTATGGATTTCTAAAAGCTCCAAATTACCTTGGTGGTGTTAATAGGTTAGGGTAGGTCAATTAGGAATTTGAATGGATGAAAAATATTGAAAAATGAAAAGGTTATAAAAGATACAAAATTTATTTTTTAATCTAGAATTGGGCTCACGGCTTGGCCCAATTCATGAATACTCATCCATTCCTCCCTAAAACCTAGGGAAACCCCCAAAACAAAGAAAGGATGTAAATTAAATGAAAAATACCTTTAAAATATTTATTGTATGTGACAATTCTCCCCACCATGAAGGACTTTCCGCCCCAGAAAGTCAACATGAATCTCGGTTGGAAAATAAGAATGGGTACTCTTCCTTGACCCATGACTTTCGCTCCCATGTCTCATGTGTATCATTCCCATGCTGCCATAAAACCCGGAATAAAGGAATAGACTTTCCTCAAAGTATCTTCTCCTGGGAGTCCACTATTTTCACCGGCCTCTCAACGATAGACAAGTCAGGCTCTATCTCTAGTTCTTCCCAACTCAACACATGGGATGGATCTGGATTGTATTTCTTCAACTGGGAGACGTGGAAGACATCATGGATAGATGTCAACTGAGAAGGTAAGGACAACCTGTATGCCACCTTACCAATACGCTCGGTGATCTCAAAGGGTCCGACATACCGTGGAATCATCTTACCTTGCTTCCCCAATCGACGATGGCCCAGACGAGGGGCCACTTTTAAGAATACCCTGTCACCCACAGAAAACTCTAGGTCTCGACGCCTCTGGTCAGCATAAGATTTATGACGACTCTGAGCTGTCAATAAGCGCTGCCTGATCAACTTGACCTTCTCAGAAGTCTCCTGCACAAGGCTCAGCCCCAACAGTGAAGTCTCTCCTACCTCAGCCCAACATAGGGGGGACCGACAAGGCCGACCATAGAGCGCCTCAAAAGGGGCCATTCGAATCGTGGATTGGTAACTATTATTATAAGAAAACTCTACCAATCCCAAATGGCTATCCCAAGAACCTCAAAAGTCCAGGACACATGCACGAAGCATGTCCTCCAATATCTGATTCACCCGCTCTGTCTGACCATCCGTCTATGGGTGGTATGCTGTGCTCATCTTAATCTGAGACCCCAAGGACTTCTGAAGGCCTTCCCAAAATCGAGAAGTGAAGCGGGGGTCTCTATCCGAGACAACAGATGATGGTACACCATGGAGTCTCACCACTTCTTGAAGATACAAATGGCCCAACTCATCTACTTTAGTTGTATCTTTAATCGGAATGAAGTGGGCTGATTTGGTCAGACGATCAATCACCACCCAAATAGCATTCTTACCCCGAGGTGTACGAGGTAAGACAACAATGAAGTCCATGGAAACCTCTTCCCACTTCCAGGTAGGAATGGGTAGTGGTTGGAGCAAACCAGATGGCCTTTGGTGCTCTGCTTTCACTTGCTGACATGTGTAGCATTTCGAAACAAAGTCTGTTATGTCCCGTCTCATACCAGGCCACCAAAACTGCCGACGAACATCATAATACATCTTAGTGGCACCCGGATGGACAGCCCACTGAGACTGGTGGCTATCTTTCATCACCACCTTCCGTAGAGATAATGGCACTACTGAATGGCCCTTGAAGCACAAGATGCCCTCGGGAGATGATGACCAATCAGAGGATGTCTCCCCACCATGAAGGAACTTCTTAGACCGCTGACAAAGATCATCACTAGGCTGTTCCTGCCGAATCAACTCTAATAGAGAAGGAGTCAACTGGACACTTGCCAAGAATTCCCCTCCACTGTATTCCCTGGCCTCCACATGCATCTGAGAAAAGAGACCCATCAATGCCCACTCATCACTAGACTTCCTCAAAGCCTGCACTGGAACTCTTCTGCTCAAAGCGTCGGCCACTACATTACCCTTGCCTGGGGTATAGACAATGTCAAAGTCAAACCCCTGCAAGTACTCGATCCAGCGACGTTGCCTCAAGTTGAGGTCCTTCTGCGAGAAGATATAAGCCAAGCTTTTGTGATCAGAGTATACCACAAACTTTTCCCCAAAGAGGTAGTGACGCCAAGTCTTCAAAGCATGCATCACCGCTGCCAACTCTAAGTCATGGGTTGGGTAGTTCTTTTCATGTGGTCGAAGTTGGCGAGATCCATACGCGACCACATGATCATCTTGCATAAGCACGCACCCAAGACCCATACCTGAAGCATCACAATAGACCACATATCCCTTTCCAGCCTCTGGAAAAATCAGCACGGGGGCGGTAGTCAGCCGCCTCTTCAGCTCCTCGAACGATGCCTGACATTCTGGACCCCATACAAACTTCACCCCTTTCCGGGTGATGGAAGTCATCGGTGAAGCAAGCCGAGAGAAATCCCGAATGAATCGCCTGTAATAACCGGCCAAACCAAGAAAACTCCTGATCTCAAACACATTCTTTGGTTTCTCCCATGACATGACTGCACTAATTTTCTCAGGGTCCACTGAAACTCCATGCTCTGAGATCACATGCCCCAGAAATCTCACCTCTCTGATCCAGAAAGTGCACTTTGACAACTTTGCATAGAGGCGGTGATCTCGTAATGTACCCAAAACGATCCTCAAGTGATGTTCGTGTTCCTCCTCAGAGCAAGAGTATACCAGAATGTCATCCATGAACACCACAACAAAGGAATCGAGATACTGATGGAACACCCTATTCATTAGTTCCATAAATACCGCTGGAGCATTGGTCAATCCGAAGGGCATGACCAAATACTCAAAGTGGCCGTACCTGCTTCGGAAGGCTGTCTTGGGGATATCTGACTCCTTCACCCTGAGTTGATGATACCCTGAATGCAGGTCTATCTTTGAGAACCACTTTGCCCCCTTCAACTGATCAAACAAATCATCTTTTCTGGGCAAAGGGTATTTGTTTTTAATTGTTACCTTATTCAGCTTCCGGTAGTCAATGCACAACCGGAGGGATCCATCAGCCTTTTTTGCAAACAACACAGGAGCGGCCCAAGGAGAGACGCTCGGGCAAATGAATCCTTTGGATTCTAAGTCGTCCAACTGTATCTTTAATTCCCTCAACTCGGTGGGGGCCATGCGATAAGAGGGAAGAGATATCGGCTGTGTTCCCGGCGCCAGATCAATCGAAAACTCCACATCCCGCTCTGGGGGAAAACCAGAAAAATCATCAGGGAATACCTCGGGAAACTCATTCACTACATGAGGTAGTGCACCTTCAAGGGAAAGACCATCCTCTAGCACAATCGAAGATAACTGGAAGATAACACTTCCCAACTCTGGGAGTGGAGGCCCTGCGCGACTTGATCGTGGATCCCATTCTCCATGAAAAACCTGACGACTCCCATCAGGTGATGTGAAACTCACCCGCCGTCTATAGCAATCGATGTGTGCCTGGAAGTTTACTAGTCAATCCATCCCGAGTATGACATCAAAAAGGTCCATATCTAATACCAAGAGGTCCCACTCCATCTCGACCCCTGACACAGAAAGTGCACATGAGGGGCACCTGAGGCCCTGCTCCTTCTTCTTTCCCAATGGTGTCACCAACTCCATCGCAAAAGACATCAACTCAGTTGGAAAATTCATCATGTCCACAAAATGTCCAGAAATGAATGAAACAGAGGCACCAGTATCAAAAAGAGCAGTATCTATAGAAGATGCGATCAGAACGGTACCTCGAACTGTCGACGGTCCTGCCTCTGATCCTGCTGGTGACTGATCCACTGCATGGAGATGTCCAGTATCTGCCTGAGGATGACCGCTAGTATGTGGTTGTGCCCTGAACTAGCTCTGCCCAGAAGATGATCCAGCCCTACCACCACGACCACCAAATCGAGATCCCCCAGTCCTCGACGGCTCGGACTGTGTTGGCACTCCTTTTGAAGCCACTGACCCTGCCCCACTTGGGAGTGGACGTGCCACACCGCAGAAGCGCTGAAAATGCCCTATACCTCCACACTGGTAACAAGGCTTCGGAGGAAGAGGACATCATGGTCGGATATGCCCAGGCCTCCCACATTGGTGGCACATGACCGATCTCGCATCAGAAGCCGCAGAAGAAAACTGCCTGGAAGAGTGGCCTGAACTGCCCCCTCCTCTCTTCACATGATCCTCCCGCTTCCTTTTCTTCTCTGAGGAGCTGCCACTACCCACTGCTGATACTGAACCATAGAAACCATCTATGCCTTTCCTATCAATCTCCACCATGCACGCCCGATCAACAACATCATCATAGGTCCTCAGCTTAAACAAGAACACCTGTGAGTATATCTCTGGTCGCAAGCCTTTCTCAAACCTCTGGGACTTCTCTTGCTCATTAGAGACAATTTCTGGAGCATACCGAACCAATTCAGCGAAACGGTTGGCATACTCCATCACAGATAGATTCCCCTGAACAAGTTCCATGAACTCTCTAGACCTGGCATAAGCCAACACCTCAGGGCAATATTGTTCATTGAAGACAGCCTTGAAATCTCCCCAGCGCATCTGCTCATTCTTCCCAGACTGAAGCACTGAATCCCACCATTTACGGCTGGGACCCTCCAACAGAAAGGAGGCACACTTCACCCTGATCTCCTCGGGTGTTTCCAGGAACTCAAACATACGCTCGATCTTCTCGAGCCATTCTTCTGCTTCCTGGGGTTCTGAGCTGCCTCGGAAGGTTGGAGGCTTATTTTTCAGGAACTCCTGGGCCTTGTCCTTTCTAGGACCAGTATAATCCTCTCTAACAGGAGCTGGAGCTGGAGCTGGTCTATATCCTAGAGCCTGGACAGCCCGGACCACGGCCTCGACTAGCCTCTGATCAATCGGCGTGGGAGAACTCTCTCCAGCTTCCTCCTGTGGGTGCGTGGGAGCTTTCCGGGGAGGCATGTTGCTACAAAATGAAACAGTCACAAAACAATGGTCAATATCACAATTCTGAAAATTGTAATAAAATACATCAAATATAAACAAACTAGACACATTCTTGTAATAAAAGAAACAACTACTCCACATATGCCTGATGTCCACATGTGGTCTGCAGCCCACACGTCTCACCTGGAAGTGAAGTCAATCAGTAAATTCCAACATCCTCTGGTGACTCAAGGTCTGCCATGAGAGGTGCGTGCCAGGTACCCTACTCACAACCAATACCCCGAGCCCCAACAGTCCTAGCTCCTATCTATCCCGACTCATCTCAAAATAACAATATAACCCAAAAACATTAACCTCCTCTGATACCATTTTGTCACGAACCGGATCTGGTCGCCACCATTAACGGCACCAAATCCGGCCCGTGGCAAGGCCCGAAGGGCGTTCCCTATCCCCACGGGCTGGCACAAGTGCCCGGGTATCAAACAAATCTGGTTTGGGAACGATTTACCCGAGTATGACAGCATAAATCATAAAAAAAACAATCAATTATTAAAATCTGAAATTTTCATGCTAAACAATTCTTAACAAAACCAGATCTAAATAAATAAGTTTAAATACACTACAAGTGGTCTAAAAACAAATAATGACAACATAAAGACATCCCCATGTACTCCACATGACAAGGGGATCATCACCCGCAATCCGTCCCCGCAACTCCGCCCCAACGATGGGGACTAACATCCCGAACCGCCATCACCCTTAGCCTTCCCTTTACCTGAGTCAAGCATGAGCAGGTCTACTTACACCCAAGGGGTGTAAGTAGGTTGTGAACCTAATCCCAATAGGATACCACCAGTTGATTCCAAAGAGTATGCAATACAATGTGAACAAAACAAGCAATTTTAATACACAAGGTGAAACAGTGTTAAAATTCAAAGAAATGCAACTTTCAAATGAAAACAGTTTTCAATCCGAGAATTTCAGAATGTTAGCACATTTAATAGACATGTGAGCTACTGTAATGTACTGCCAAAAACAACCCACAAAAAGGGTATATACCACAAATCCTATGAGCATCAAAATCAGGAACACCCCTAAGCACTAGGTTGTCTCGGGCCCTATGTACCTCGTACCTCGGTGTAGAGTAACCATAGAAAAATCCATTCTCGTGCACGAGCCACTAGTAGGGAACATACCCATAACCTAGTGGTCCCCAATCATCATCCAAATAGTTTAGTTAGAGTTGTCGTTATCCATATGCTAAGTGGAACAGGGACAAAACCCATCCGATCCACTAGCCGTACTAGTACAAATCCGCCCCACCTAAGTACTCGGGCTTCCCCTTTTTGTGCTCAAACAATTTCAGCAAACAACACACATACTTTTTCATATAAAATATCACTACTGTTCACAAACAAATTTTACAGTAGCTACACACATTTTATACCATTTAAAACACACAATAAAATAATTTTATTTCCAATAAAACAACTTCTCAAAACATCAAATTGTTTTTCACCCAAAGCTCTTTAAGATATCCACCTTTCACACTATGATAACACTTGTAAGTTATTAAAAAAAAATCAGTTCAAAACCCTTTAATGAAACCAAAAATTCAGTTATGGGGCATCCCAAAATAGACCAATAAAAGATTTGAATGGAAACCCCTCAATTTCACCAAAAATTGGAACATAAAATTCATTTGCATTATAAATGCAACTAAAACCAATTTTTACAGAAACATTCAAATGAATTAAACATTAGAGTACCATGAAAACAGCAAGATAATTCACAAAAATTGCACACACAATGGAATCACCTACCAAATTAACAAAACCCCTTGAATCTCCGTGCGAAATCAAATCGCACCCCCGCCGCACCAAGAGAGAACTAGATTAAACCTAAAACCACACAAATTGGCCAATAAAGCCCAAAGTTAAACCCTAGGTTCTAAATCCTAGTTTTTGGACATTATTAAACTCAATTATAACCGAAGAAACCCTAAGAACAATGAGTTAAACCCAAATTAATTTGAAAGAGGAAAGAAAAGGGCTCATTTACTTGAAGTATCTTGAAGTAATCACTCCAAAACTCCAGTATCTGAAATTTAAAAGAGCCCAAATTTAGGGTACGTTCGAACAAGATGTATTATCTCATTTAGGAACTGGAATGGAGGAAAACGATTAAGAATTGAGAGAGTTATGAAAGAAATACTTTACCTCTTCAAATCTGGGCGATTTGAGGAACCCTATGAAGATCGGCACAAAATCGCGATACTACAGAGCTCCAAATGGGTGGGAGAGAGTTCAGGCGCGCGGCTGGGTTACTTGGGCTTGAGTGAGACTTGTAATCACCGAAAAATCCCAAATATTGAATAAGTTATAACAAAATAAAATTTTATTTTTAAAACAGGAATTGGGCTTTCGGGAAGGCCCAACCCCTTAGACAAAAACCCAAATAACCCCTGGTTATGGATTTCTAAAAGCTCCAAATTACCTTGGTGGTGTTAATAGGTTAGGGTAGGTCAATTAGGAATTTGAATGGATGAAAAATATTGAAAAATAAAAAATTTATAAAAGATACAAAATTTATTTTTTAATCTGGAATTGGGCTCACGGCTTGGCCCAATTCATGAATACTCATCTATTCCTCCCTAAAACCTAGGGAAACCCCCAAAACAAAGAAAGGATGTAAATTAAATGAAAAATACCTTTAAAATATGTCTTTTATGTGACATCATCATAATAGCAATTTGAAAATGATTCAATCCAAGGAGATAAACTTCCTTCATGTGAACAAAGGAAATCAATCTCATCATGACTTAAACATCCATCAAATATTCCTTGATGTTCTATGGATTCATTATCAATTCTTCCTATCATGTTTACTTCATTAATGTCCTCATCATCCCCTATTTGCGAGATTTCATTATAGATGTTCATGTCTAGACTCATGTTTCCAAAGGTTATGGTCATGTTCCCATTTTGGACTCAGATAACAGAGTTGATTGTTGAAAGGAAAGGACGATCAAGGATGATTGGGGTTTGTTCCTTATTTCATAAGTTTGGATGGTTGTCAAGGACAATGAAATCGATAGGGTGGATGAAGTTTTCAACCTTTACCAGAACGTCCTTTAAAATATCCTTTGTAACCCTAATGCTACGATCAGCAAGTTAAAGTGTGACAGATGTGGGTTGGAGCTCTTCTAGGCTAAATTGGCAGTACACAGTATAGGGAATGAGATTGACACTAGAACCTAGGTCACACAAGTCCTTGACAACTTTTCTCTCTCTTAGTTCAACATTTATGTAAGGGCAACCCAAGTCTTTCAACTTAGGAGGAATGTTCCCTTGAATGGTGGTACTAATATTAAAAGCCAAAAGGACTTGGTTTTTATGTGAAAATTTTCTTTTAAAAGTGCACAAGTCCTTAAGGTACTTTGAGTAGGTAGGTATGGTTTGGATTGCATCGATAAGGGGAATGATCAACTTGACTTTTGAGAATAGTTCCCTCAATTTTTCACTGAATTCAGGCTTGGTTTTCCCCCTCATGCATTGAGGAAATGGTGCAGTTTGTGGGGTTGTTTGTTGAAGAGTTGTTTCATTGACAACGTTATCATGTTTTTCAGTTTGATCATTTGGTTCATTTGAATTTTCATCCAAGTTTGAATCTTCAGGTGGGTTCTGAATTAGTTGTTCAGATTTCTCAATTGATCTCCCACTTCTTAAAACAGTCACAGCCTTTATTTGTTCATGAGTTTTTTGAGTGCAACTTGACTCTCCCCTTGAAGTTGAGGATGGAACTGCCTGAGTAGTCATGGGTGCCTTTCCAGTTTTGATGGTTTGAAGTTCTTGTTTAAGGGAAGATACTTCTGAGTTCATCCTTTCAATTTGTTTGTACAGTTATTCTAGTAGGCTTTGTGGAACAGTTTTGGTTGGTGCTTGAGAAGATTGGTTTATCCTGGGGGATATTTTGGAGGTGGGATGGTTTGTTGAAAATGGACCGGTGGCTGTTGGTATTTGATAGGTTGGTTTTGGAACTGGTTATGGGTTTGGTAGTTCTGATTGGGGTAAGGATTTTTTCCCTGTGGTTGGCTAGGTTGTTGGTTATCTTTCCAGCGGAAGCCTGGGTGATCATTATACCTTGGGTTTAATGTGTTTTGGTATTGGGTATTTTGAAAGTTTAGGGCATTGACTTCAGTAGGTGGTTCTCCTAGAAGAACATCCTTGATGGATGGAATGGTTGGGCAGTTGTCTGTTTTGTGGTCATGTTTGTCACAAATTGTGCAAACAGGGTCTACAGTTTGGATTTCATTGATTTTTCTAAGGTCTATCTCTTCAACCTTCCTAGAGAGTGCTGAAAGTTTATCCATAAGGCTTTCCTCTTCTCTAAGTGTATGAATTACAATAGTTCTTTGTGGATTTTCAGAATAAGGTGAAGTTCACCATGTTTGGTTTTTTTCATAAAGGCTTTCTAGATACTTGTAAGCATCATTTGGGGCTTTGTTTTTAAAGGTTACATTACACATCATGTCAATTAATTTTTTGTTCCCCAGACCCAACCCTTCATAGAAAATTCTCACTTGTTCAAGAATAGAAAAACCATGGTGTGGAACCATGTTTATATTGTCTTTGAACCTTTCCCTTGTTTCATAGAATGACTCTCCCTATTTTTCAAAAAAAAATTGGATACTCTTTTTAAGTGCAATTGTTTTGTGGTGGGGAAAGTATTTTTTGTAGAATTCTCTTTGTAGTTGGTCCCAAGAGTTGATGGATGATGGTCTCAAATTGTTTAGCCAATTTTTAGCTCGATCCTTTAAAGAAAAAGAAAATAGACTCATATTAGCTGATTCTAGTTGATGTGGGGGACACATGATTTCTAGAATGTCATTGAACTCCTTAATATGAAGGTAGGGCATCTCGGACTCCATTCCATGGAATGTGGGAAGGTGGTTTAGGACATGGGGTTTAAATATGTAGTTGGAATATCCTATGTAATTGTGTCTAATTCATTAGGGGGCATTGGTCCAGGAAGGTTTGATGTAGTCATTCATGGTTTGATCAATTGCATTCCACAAGTTTGGGGCTCCCTCATTTGGGTTTCCATTTTGGTTCCCACCCAGGTTTATGAGTTGGTTTATTTGAGGACCTTCCATTGAAATAGGCTCAATTTTTGACTCTAGAGTATTAGTAATATTAGGATCTAATGGAAATAGTTACCTTGGTGTACTTGACTCCCCAATCCCAGGACTATCCACCCTAACTAGACGGTTTGATTGATCGCGGGTATGGGCGGACATGCGCCAAAAGACAAAAAAACGAGAAAGGGACAAGATAAGAGAATTTGGATGAGAAAAGAATAAATGGGGGAGAATAGAATGAGTGTTTAGATGACTTACTTGGGTCCCCAGAAAAGACCCCAAAATTTGATTCACGCTCAAATTTACCCAAGAGATGAAGGTAGAATGGTCCTTGTAGTTTATCTTGGGTTATCGAATACTCAGAGACCTAAGAAGTAACCTATAGACATGTACATTCAATGGATTGTTTTTTGATATGAAGTGGCCAACTTGGGTTGATTTAAGATGGTTTTAAAATAACTCTAAGAGACTTAAGTTAATTCAATTTAAAAGAGTGATTTGATCCTAGGTTATCACTTGGGGTGGATTGGATGTATTTCCTTTTCAATGATTTCAATTTCTTATATTTGAGATGGGTTCATTTAAGAAGATAAAAAAACATCATAACTTAATGGATTAATACCTACACCCTTTGATAATAATCACCTATAAACTTGAAGGATCAAAGTTTTGATCACTTCAAGTTAAAAGTTCGTATTAGTACTTGAAGTGTGTGGCCTTATATTCAACAAGGATGATGGAGTTTAAAAATCATCAAATAAAAATCTCAATTAAAGAAGTGATTAGACATTATTGGGGTGATAAATAACATACAATACAGACCCTTTATACTTCCTTGGATCAACACATAAGTGGGTTAGCCCTCCATTGATGATATGGTTTCAATGGAAGTGGGAAGAAGACTCATGAGGGAGGAATTGAATAATTAAAGAAAACAATAAAAAGAAAATGATCACTCCACTGTTAGGTGAATAATTTAACAAGGTTTGGTGTGAATAAATTCACACCTTGAACCAAATTTATCAAAGTGATATGAAGAAAAACATAATAATATGAGAAGAAGAACTTTTATTAATAAACTATGATGAATTAAAAACAACTTACATGTGAAGGAAGAACGTTACAAAGAAAAATTGGAAGCATAACATTAAGATGAAAAAAAAGATCAAAGATGAAAAAATCATCCACCACCACTGCCTTAGATAGGAATTTTGGGAGCCTTGGGTATATCCTACAACATTAAAAAGCATCCCACTTGATTATGGTAGGCCTAGGGTGGTGGAAAGCTTGTGGAACCTGGATTTTTCCACACTTGACCCGAGGTGGAATCCAGCTTTCATCCACCAAACAGACACGCTTGTAAGTCCTTCTATATGGCCGAATAAGAGTGTTACATAGAAGAAGAAAATGTATCCCAGGATTTCTCCTAACCTCCTATAAAATTTAGGCTCATTTGGAGTTATTTGTTCTGAGATATGATCATATTGGTAGTATTTGTTTCTGGGCCGTAGAAGCTGTCCCAGAATCCTATCTCCAAATTGGTCCGCCTTAATAACTACCATGGAATCCAAATTAGCATTGTATCATGAATAATTATTTTTTCCTATACATGTCTTATAGAATCAAAAGAAATTTGGGCTTCATTTGACCTTTATGTTGGGCCCCACATTCGCATCATTGGTCGGGTGTCCAATCTGACTTCTCCAGAATTGTTTCCTTTCATCACAAAATATCTCCATCTTCCTCCATGAATTCTCCATTGATCACTAAATGAAACATGTTTATATTGAAGTGTAGATAAAATTTCCCAAAATATCAAATTGAAATATGGATAATTAAATTCCTTAAAATCATATGAATCATTAGTTACTTTAAATGATGTTAAAAAATGTAACACAAAATAGTGCATTTTAAGAAGGAATTACAATCATAATGTGAAATGATGTTCAAAGTGTAAAATGCACTAAAATGGTGTTTATGAATAATAAATCACATGAATATTATATAAATTAACAATTAATATTATCCTCATTTAGTGTCTAATCACCATACCTAGTAAGAGGTTGAATGGTTATTTTACTAGATTATAGACTCACAAGTTCATTTTTATGTTCAGTCTTTACCATATCAGGTCTCTCCACCCCAAACCCTATTATATATTTATTATTAATATTAAGGTCAACCAATTTAGGTTGTGAATTATTTTTTTCTCTGGAGAAGTATCATAAAAAATACTTCTCTACTAATCATGAATTTATGAAATCCTAGTTCATTTACCAAAAGCTCATATCATTTGACCCCTTTAAGACATCTTATGAATATAAACTTCAATGCTATTGGTTCCGATTCATTATATTATTTGTGGGCATACACTATTATACCAAACATTCTAAAGTAATCACTGGTGTCAGAGTGACTGATCCAAATTTGTCGATGAGTTTTAAAAGTTGTAGCTATAGAGGGATACCCATTAACTAGGAAAATTGTAGTAGTATCCTTGACCCAAAAATATTCTTATTCATTCTTAAAAAACTCATTTTTCTGAAGGTTTCCCCTTATTGACCTATGCCTAAGGATACCATCATTTTTTTTAGAAATTTAGAAAATTCATAATACAATAACTCTAAACTATTTTTGATTATAAGAACCTTTAGCCTCTTATTAATCATTTTTTCCACCATTTATTGTTTAATTTTAAATAATCTAAAAGTTCCAAAATTTATTCTTAAGAATACACAATCAAACTTTCCTAGAATATTCATCTATAAAACATAGGAAATAATAGCCTCTATATGAGAAACTATCCTAACTGGACCCCACAAGTCTAAATGGACATGTTGAAGTGGTTAGGTGATCCTATGGAAAAATTTATTAAAAGTCACTCACTTATATTTTGAAGGTTCCAGGAAGAGTGGAAGCGTGGTTGGGTCAGCGCCCAACTTTAATTTTTACCATGATAAATGATTATTACGAGATCAATACGATGATGAATGTCAGTATCCATGAAATAGAATCAAATATTTAGATAAATAAAGAAGATTACCGAAACCTTTAGAGAGGATATTTCACATCATGTTTATAATTAATTTAAATTTAATTTCTGAAGAAATAAAATACCTGGTTCTTTGGTACTTTCTTCGTTGATGATGTTGATCATCCGGGATGACCGTTTCAGATTGTCTCATTGCACTTGAGAGGATCCAAACCATAATCTCTCTATCGATTATCCACACA
Organism: Viscum album; assembly: GCA_963277665.1. Lineage (NCBI taxonomy): Eukaryota > Viridiplantae > Streptophyta > Magnoliopsida > Santalales > Viscaceae > Viscum > Viscum album. Next base: position 819,898,114 of record OY728133.1, read on the forward strand.
TGCTCCAATGGTCTCCGATTGACCCCACTCACTTTCTGAGTGCCAGCGCAACGAAGACAGCATCTTGCGTCGATCGTTTTTTATCACCTTTTCTTTGGTCTTGAAGAACGTCTCTCGTTCTTGAGAGGGAGATAGGAGAGGAGTTGAGAGAAAATTCCTAACTTGGAATTGCTCTTACGTCATTGGTTTTTCATACATGGAACAATAGACGTACCACTCTATTTATTGTCATGGGGATTCAGTTATAATATTTAATTGCATAACAGAAATTAAATACATTCATTACCTTAGAGAAGACTCATGCTACATAATAACAATAATCATGTAATTATTTGTGGCATGTCAACTTATGCAAAACCGAATCATAAATGAAATATCATGCCACATAATTATAACTGCGTTATTATTATATTGTTTTGTGCCAACTAGTTAAATAATTATTTACCGCATTGAAAATAATTATTTTACTTCTTGAACTTACTTGGTGTGGTTGAACTCCACTTCCATTTATTTAACACCCAAATAATTAAACAAATAATTTATTCTCTTAAATAAATATTTTATTTCTAAACTAATAAATAAATATTTACTAAATGTTTAATAAAATAAATATATATATTTTTATTCACAATCCCACGAATAAATATTTATTTAATTTATGCAATCATTTTAACTTGAATAAAATTATTCCATTGTCTTGAGAATAATATTTATTCCATTAATTAAACTCAAATAGAATTTAACTCATACCACCATAAACATTTAATGTGACCATGCATGATTCTTTCTCGTTGGCATTAGGTGAGTTTTCCTAAAGTCCAAGAGTACTGTCTAGAAATGGGTCAAGGCACCCAATATAAAAAAGTTAAAGTCGCAACAATGACTTCCACATACGAACACTCACTATGTAATATAATCCATTTATCTCAATATATCATCAATATGGTTTCATGACAGTGTCATCAAACATTATGCTTGATATGTCATTCTTCGACTACCTGAAATAAAATCGCCGTTACACCATGACCATGGAATTTCGTGTGATGGTTCTATTTCAATAAAAGGTACAAGATATCAACTTCCATAAATGGAAGGGAAAAATCCTTCCTCAACTTATCCATTAATAACATGTCATTCATGACGCACCCAATGTATCCTACTTCCCGCCAACTGTTTGCGTGACAGTTTTTGTCAGTAAATAAATGTGCACGAGTAATGACATGTATTAATGATAATATTAAAGTCTAAGAACCATTACACATGCTCAAAGATAGAAATATCTGATGACACCAAAACATGTGGAATTTCTTCTGGCAGGTATGTTCTCATAATCTCCCATCTTGGAGATTATCATGTGTGAACTAAATGACAACAAGTCTCATCTTCTTACGAGTACTCACACCTGACAGTTTGTATACTATGTGTCTCATCATAGTATGTCATCCAACCACAGAACTATATTTAAGAATATTGTCATATCACTTCAAGGTTCTCATCAAAGCGAGTAATTTCTATAACCTTGTTAATGCGACAAATACCCCAAGATATTATTACACTATAGTAATGTAGAACAATGAACAATATGTTACATGACATTTAATATTTAAATACATTAAATATTCTTGTAATCAAAGTATAAACAGTTGGTTCTAGGACACTCTTAAAAACTCCCACTTGGACTAGATCCAACTGCCTATGATTTTCAGTACGCTAGACCTCACATGATGATCATATTTCTGCTGAGTCAATGCTTTAGTCAAGGGGTCTTCCACATTGTCTTCTATGGAAATACTGCTCACTCCAACTTCACCTCTGAGAAAACCCCCTCAAGAGATGATACTTTCGAAGTATGTGTTTGGTCCATTGATGTGACCTTGGATCTTTTACGAGATCCACCACTGTAGTATTGTCACAACACAGTGTATGAGATCTTTACTGCTAGGTATCAAATCCAACTCCTAGATGAAGCTTCGTATCCAAACTTCTTATTTAGTTTCCTCAAAATCCATGATATACTCATCCTCTGTTGTAGAATATATGACCATACTCTGCTTTGAGCTCTTCCAGCTCACTACACCTCTATTCAAAGTGAAGATGTATCCTGTTTTTGACTTCATATCATCTTGATCAGTCTAGAAACTAGCATCTGTATATCCTCTAATGACTAGTTCCTTATCTCCACTATAAACCAGGATCATATCATTAGTATGCCTCAGATACTTAAGGATAGTCTTGATCAGAGCTTCCAAGATACACTTGAGCAGATCATGAATAAGAGGAGCTCAAGGGAATTTTCCAGGTGAAGTATAAAGAGATGATGAATTGTTAGGGCCAATAGGGGCCTATGTACCCTGAGAGGGGGGGTGAATCAGGGTATGGATATTCTTTTTCAAAATACTTCCTGCCCCACTGGATCTTGACCTCTTTGTTACAAGGGTCACTTTGTTTGCTCTTGTGTGTATACTATGCTCAGTTCTTTTCAAGTTTATCTGATGATAATGCTTTGAGTGCAATGCAGAGAAGCGACCAGGCAGACACAGCAATTTTAACTTGGTTCACCACTAAGGGCTACGTCCAAGGAGCATACGCCGACAAGTTGCCGGTTCGTACCAAGATCCACTAACTTCACTAGCTGTGGTTTACAATGTTTGGGCTAGATCACTTCTATGCCCAGGCTCACTGCCTTTACAATGTTTAGGGTCAGCTCACTGCTTTCCCAAGGGTCACTCCCTGTTTCTCTCTCTCTGGCTCACTGCCGGTGGAGAGGATCACCTTCTTCCTCTTCCTGAGCTCACTGCTCTTGGATGGAATCCACTCACAGTTTATAGACCTGTAGGTCTCTTCATTTTCCTGAAAGAATGCATCTTCTCTTGTATGTAGATGCTCTGTTGAAGTTTAACTTTCACCCGTTGATGAATATCTCTTTGCACCGAAGGTATCGGGCAAACTTCCAGCTTCCACACAGTCTGAAAATCACTGCGGGAACAAAACCTTACTTGGCGCGCAAGTCAACCTCGGCGCGCAAGTATCGGCGCGCAAGTCACAACGGGCGCGCAAGTCCTCCTCTGACACTTGCGCGACACAAGCTTCCTCAACTCCAAACTTGCGCGACTCTCTTCCCTTTACGCCCAAACCACTATTGGCACGCAACTGCAAACCGGCGCGCAACTTCTAACACCGGCGCACAACTTCAACCACTGGCGCGCAAGTCCCACCTGCGCGACCACACACACCACCTGCGCGACCACCACACCTGCACGACGGGAGCTCTCGTCTTGAACTCCGGTGAGAAATGAGGAGGGGTGGTCCGGTATTTATAGGCAATCTGACCACCCTGCGCGACGGCGCGCAAGTCACCTGCGCGACCCAATTTCGGCGCGCAAGTCTCCTCTCCTTTAGACACTTGCACGACCAACTCCCAAACTTGCGCGAACCTATTTCCTTAGCCATATTTTGATCTTCTGATCTTGAAAAACATGTGGCGCGCAAGTTTCCTATACTCCAAGTCCACGGCGCGCAAGTCCCTTTGCCAAAAACACTTTTCTTCATTTGCCGATTTTCAGGTCCAAAAATTTGGCAAACACTGGAAAACGGCGTCACCTTGTATCTGTTCTTTTGTACCGCCTCCAGATCTTCCATTCCTTTTATCGACGTTCTTGAATCAAACATGGATCGTTGACCTCAGCTCTTGAACTCGACATTCCATCATGAAATCCTCTTTGTCAACAATCACAACTCAGATGTCCACTTTGTCAACAAACACAATCACCTCAAAAAGGCTTCAATGATACCTTGAGGGATTTTTGCCCAACAATCTCCCCCTTTGGGTTTGTTGACAACTCTTCCAAACAAAGATACATCATTGATTCTTCAACCTCCATTCGCCGCATTGCGATTCCGATAGCGACCAAGGATTTACTCAACACATACTCTAAGCCCACATGAGCAATGCTCGGCGTGAGAAACAAGAGTAAATGAAAAGTTCATCAATGAATCACTTTGTCTCTAACATCCATTGTTGACACCAAACACTGTCCAACACCACTCTTCTGCTTTTATCACGATCCTCAGCTGTCGTGATATCTATTATTTGATCGATCACTTCTAGCATCGTCAGATTAAATACGCTCCCCCTTTCTGCTCACAGCTTCAACACCTCTTTAGCCATATTTCCTGTGTTGTCCAAGCTAAGCTCTGGCTAAGCACGTTCAACTAGCTTCAACTCCCCCTATCTGGCTGCTCCACCTGTCAGCGTCTCCCCATATCATTCATGATTTATCAAATCTCTGCACTGTCTCCCCCTTGAACAACCACTATTTTCTCCCCCTTTGTCAACGAACCCAAAGGTCACGCCTTTGTAGTCTGTAACATAGTAGAGAACACATTAGCACAGTAGGGAAAACACAGCATACCTCAGGGAGAGGGGGTGATCCCGCGTCCACACTATTTCAAGTGCGGGGAATCGACTGAACTCCCAGAGCTAGTCGATGCCTCTCAAAAGCTTCCTTGGGTAAGGCCTTTGTCAGAATGTCTGCAACCTGTAGCTCTGTAGGCACATACTCCAACTTCACGATGCCCTGCTCAACCTTATCCTTGATGAAATGATACTTGATCTCAATGTGCTTTGTCCTGGAATGATGGACAGGATTTTTGCTAAGATTTATAGCACTTGAGTTGTCACACTGGATTCCGATCGGAGACTTCACTTCAACTCCCATATCTTCAAGCTGCTGCTTCATCCACAATAACTGTGTGCATGCTTGAGTGGCCGCTATATACTCAGCTTCTGCGGTGCTCAATGAAATGCAATCTTGTTTCTTGCTTAGCCAAGAAATACACAATCCACCAAGATAGAATGCACCACCTGACGTTGATTTTCTATCATCTGCTGAACCGGCCCAGTCTGCATCAGTATATCCCAATAACTCTGTCTGAGATTTGTCGTTGTATGTCAAACCGAAGTCCACCGTGCCCTTGATATACCGAAGTATTCTTTTCACTGCAAGCATGTGACTTTCCTTGGGATTACTCTGATATCTCGCTGCTTGGCATGTGGCGAAAACAATATCAGGCCTTGTTGCGGTTAAGTACAACAGACTTCCAATGATTTGCCTGTATTCTGTGATATTAACTGCCTTGCCATCCTCATCTTTTGATAATTTCATCCGGGTAGCAACCGGAGTCTTCATTTCCTTGGAATTATCCATTCCAAACCTTCTTAGAACTTCCTTGGCATATTTGGATTGAGAATTGAAAGTTCCATTCCTTCCTTGTGTCACACTAGCACCATCATCCTTTGATTACTGTCATTGCTGAAATAGAGATTGTAATCAACTCCTCCACGCTGAAAACCAAGCTTCTTCAAGTACTGATCAAGCCTTGAGTACCATGCCCTTGGTGCTTGTTTCAGCCCATACAATGCCTTCTTCAGCCTGCAAACTTTGTTCTCATCCTCATGAATGAGAAAACCATCTGGCTGTTCAATATACACCTCTTCTTCCAGAACCCCATTCAGGAATGCGGATTTGACATCCATCTGGAACACTTTAAACTTTCTTTGCACAGCTATGGCCAAGAATAATCTGATTGTCTCCAGCCTTGAAACTGGTGCAAATGTCTCATCAACATCTATTCCTTCGATCTGGGAGTACCCCTTGCACACTAGTCGTGCTTTGTTTCGAATCACAGTTCCATCTTCATTCATTTTGTTGCGATAGACCCATTTGGTTCCAATGACATTCTTGTCTGCTGGTCTCGAAACAATCTCCCACATCTGGTTCTTGATCAAGCTCTTCATTCATAGCCTGAACCCAGTTTTCATTTCCGGCTGCATCAGAAAAGCATTTCAGCTCAACCAATGTTATCTTTCCAATAATTTTCAGCTCGACTCTTTGGATTCCTTGCATGCATAGACTTGACTCTCTTATTCATCATCAGTGTCTTCTTCTAAGTCTGCATCTGCCACTTCTACTCCCCCGGAGTCTCTTACCGCATCCTTATTTTCAACAGATAACTTTTCACTGTGTCATTGCTGTTAAGGCACTGTTGATATTCTCTCACAGCTTCTTGGTATCCTGAAAACGGTCAGCTGATACCACATTGTTAGAGCAAAATAAATAATCATGAAATGCTTGACTATTGCTGCTTCTCCAGAAATGAGTATTCCCCCGTTCGAACACTCCTGATCTGACTTTTTCGGTTGAATGCTCCCCCTTGGTTGTGCACCACTTCCTGGGGTTAGGCCACTGTTTAAACCCATAAGCATTCGTTCTTCTCCTACATCACCTATTCTCAGCTTCCACCTGGAATTGAGCCATTAACAAAATCTCTAAGCCTACTGAGTTGAAACTCGGTGTAGGAAACAAGAGATAGAGTTAGTAACGCAATTTCCTCCTATTTTGCTTCATTTCTCCCTTTCTTCTTCAGCTTTAGTACCAGATTTGAGTTCATTGAAATTCTGGAGCATCTAACTTCTTCACTTTGCATCCTTAGATGCCACTTCCACTTGGATTGTATCTCCCTAAAACCTGAAACACACGGATCATCAGTTAATAGCATTTATATACATAGGGAGAGGGGTTTATTCCGGACTCCTCAAGATGAGGATTGTGGTTGATCCTGATGGGTCAACCCTTTGATTCTTTCTTGGAGGGCATCACACTCCTTTCTTGCTTCCTCCAACTGCCTGACCAACTTCAACTGTTCTGGCCATATGACTAGGCATTCTTTTCTCACATTCTGAGCCTTTTTTTGATATGAAGATTCTGTAGTCTTGGCCTTTCTCACAATCTGGGGTTTAGACCAACTGGTACACATTTTGGTCTTTGATGTTCTACTGAAATTCCATTTCCCTTGATTGTTTCTCGGTGCAGGAATCTCCTTTCTTGTCATCTTTCCCGTCTTCTTTGTCCATTGCAGGGATCTGCCTTTTTCTTCCACTTCTCGTTGCGGGGCGAATTTTGCAATGCATTCTTTTTTTATCTGCCTTTTATCAGAATTATGAGTCGCCACCCTATTTTGCATTGGTGGTGGGTCCTCCATTGAACGTTCATTATTCTTTATCACAACTGGAGTAGATCTCCCCTTAATCTTCCAGGTTTGTTCACATTCTCTCCTTGAGAGTTGTTGTGAGCACGATAGAGGAGGTGACTGATACAAAGTTCGTTCAGCTCCATGTGATTTCCCCGAGGCTTTAAGCCTATTCTTCTCCTTACCACTTTCTCTCCCAGTACAGGCTTCTTTCTTGTACACTTCTTGTGGTGGAGATCTCTTTTCTTGTTCCTTTCCCTTTCCTGCTTTCTTCTTACTGCAATGTCTCGCCATGTGCCCATAGTGAGAACATATAAAACATTTTCCCTCAAAGGCATACCTCATTTCATCATCTCTCTGCTGAGATGTTGATGCCCCTTGATTTCTTCTTTTGATATTGGGCTCCTGAGCTTCCTGACACATACTCATTGTGTGCCCCATTCTTCCGCAGTAATAGCATCTAACATATGCTTTCCTCTGAGAAGCTCTTCTTTCTAAATTCTCCTGATGCTTCTTCCTGTTCTCAGATTTATTAATGTTTCTCTCTTCACAACCTGAAATGTACTCCAGATCCTCTGTACAGAAGCTTGATGTGTGGCCATGAACTCCGCAGAAATAACACACATCATCACTCCTTGAAACTATCCTCATAGGCCTATCTCCAGCACCTATAGGATTTTTGTTACCTTTGAAATTTTTCACTGCATTTTTCTTATCATCCATAGGAGTGAGATTATCATATCCAATTCCAGATTTTCCCAAAAAGGTTGAACTTTGGGAAGATACAATCCTTTCATGCTTCTCCTCTGATGCAGCATATTTGGACTTCATTTCATCATCACCTGCCGAAGGATGATCAAATAATAAGTGCAGTGCATCCTTCAACTTGGGCTTATCTCTGGATTTAGAATTCTCCATTTCCTTCTTGACTGATTGTAGCTCTTCTTCCAACTTTTTAATATTCAAATCTCTTGATACAAGTTGAGCATCAAGTTCTTTTCTGAGATTCTTTCCACAACTCATCTCATCTTCCAGTTCATGCTTCAGCTTATTAACCATGACATTTTGCTCTTTTACATTCAATTTTTCTTGAGCAAGAGAATCGGAGCAACATGCATTTTCTTGTTGTAGTTTTTGATTCTTCTGAACTAACTCAGACAGCTGTGTTGCTAGATCATCATTTTTGGCTTTCAGATTTCGAACTTCATCGGACTCTTGATTCTCTTCACACTTACCAGCCTTTTGTTTTCCTTTTCCTTTGGCCAGCTTCTGTAGTTCCTCACTTTGAGAATCATTCTTCTCTGTTAGGTCAGTAACTATATCAATAAGCCTTTGATTTAATACTCTTAGCTTGTTGACCTCAGTTTCCAGAGCATGGATCTGTATGCCTTTAGATTTAATTTCCTCAGTGGGTTTCTGATCCAATTCTTCAGTCCCATGGACATCTTCTACCTTTTTGTTCAGTCCATTGATCTCTCGTTTCTGTTCTTCAACCTTCAGCTTATACTTACTAATGGATTCTGAGTTCTCTGATGTTGATAAATTAAGTTTCTCAATTTCTTCCATCAGCTCAGACTTCTCTTCTTCTTGCTGCTGCATGTAGAGTTTGGCATTGCGAACAATTTTGTTAGCTTTCTTGGTTTTGGCCCTCCAAACATCTATCTCTTCAAGAGCAGCCTCCAACTCAGCTCGCATATCAATTCTTCCTTCAATTTCTTCTTCTTCACCGTCAGTGGTTCCAACTTCACTTGGAAAGTCTGGTTCTTCACTCATTCCATCAGCATCATTGACTGAGTAAGTATTTTTGTGGTATGATTTATCCAAATCATTTTTCTGTTCACTGCATGATTCCTTCAGTAAGCTGTTTGATTCTTTTATTTGAATCACACTTTTTCCAAAAACACTTCCACACTGAGGGATACCACCTGACTTCTGATTCTTCTTTGAAGATTTTCTTTTTCCCATGGTAGACCGAGATAAGCGCAAACAATATCTTCAACAACACAGATCGACTACACCAAGTTGAAGCAAACAAATCTGATAAAAGCAACCAGTCCCTCTGATACCAATTGTTAGGGCCAATAGGGGCCTATGTACCCTGAGAGGGGGGGTGAATCAGGGTATGGATATTCTTTTTCAAAATACTTCCTGCCCCACTGGATCTTGACCTCTTTGTTACAAGGGTCACTTTGTTTGCTCTTGTGTGTATACTATGCTCAGTTCTTTTCAAGTTTATCTGATGATAATGCTTTGAGTGCAATGCAGAGAAGCGACCAGGCAGACACAGCAATTTTAACTTGGTTCACCACTAAGGGCTACGTCCAAGGAGCATACGCCGACAAGTTGCCGGTTCGTACCAAGATCCACTAACTTCACTAGCTGTGGTTTACAATGTTCGGGCTAGATCACTTCTATGCCCAGGCTCACTGCCTTTACAATGTTTAGGGTCAGCTCACTGCTTTCCCAAGGGTCACTCCCTGTTTCTCTCTCTCTGGCTCACTGCCGGTGGAGAGGATCACCTTCTTCCTCTTCCTGAGCTCACTGCTCTTGGATGGAATCCACTCACAGTTTATAGACCTGTAGGTCTCTTCATTTTCCTGAAAGAATGCATCTTCTCTTGTATGTAGATGCTCTGTTGAAGTTTAACTTTCACCCGTTGATGAATATCTCTTTGCACCGAAGGTATCGGGCAAACTTCCAGCTTCCACACAGTCTGAAAATCACTGCGGGAACAAAACCTTACTTGGCGCGCAAGTCAACCTCGGCGCGCAAGTATCGGCGCGCAAGTCACAACGGGCGCGCAAGTCCTCCTCTGACACTTGCGCGACACAAGCTTCCTCAACTCTAAACTTGCGCGACTCTCTTCCCTTTACGCCCAAACCACTATTGGCACGCAACTGCAAACCGGCGCGCAACTTCTAACACCGGCGCACAACTTCAACCACTGGCGCGCAAGTCCCACCTGCGCGACCACACACACCACCTGCGCGACCACCACACCTGCGCGACGGGAGCTCTCGTCTTGAACTCCGGTGAGAAATGAGGAGGGGTGGTCCGGTATTTATAGGCAATCTGACCACCCTGCGCGACGGCGCGCAAGTCACCTGCGCGACCCAATTTCGGCGCGCAAGTCTCCTCTCCTTTAGACACTTGCACGACCAACTCCCAAACTTGCGCGAACCTATTTCCTTAGCCATATTTTGATCTTCTGATCTTGAAAAACATGTGGCGCGCAAGTTTCCTATACTCCAAGTCCACGGCGCGCAAGTCCCTTTGCCAAAAACACTTTTCTTCATTTGCCGATTTTCAGGTCCAAAAATTTGGCAAACACTGGAAAACGGCGTCACCTTGTATCTGTTCTTTTGTACCGCCTCCAGATCTTCCATTCCTTTTATCGACGTTCTTGAATCAAACATGGATCGTTGACCTCAGCTCTTGAACTCGACATTCCATCATGAAATCCTCTTTGTCAACAATCACAACTCAGATGTCCACTTTGTCAACAAACACAATCACCTCAAAAAGGCTTCAATGATACCTTGAGGGATTTTTGCCCAACATGAAGCAATTGTGAAAGGGAGTTCACTTGACCGAGGAACAAAAGCACACAGGGAGAACCATGGAATAAGCTGAGGTAGTAGAGGAGGCTTCTAGAGGGTGAACTGAACATCAAGAAGCACACACACACAACTGGAGGAAGGGTGAAGGATATCTTCACAGGGTTTCCTAAGCTTTCTCTTCCCTTGTTCTTACTATTGTATATGATTATGGTGTAGCTCGAGCGTGATATAATTGTTAATGTTGGGAGTTGTTTTTAACTGATTTATTCTTATCTTTTCTAATTTTCATGTCTGTGAATTTTGATTTATTCTCTTGAACTTATTGTTTTCCCATGTAGATAATAGCTATATGAACCTAGGATTTTAGTGAAGCGAGAGTGGAAACAAGGGTTGTGCACTAAAAAATAGGACATTACTTATGGAGTAAAGGTAACATATCTTAAAAAACTATACTTGTATGGAATTTAAAACCCACATAAAAATTCCAAACTCTTGAGGCAGTGATATCATTTTAGCACCATCGAACCATTGGACTTCATGCTCATAATGGTGTTTGTCAGGAAACCTCAAGGGGTCCTACAGCTACAATAAAAAATTAGTATAACTTTAGAGAGAATTAATAAGGGGTACAATGGATATGGTTCAATTTCACCTTCATGACTAGTAGGAAATGTTCAGTTGATTAGTTAGATTCATTCTCTCGTCCATGTGGTGCCACTCCAAGGGAAGTGATAACTCATCTTGTTAAATATTAGGCTAGATGATTCTCACTATCTTCCCATCTATCTCACAAACTTTCACCCCATCTATATCACACATTTTCACCCCATCTTTTATTGTTTCTTATAAACACTCAACTAATTGTAAGTGTAATCCAAATCCTGTCCCTACAGATAAATGACCTGGTTACTCGCTGGTATTGTACTACACTGACCCATGTGCACTTGTCGGGGAACACTGAGGCACTTTTGTCATTCCTAGGGACATGTCATTGAGATTAAATTTGTTTTTGAGAAAAAAAAACAAAATTTAAACCCAATTAAATGAGACCATCTATATGGATCAAACGTCGCCAATTAAGTATATTAAAAACAATATTTTCATTGTAATCATTTAGAACAAGATCACCATGAATGATTTGTTGAAGGGTCCTTTTAGGCCTACCTCTACCTATTTTAATAAGTGAATTGGTCATTAAGTTTACCATATTAACAGGTACATCCTTATGTCTTCTTCTAACATGTCCAACCCATCTTAATCTATCTAAGTCATCTTCTCGTCAATCAGAGCTACTCCAATTTTCTCTCAAATAAATTCAATTATAATCTTATCTATCTTAGAATATACACATGTTCCTTTTAACATTTCTATTTCTTCTACAATTATTTTTTATTCAAAATGTCTTGTAAAATAAAATGAGAGATAAAGAATACAACAATTCATGGGGACAGGTCATTGAGATAACATTTGTTTTTGGAGAAAAACAAAATAAAAATTAGTAAGAAAACAGAAAATTATAAAAAATAGAAAAGAACACAAAAATTTAAATAAAAGATTCATTTTTATATTCTTTATCTCATTTTATTTGATTCCACCCAATTTTTTAGTTTAATGGTTGATATCTATTTTTTAGGAAATGAAGAGATTGGGTGGAATGAACTAACATGACTTTTGTAGAATTTTTGGAGATCCAGGACACAAGTTTTGTTATTATGATGGTTTAAGGAAAAAGAAACTCTCACATGAAGAAGATGGGCCTAGTGAAGCTTGGTCCAGTGAACAATAAATGATCATGGACACACTTGATTGATTATTGGAGTACCAAGCAAGGAGGCCAGCTCAAGCTCATTCTAATGATGCAAGCCAAAATATTCAAATGGATTGACCAAGGTCATATCTCAAAGAGGCAGTAATTAAAACAACTTCTTAAAGCTATTATTAAAATAAAGATAAAAGAAACATACAATTTAGAAGGATGTGAGGGTTTGTTTGATGTTTATAAAGAAACAATAATTATGTTGGAAGTATATTTTTTTCTTTGAAATGAGATTGAGAAATGCAAAGAGATGTTCTTTTAGAAAATGTTTTTAGAAGGTGTAATCAGTCCAACTCTATCTCATCACTTAATTATTAATCATTAAAATTTAAATTAAACTCCACTTAATTATGATCCCCTAATTTTTTAAACCTCAAACCCTACAGGGGTTAACTTAACCACAAAGATGAAATTAATTAAACCCTAGTCTAGCTTCAAAACATGAAATCGTAGCACCATGCTTTGATTGTTGTTATAAGACTACCTTATGGTAAATGATGAATTAAGGAACATATATATTCTAGAAATGAGGATTAATTGAGTTATAGTATTGTATTTGAACTCTACAAATTGATACCGTGTTGTTTCATTTTACAGATTAATATTGCGCTCTCACAATTCACATATTACTCAACCTCACATGTTTTGTGTAAATTGTTTAATTGCTTGATTAGTTTATTTTAAGTTTAAAAAAATCAATTCAAAGATCATATTATGTGAATTTAAGTATCACATTGATTCAAAACAAATAAAATAATAAGGTTAGAGCTAGATCGATTACTAAGAAAATTTACTCTTTTATGGACGGTGTAGTCATCGTAGAAACGAATTACATTCACAAAGGTTTAAAAATTGTATAACCCAATCATGTTTATACTTTTGATTTAGAGATCAAAGAAGTTAATGAAAGAAGAAAATTGAATAAAATAGAAGAAATGGAAGAGAAACTAATAAGTTAATTACCAAAACACAAACATTAAAAAATGAAGAAGAAGAAGGTTTCGATGAAGGGATCCTTGCTTCAAGATCTATCCCTCTTGAAATGCCTAGAGAAATAGACTGAAACCAATTATCCTCTTCCCTCAATATCCTAATGCAAGTCCAACCCCCTCAAATTGATAAAAACACACATTTATAGAGTGGAGTGGGTAGGGTTACAAGAGGTTATAATTGTGAATGTGGAAATTCAGGGAAATATTTTAATCTAACTTGAGTCACCTTGTTGACCTCAAAAACGCGTGAACTATTTATCCTTTCAGAAGAATAATTTGTGAAGAATTGGGTCCTATGAGCCTAATACAAGCCTGTATTTAGAAGATATGTTCTAAATGGCGAAGTGATATCCAATATGGAAAGTCTAGTCCAACATTGACTTCATGACCCATTTAGTCCAATCAAATACATGATCGATCTCGGATGTCCTAAATGAAAGTTGTATCCCATTGAGTGAGGAACAAAAGTTCATTTTTTATAGAAACTCTATTCAAACTATAAAATTAATGCTCTTCTCAGCATAGCATGTTCCCCTGTAGTTGTACCCAGTCCCGGGTCTCGAATTCTAAATGTAACCCAACAAGGTAAAACTGGTCTCCCCACGCTGTCCTACACTATAGAGCCTTTAAATCACATGATGTGAAATTACCTCATCTGAAACCTATAACCAGTGGGAATCGAACGCTGGACCATGTTATGAAAATAACCTAGGAGACATGTTACTTAGGATTAGCTTTAATGACTAGATTTTGATAACATATTCACTTTTAATTTTAAATAAAATGACATGTATGAATTACTAAGCTAGAAAACTAGATTGGAATATGTATCCAAAACTTGGGTGAGTTGATTAATTTTTAGAGTGAAGAAATTTTAAACTTTCAGTTTAAAAGCAAAACTGATATGGTAATTTCTTAGTGTAGTATATAGAATGTAACAAACTCAATTTGGAATTTTCAATCATGATTGGGGAAGTGTGTGTATAAAAATGTATATTAAATAAAATGTGAATAAAATTCATGAATAAGAGTTAAAATCTATCTAAGATCTGGCTGTAAAATGTTGCTTCCATGCCCTGGATATCACACTTAACCACATGGGGTGACAGCTATTTGGAATTGCATAGTTCTAGAATTTCTCAACTCAAGCTTGAATCAGTGCTTGGAAAAAATTGGCTTGTAAAAAAACAGTGTGTGGTGTGTGTATGCTCAATCATAAGAGAGAATGAAGAATGGGTATGTGCATATCTCATATGAAGAATTGGGTTCTCGATATCAATTAAACATTTAAGTTGAAAATTCATAATTAAATAACTTGTTTTAACTTTCATTTAATTTATTTAGGAGAAATGGATTAAGAAAATTCATCTTGTTAATCATAAAAATTTATAAAAATTAATTATTTAATGTGTCAAAATTAATATGACTGTTTATTTTTGTAGTTGGTGGATTCCCCTTACCTCAATGTGAGGTAGGTACATTATTTTATAAATGAGTAAAATGGAATACATGGTGGAGTATTCTGAAGTGGGACTCGCAAATACACAATATAATAAAACTGGTTTTAACACACCCTCTCAAGATCGACATTCCCAACTTGGATAAAGAGTCCCACAAAAGAAAGATGACAAAACAAGACCATACACACTCCCCCTCAAGTTGGGATGTTGATGCTGTTGATACCCAGTTTGATATTGAGAGAGTCCAGATGAGATCCCAAGAGGCCTTTTGTGAAGATGTCAATCAGCAGATCCTCCATCAGAATGTGGCCAAAACTAATATGGTTCTGCTCAAGATGATGAAGAAGAAACTGTTAAAGAATCCCAGAGTTCTTTAACCGTATTGGCGATCTGAGTGACATTTTTGACGGAGCGGTCCATGAAATCGACCAGTAAGTCAAACATATTTTTATCAACAAGATTTCATGGACGGTATTTGGGATCAGAATATGGGGGGTGGAAGATTCTCGAGGTGGGAGTCGAGGTCCATGCCCATGAGTGACATCAACACCATATTCCACCATACCGAGAAAATGGTTGAGTCGATCCGTTCATCAACCAGGCGTGTGGAGGCGATGATCATCGGAGGTAAAATCGAAGGTGTGACCGAAGGGTCGGCCATTGGAAGAGAGGGGTTGGGACGTGCCGATGAGATCAGGACCAGGGCCGAGATGTGAACCTGGATATCTGTGGGTGGGCGGAGCCATAAATATATGACGAGCGGTGGGGCTAGTCGTAAAGTTGGGTGTCCGCGGGCAGGCAGGTCCAGGAGAGAGCCGTAAGAGGCAGGGTCGGGATCCATGATGGGAGGTGGGGCGGAAACTCTATCAAGAAGCCTACTGGAGGGCGAGATCTGATCGGAAAGCCGTGAGGGTCCGCAAGTAGGCAGGGGAAGATCACGAAGCCGAAAGAGGCCGCAAAGGCGGGGCTGATCGTGAATCTGGAAGGGGTTGCAGAGGTGAGGCCGAGCGTGAAGTTGGGAGGGGCCACGGAGGTGGGCGACATCGTAGGAGGGTGTGAGTTGGTTGGGGGTGGGAAATGAAGATGGGTGCGGCGCCGGTAGAGACCCGCAGGAGGGGACATGTCGCCTAGAGCGCCTGATGAGGGATGAACTACAAGGGTTGGACGCGATCCAGGAGATGTTTTCGTGCGGCGCTCACTAGGAGGAAGTCACCGCCAGCAGGCGGGCCGAGAATCACCAAATAAGGTGATCCGGGAAGCATCGTAGGGAGGTTGGGGCTCGAAGGCCGTGATGGGGTCTTTGGGACGCTACAAGGAGGGAGCGCCAAGGATGGTTGAGGTGGGACGAGATACACCGTTGGGAGGGCGGGGCCGGACAGAACCGAGAGTCCGCAGGGAGGGCAGGGTCAGGCAGAACCGAGAGGCTGCATGGGGAATTCGTGGAAACCCTAGAGGGGGGGGGGGCTCAAGTTAGAGAGCACCCTCTGATACAATGTAGTTGGAGAATTACCCTTACCTCAATATGAGGTGGGGATATTCTTTTATAAATGAGTAAAATGGAATACATGGTGGAGTATTCCAATGTGGGACTCAGAAATACCAAATATAATAAAAATGGGTTTAACAATTTTGTCATAGTGTGAATTCTCTTTTGATAATGTTGAGGTTGATGTTTGAGGATAAAAAAAGTTTTTAAGTGTGAGAGGATTGATTAGTGAAAATATGAGCTTATTTTTCCTATTATTTTTAGGTGATTTTTTTGTGATTTAAAGCAAAAAAACCCATTTATTTAATTGACTTGATCATTTTGGGGTTTACATTTACATTCATGAAAATATCAATTTTAATAATCAATTCGGATCATTTTTTAACGTAATTGGTTTATCATTTTGAACATCAATTTTCACACCTGAATGCATTGATTTTGTCTTCATATAATTTTTTTAACATTAACACTATTTTAGTAATTGATTTTTTGACTGCATTCTTTAAATTTTAACCATATGTATATAATCTAAATTATTTTTTTCATTTAATTTTTTTTAAAATTTATAAAAATGTATATTTAATTTATTATTGAAAGGTATTTGAGGATGGCTGAAGTATGGAAGAGGAATCAATTGGGTTGTGGAGTTTTGTTTCCTGTCATAACCAATGGTGGGAGGAGATTGCAAGTTGTGATAAATTTTTTCTAGAGTTATGATACTGCAAGCCGAGACTTTTCCATAACTTTTCCTATGACACTACTCAGGGAATGATATCACCATATCATCGACTACGATCCATACTGCTCTTTACATCATCTGCATAGTGGCTGGCCATAGCAGATGAAATGAACGAGGAGAGGTCTACTGCTTCTTGCAACAGGCACCAATCATCACTGGTGATCAGGTCATTTTTTTAAAAAAAATAGACATATCACTAAGGAGGTCCACAATACTCTAATTTGGTAGTCTTGGTATAGTGTCATGAAAACCATATTGATGACTACAACTTCCCATAATAATTACAATACCATAGAGAGGTGACCATAATTCTATAGAAATCTCGACTTGTAGCCTACTGTAATACAGAAGAAGACAATGTCACAGATTACGATATGCCCCAATCAGATATAGAAGAAAATAATGTCACAGATTACGATATGCCCCAATCAGATACAGAAGAAGACAATTTCACATATTATGATATGCCCCGATCATAGAAGATTATCGCCAAATACAATATTCCCATGTCGTAAAACATGCAGGACTTCACTGAAAAACAAAAGATTTTCCACGATTCATCAACAAAGGCCTCCATAAGCATCCATGGTATTCTAGAATGCAGAAGGGCCAAGAAGATGAAGGGAATCCATGGAGATAATCACATTTCCATGTGGAATGCATGCACAATGAGAAGAGTTCCCCATACAAGCTATTTCAACAAATCAAAAAAAGGACCCCCGTATTTCCACATGGAATGATCGTGAGAAGAGGATCATGAGGGAGTATGAATATGTTGGATTAAGCTGGAAGGAAGGTCAGGGATGCTTGGAGTTGATCCAGGCTCTTGAAGTTGATCTAAGATTCCAAGATACATGTGGGCAGATTATGAAGAAGAGGAGCTCGAGGGAACTTTCCAATGAAGTATAAAGAGAGGCCAAGGAAGTTGTGAGAGGGGGGGGGGGGGTTCACTTGGACAAGGAACGAGGACAAAGTGAGAACCTGGGAAAAAGATAAAGTTGAGGACGAGACTTCTAGAGGATGAGCTAAACATAGAGGAGGACACACGATTAGGAGGGATAGAAAGGAGAGCTTCCTAAGCTTTCTCTTCCCTTGTTATTACTATCATATACGATTGTGGTGTAGCTCAGGCCTGTTTTAATTGTTAATGTTGGAATTTTCTTTTAATTGATTTTCTATTCTCTTTACTACAGTTAGTGTTTGTTAACGTTGATCCATTCTCTTGAACTTAATGTTTAACTATTTTTCTAATGGGTAGATGAACCTAGGATTCTAGTGAGGCGAATGTGAAAACAAGGGATGTACACTAGAGAATAGGTTACTGCTAATGGAGTAAGGATGATGTATCTTGACAAACGGTACCTATGTGGACTTGATAACCACCATAGAAAGTCCAAACTCTTTAGGGCAGAGGTAGCATTTCAATACCATCAAACCACTGGACTCCATGCACCTAATGAAGCTTTTTAGGAAACCTTAAGGGTGTTGGTCATGTTTTTATTGGTGTAGCATGATCCGTTTTGAATGATGTTGGACCGAATGTTAATGGCCCATACTGAGCACCAGGCAGTAACTCTTGTAGGTTGATCTCCACGGCGAGCTCGTTGGGGGTTGCAAGGGGAAACGTGCCCCTACTTTGGGGATTCGGGGGCCTAAGGGCCTCGACCCATTTTTTTGGGGACTGTAGTAGAGATGACCAGGAGACATCGACAGGGCACTGTAGAAATGCAGACTTTGACACAAATATTGTAGCAGAGCTGACTGGAGACACTGAGAGAACACTGTAACAGTGCAGATTTTGAAGACAGTGGTATTGTAACTATGCGGACTTCCAGCCACCGGGCACTATAGCAGCTTGGACTTAGGTGGTTGCAACACTATAGCACAACGGAATTTTTGTGTGCTTGGTGGAACATTTCATTTCAAGTGAGGGTGGTTCTTGAAAAACTCTGAAAATTCCCTGTAATTTGTGCTCCTAATTCTAGTGATATTCCTGTATCTCTGTGGATGTAGGTATTTTTTCCCGAACCACATAAGTCATTGTGTCTGTGTTCTTCTTTTTCTTCTTTTCTTCTATATTTTCTTCACCTTCAAATCTCTATCATGAAAATCCCAATGTTTCCACAATAGGTCAGAGACCATCTACTAAAACTCAAGAGTGGGGGTGAATTGAGTTCTTGAAATTTTCTTGGCTTAGAAAACCACCATCTTTAAGGTATGATGTGTTCTGATTTTTTTCTTAACACAAAAAAGGAGAGAAAATAAAATCACAAAGAAAAATATCAAACACAAGTTATTTATAGTGGTTCGGAAAATAAAAATCCCCTAGTCCACTCCACCAACACTCAACTCCTAAAGTTTAGTTATTTTCACCAGTACCAATCCTTTTATCGGGGACTGCATAACTGAGTGTATGTAGTTGACACTTGATATAATACCATAATCTTTTACCAGGATCCAACAAGGCTTTAAAAACACCAGTCTTCAAGGTTCTTTTGCCAAGAACCTTCATATAGAAATAGGATAAAAGAGATATTATAAATTCATCTCATAGTTGTAAGATACAACTAATAGAAGAGAAGAGTACTCAAGAAGACAATAAAGGAATGAAGAGCAGCTCAAGTGCTTGCTTGTGTTATTTTGTATGTTTCATGTAATTCTATTTTTTAACATTCGAATATTCATGAAAAATCTACTATCTTAATTGTACAACATAAGATCCATAAAATATGGTCTTATAATTAAATTCTAAAATGTCTTTATTTTGAAAATAAATCAACAAAAGAACTGGGCATTAAATTATCCATGTACTATATTCTTCTCACGATACTTGAAATATTTTTAAAATTGATTTTACTTCAAATAGGTGGTGTAATATTTAATGCATATATGACATCATCAAATTTCACTAAAAGTACACCAACGATAATAAATGAGCAGGTTGCAGAACCACGTAGCTGAATTCCACTGATTTGAAATCATTTAGCTGATTTTATCCACGTAGTCATTTTTCACGTAGCTGTTTTTTATTTATCCAAATTACATATGTGTTCTTTATGAACTAAATTATTCATGTAGTCTTCTTGATCACGCAACCGAATACCAAATTGGACATGGCTGAATAAATTGCGTAGCCATTTGGAACCACGTAGCCAAATTCACCACATATCCAATTCACGTAGTCGATTACTCTATGTAACCAATTCACGTGGGCATTTGATAGACACAGTTGTCTTCTTACGTAAGTGATTCATTGATATAGGTGATTTCCACGTAGCTGATTTCACAACGTAGCCAAATATCTATATAGCTAATTGCCTCATGTAGCCGATTTTCCATACTTAGGAAAATTTCATCAAAATCGTCTATAATTGCATACTACCAACAAAATGAACTAAAAAAAGGCTTTAATAAGATTAAACCTGATACACTCTTAAAAACAAAAACATTCTCAAAACATAAAGTACATGGAATGTGTTAAAACAGCATTACCAGTCCCACAATCTCTCCCCTTTTGAAAATAAAAGAACTCATTAAACATTAATCATGAAATTTTAAAATGTTAATGTAGCACTTAGAGTGATGAACTGGTTAAGTACAATGCTAAAATTGAATTAGAATTGGGCCAAGACTGAATTTCAAAAAATATAGCAAGATAAAAAACATGCACAAAGATGAAAAAAAATCAAACAAAAACAATCGTTAAGAAATACATTAAATGGAAACAATCTCTAGGGAAAACACAAGAAATGGATAAAGCAGAATTGCATTAATGATTAACATTGGTACAAAAATACGACTCAACACCCAAAAAAATGCATATATGGGAATTAGTCAGAAGACCCTGACTTTTGGATAAGTTCAAACTGAGAAGGAGGTTTGGGTGGAGATTTCTTGAAGGTTGGAGAGGTTGAAGATGTAGGAGGGTCCATCATCGGTGGTAAAAATGCTATCCCAACTTCCACAACAGCACGATCTGCAGATTCAACTGTTGATCTATCTCTTGGATTCATAGTAGGTTGTTTGATCAGTTTTTCAAGATTTCAAGAAGCCACACTGAAATCATAAGAACCTACAAGGAAAAAGTCTAGTTTCTTTGGAGGTCCCGAAGATAAAGCTTCTTATCAAGACCGTTCAGTAGAAAAGGTAACATCAACATTGGATTATTCTTTCGAAAATATCCTGGGTGTCTCAAAAATTGTATCTACTCTTTGCCTGATACCTCTAACGGTATCCAAAACTACTGGTCCAAGGGTTATTCTACCTATAAGATAAAACAGATCATCTTCACACATATCAATCCTCTTGATGATATCTGATTTACAGAAATCTAGAAAAGCAACGGAGGCTTGTCTGTGCATTTGGGAAATTGTTGCAAAACTATTATTCAACATTCCATTGAAGAATTCAATATGCCCAGTAGAAAAATATTAGGTTTCACAAATTCAAAAACCACAAAGAAAGAATCAAGAATTATATTTCTGTATAAAACTAAGAGTAACAAGAGGAGTTCGCCAAAAATAACCGGAAAAAGAAACAATAAGGGAGAAGAGAGAACTCGATAGGCCTCTTAGCTCTCTCTCCCAAGCCATTAGGCTCCCATGTAACAACTCTATACATAATCCCATAGATCCCCCCCCCCTCAGTTTCATTAAAACATAACTCTCTCTCTAAAAACCTTCCACATGTGGTCCAACTGGCACAATTTAATTAATAGTATCCCCTATCTTCTGAAATTACATCTCTGCCCCTCCTATGATACACCTTACAAGTACCAGGTAAGTCACAGACTCTATTAAAAAACTATGAGGAGCATTGATCATGGAACCAAGATGAGAATTTAATGAAACAACTGAAGTCCCTGAATACATATTATTTTGAATTCGGTCTATTGAAACCTGAAAACAAATCAATATTCCCTCTAAAAAAGGAGTTTATTGTCCAAATTTGCAAACTGTTCTATCAAGATTTGACCAAACTCATTCAAAGAACTGGAGGGAGCTTGAGCCACTAGAGCAGGAGTAGCACCTGGCATAATAATTATGACAATAGACTGCACTAGAACAACTAATCAAAATGGCATATATACCACAAGCTCTCTTCCTATAGAAGAAGCTGGCACAACAGGGGATTTTTCAGACTCTGAGGAACTGGAATCCTCTTATGAATAGTCTTTCAACAGATCTTTTACTCCTCAAATCTTGAACAACATATGGGAAAAGCGCTGATGATTCCTATTTATTGGACCAATGAAACATGAAATCATATCCATGACTTTCTTAGTTACACCTAGAGTCTCTTCCACCTGACCACCAATAGTTTCCTGAAGATAGTCAATCATGCTATCTGAAGATATATCAGTCCCAAGACCTGATATCCTGATATCCTCATTGTTCTCCTGAAACTTAGCTGATAGATCTCTTTTGAACTCTTGCATCAAAACAAGTGTGAAAATTTCACATTGTAAAGTGTGTGATCTCTCATTCATTTCTGTTCTTAAAGATTGAATCTCATCAAAAGCTTCGTGAGATATATCTGATTGGACCATTGGATGATTATGAATCACTTCTCTTTAAGATGAAATAAGAACACCAATATCATATCTCTTACTTGGTAGCATGGACATTTTGCAGCCCACTCTCTTGGGATCTTTGATAGAGATACATGGGAATTTGAATGAGGGAAAAACTAGAATTACATGGGGGGAACCAAGTGGAATATGTTGGAATATGTTGGTTGGAATATGTTGGAATATGATGGGACAGTTGGTCTCCCCTAACCACCTGGGAGAATATTATGGGGGTGGTATCTGCAGCTATTACAAAACCCAGGAGGGGGAGGTTATTAAATAGGGGTGGATAGAATGGAAGGGAGGAAAAAATCTAATGTGCAGTCGGCTTGTAAGCTTGGATTTCGGCTGTGAGGCTTGGGTGGAAGTTCCTAGGGAGCTCCTGAGTTTTCTCTCATCTTTACTTCCCTCTTGATCTCTAATATTCTTTTTTCTCTTCCTCTGTTGTAATTACATGGTTCCTTATATATATAAATATCAAGTGTTAGTCCTCTTTTTCTATCATTGATCCGACCTTCCGAATAATCCTTCTGGGGGAGAGCCCTGTTGGATACCTACAACCAGATTCTCACTGCTGGAAATCATTGCACCACTGTCAGATTCCTCACTCCCCATTCCCACATGACCATGGAGACATATCACCAGCCTCATCTTGATTCCTGAGGGAAACACATGGATAGTCTTGAATCAACAATATCTCATTTGGCATCGATAGTGACTTCATTTACATACAACCAAATAGAATTCTAGAAGATCCTCTCATATGGGGTTTGTCGCCTGGAGGAACTAATAACGGAAGGGGAGGCACGACCGTTGCCCATGATAAATCCCAATGAGATGCACTCAGTAGTGACAAGCGAAATGGAAATGCAGGCATTGAAAGATGTAGTGCCGACTCATATTGCTGGTCACGTATAAGATAAATTTTCTACACTTTATCACCTACAGCATGATGCTCGGTCGAAAGTTCACATTTAGGATTCACTAACGACTTTATTTTGAGCTAAGGAGGAACAAGTCCCACCTTCATTGACGTTAGACTTGTCTGCAACACTTTTTGTTGTTTATGGTGCCTTCGCGGTGTAGGGGCATGAAGCGACTGTGGTCACACCTTCGATGGGTCTTGCTTATGACTGGGCCATTATTGTGCACCAACTTGAGAATATTTCTCCGGTCTTGTCCTCATTCCTGACCGCTTTCAGGCCCAACAACATCAAGAATAAGCACCTAATGCAATACTAAGGATACTATACAAATGATCTTCTCATAGCACCTGTACAGATTGATACAGAGGATTATGAGAAATGCAGGAGCCCCAACCTCTTTGTGAAATTTTTCCCAACCTTAGGAGATTTCTTCCCAATTATTGGACCAACATATCAAGACATCTTTCCACATGCATCAGTTTGGATAGTCTTGCAGGCTAAATTTCAGATGGACTTACCTTGACAACAAGAAGTGACGATTGATATAGTTCCTAAAAGGCAACATAGGAAATTGCACCAACATGTTCGATAGAGGAAGTGGTGTTAGTCGAAATTCTTGAATGGAGGCAAAAACGGCTTGTGGTTTGCACCAAACCATCATGATCCAACCACTTCATAGTAACAACCTCCTTCTCTAAGAAGACGCGTAGATGAATTTTTTCAAGAACACCAGGATAAAGCCACACTGTTTCCCAAACCACCAAAGCCACTGTGGGCTTGTCCTTCATGGTGTCTTCTGGTTGTTATGCACTCTAGGAGAGACCTGATGACTCAGCTCTGAATCAGGTGATTAACTGAACAATGTTTCCTTGGATATTAGTTCAGTCTTCTGTTAAGAATGTGTTTCATATTGAGTTCAAATAAGGTCATCAGGACTGGAATTGGGTTGTTGGTTCTTATTAAACCCAAATTTATTATAATGGGTATTTCTGAGTCCCACATCAGAATATCCCACTGTGTAATGCTTTTTACTCATCTATAAAAGAATGTCTCCACCTCACATTGAGGTGAGGGGAATTTGCCATCTACATAGTATCAGAGGAAAAATCCCAATTTTTTTTATGTTGCCCTTCCTTCTCCCAGAGAATCCCTCCTAGCATCCTCTCAACCCCACCGTACCTCCAACTTCTAGGCATCCTAACAGATCACCCTCCCTATTGTTTCCCTTCTATGTTGGGCCCTGCCTCCTATCGCGACTTCCCGGTTCACCTCCTGTCACAGCTCCTGGCCCGTCTCCCATCACAGCTCCAAACCCCAGCCACTGTCGCAGCGTCCCGGCCCCATCTCATATGGGCTTCCCAACTTCACGAATATCCCCCACCCTCCGTGAGGTTTCCCAATGTTGATTTTCGTATACGTCCCATGACACTTCAGCCTTAGACGGCTGGCACCAAACTCTAGGCGGAACCCCTCCAGCGGTGCTCTACCGGTCCCGCCTGCTCACGACCTGCTTGCTCGCTACCTCCTGGCTTCACGACCAGCTCCACCTCCCATCATGATTTACTGGCCCCACCCTCTTGTAGCTCTCCAATTTCACCCGACCCCGCCTCACTCAACAAATCACGGTCCCACTCTCCTCAGCATGTCCCAGCCCCGCCCTTCCAATGGTCGAACCTTTGGTTCTGCTTCTTCTGATCACTGCCTCCACCCACCTGGTTGATGAGAGGCTCGACTCAACCAATTTCTTGGTATGGCGGAAGATAGTGTTGATGTCACTCATGAGAAAGGACCTCGACTCCCACCCCGATGTTCTTCTGCCCCCATCTTCTGATCCCAAATATTTCCCATGGAATCTTGCTGATAGCAAGATCTTTTCCTTACTGGTCAATTTCATGGATCGCTCCATTAAGGATGTCACTCGGACCGCCAATACGGTTAAAGAACTCTAAGATTCCTGAAACCTAATGTATTTCGTGACAAATAATTTGGCTCGGGTCTCTGATGTTCTTCAGCGGATATCGCTCATCCTCTAGAAGGTTCGTCCTTTTCTGACGTACTTCATGAAATGAAAAGCTCTCCGGGATGAATTGTTTGAGTTGTGTCTCATTCTTCAGACACCAAATATAGCCTTGGCCCAGAGGGACTGATTGTGCCTCTTTAGCCTTATTCATGGTCTCGATCCTGAATATGCGACAACTGCCACATAGATTCTCGCCAGCCCCTCTTCGCTAGAGATTCCACAGGTGTATCATCACCTTGGAAAGGCTCATCAGGCACTGGCCCCACCCACCCCCAACATCGATCACATTGTCCTCTTGAGTCATGGCAGTGGACACTCCTCAAGCACTAGTGGACGTGGTAATGTGGAGGTTCATCCTCATCCCCTCTGTCAGCATTGTGGTAAGCTTGTCCGCCTGATTGACCGTTATTGGGTTTTTCATGGCCACCCATCTCAGCAACCTTAGAAAGGTCAGACTGCGGTCCAGGATGCTTCCCCGTCAACCGCATCTCTTCCTCCCTCTCTGGACCTCTCCATGGCTAAGCTCCATCTGATTCATGATCATCATACCACCTCTCTACTGAGTTCTTCTTCGGCATCTATTTCACACTTGGGTGGTTCCATTCATTTTATCAGTCGTCGTTGCCCTGTCTAGATGCTTGACTAAGGTTCATCAGATCATCTCACAGGTGATGCATGTACATTATCCACCTACCATCCATATAATGGTTCCTCAGCTATCACTGTCGTAGATGGATCCACTATCCTCATTGTGGGCTTTGGTGCATGGTCCTTGACTTCATCTATTCACCTATCATCTCTGGAACATTTGTCTTGCAGTCCTTTTAACCTTCTCTCCATAAGTAAACTTACAAATAATTTCAACTATAGTGTCATATTTATATATTCTACTGTTGTGTTTTAAGAGAGGACGATGAACTGGGAACTTGGTAGAGGCCAGCTTCGGGATGGGGTGTACATGTTCGATGGAGCGACATTTGTTTCCTACACGTCTATCTCTGCTCGTGCATTAGACCTTCATTCCAGATTGGGACATCCACCCACCTCCGCCCTTCATCAACTTTTTCTTGATATTAGTTAGCATGTTTCATTTCATTGTGAGTCATGTAAATTTTCGAAACATCATCACACTTCCTATTTTCCTCAAGTGGTTACACAGGCCTCCAAACCCTTTGATTTGGTTCATTCAGATGTATGGGGTCCCTGTTCCATCTCGAGTAACTTAGGGTATAAATATTATATATCCTTCATTAATGATTTTTCGCATATGACTTGGATGTATGTTCTTTGAGATCGGTTTGAAGTATTTTATACTTTTAAAACCTTTAACCATGAGATTCATACCTAGTTTTTCATCTCCATTAAATGTATCCACTCAGACAATGGGAATGAGTGCTTGTCCACTCTCTTTCAGCAGTTTCTCCAAGAAAACAAAATCATTCATCAGACCTCCTATCATGATACTCCTCACCAGAATAGAGTGGCCTAGAGGAAACACCGACATATTCTAGAGACTAATCATGTCCTCCTATTCAACTGACATGTGCCTCTTATCTTTTGGAGATGTCATCCTTACTGCTACTTACCTCCTCAATCATATTTCTTCTTCTATCCTTTAGGGAGAGACTCCTTTTCAGACTCTGTTCTTCTCTCTCCCTTCCCACTCACTTCTATTCCATGTGTTTGGATGTCTCTATTATGTCTGTGACACTCGTTACAACCTCTCCAAGCTCTCTCCAAAATCCCTTCGTTGCATATTCCTCATATATTCACGCACTCAACACGGATACTAATGCTTCTCCTAGGAACTACAACAGTATATCATCTCTGCAGACATATCGTTTGTCGAGAGCTCTCCATTCTCTCTTCCCTCTCCTCATCTAGACACTAACATCTATGATTTTATTACTCTCATCATCTACCCTCCGCTGGTGTCTCCCTATGCTGATCACCAGTTTAGTACAGTCTATTCATGTTTCTCATCGACTGTGCCCCTTGTTTAGGTTGAAGAAACCATCGTCCCCACTTCATTCGATGCTCCTACACTGGCACCATATGACTAGACCATTGCACTCTAGAAAGGTACTTGTTATTGTTATAATACTCCTCTATATACATATTCATATAGAGGTATGTCAGCTCTGGAAACAATATTTATTCCCCACATGGTTGGCGACGCCAAATCTCACCTGGGGTGGCTACAAGTGATGTGGGATGAATTGTGGCGAAGTTATTAGCTCAGACATATGATATTGACTATTTTGATACCTTCTCTCCAGTTTTAATGATAAAATCAGTCATATTATCCATCTCTTTGGATGCTCATCATCATGGGCCCCTTAATCAACTAGATGTCATTAATGCATTTCTCCATGGATTTCTTGAAGAAAAGATATATCTGCAGCAGCCTCTAGGATTTTGTGCCTTAGGAGACAAATCCCATGTCTGCCAACTTCGCTGCTCTCTATATGGTCTCAAGCAGTCTCCTCGTGCTTGGTTTTGTAGATTCAACACCTTCGTCACTGCATTTGGGCTCTCTTGCAGTACGAAGGACCACACCATCTTCTACTGTATGACGTTCAACGGCTGCATCCTACTAGTGGTGTATGTCGGTGATATCATTATCCCTAGGATCAACTCTACTGGAATTACCCAACTCATGGGGAATCTTTTCCACCACTTCGACACCAAAGATCTTGGTCTTATCACATACTTCCTTGGCATCCAAGTCTCCCGTTATACGAACATAATGTTTCCCTTCCAACAGAAGTATGTCATCGATATCTTGCAGGATGCAAGTTTGAGTCGAAAAATTGTCGTGGACACTCTTGAGCCTAAGAAAGGTTCTCTCTATGAAAAAACAGAACTCTTTTCTTAGCCAGAAATCTACTGTTGTTTTGTGGGAAAACTCATTAACCACACCATGACACGTTCAAACATTTTCTGTACTGTGGCCAAAGTGAGCCAATTCATGGAGCATCTGACCAAATATCAGTGGGATGTTGTCCTCCGCATTGCCAGATATATCAATAAATACCCTACTCGTGGTCTTTGGTACTCACATCACATCATCTAAATGTTTAGGCTTTCTGTGATGCTAAATATGTTGGTTGTCTTACTACCCAAAAGTCTATTTTTGGGTTTACAGTTTTCTTGGCAGGTAACCTCATCTCTTGGCGCAGCAAGAATCAGACTATCATCTATAGATCTAGTGTGGAGTCTGAATACCATGTCATGTCCATGGTCACTACTGAGATACATTTCCTTCGTTATCTCCTCAATGAGCTTGTCTTCCCACAATAGACATCGACTCATATTTGGGGTGACAATCAGGCAGTAACGAAGATTGCTTTTAATCCTATCTACCTTGACTGAATGAAGCATATCGAGATTGACAATCACTTTCTTCACCATCACCTCAAGCATAACCATATCAGTTTAGGCCACATTTCGATGGCAGAACATCTCTCTGACATCTTCACCAAATGCCTCTCAGGAGCTCGTCTGGACTCTCTAAGTACCTAGCTGGGTATCTACAGCATCAGCGAACCAGCTTGAGGGTAAGTGTGTATGGTTTTTTTCACTATCATCTTTCTTTTGTGGGACTCTTGGTCCAAGATGGGCATGTCCGGATTGAGGGGGGGGTGTTAAACCCAGTTTTATTATAATTGGTATTTCTGAGTCCCATATCGGAATATCCCACCATGTAATCCTTTTTACTCATCTATAAAATAATTTACCCACCTCACATTTAGGTAAGGAGAATTCTCCATCTACAGTTCTAATATAAAGGTTACAGTTGGTCATCCTACTGAGGCTAAAAGATGTATCAACACCAAGGTCATGGATGATGCCCAACAAGAATTGCAATAAATGATTGATGGAGAAGCTGAATTGCCTAGTAAGGTTACCATTGTACAATTGGGATTTATCTTTCCAGTTGTACTGATAAAGGTCCTATAATTGGGCGGGTTTACTAAGGATTCCTTGGAATTTTTTTGATGCTAATTTTGTTAATCACACAAGGTGTCATCCCCAATCATTTTACCCTCAGACTTATCATTCAACATCAAGGCTGAAATTTGTAAAGGAAGTGACATGGGAAAATCATGATGTCATCTGAAACTATGTAGCACAGTCTATTTATGCATTTAGTGAGGTTTCAGAGTATATTATATACTGGATAAGTTGGTCACTATATATTAATGAAAATAATATCATCCTACATAAATATGATGGATGATTTACAGACATATTTCAAGAGATTTATTTTACCAAATCAAGGTTCCAGACTATAGGGATTTGGTATGAGCATAGAATTTTTGATGACATGGTTTCTTATGCATTGAAGAGCGTGGGGAGTTTTGGTTGGGCATTCAAGAACTATGATGGAGATGTGCAGAGTGATTTTTTAGCTCAAAATTTTGGATCTCTTGGATTAATGACATATGTTTTTGTTTACCCATATGGGAATTCGATAGAAGTAGAAGCTACCCATGGAATAGTGATGCGGTATTACAGGTATCATCAAAAGGGTTGTGAGACATGTAGGAACAACATGTCCTCAATATTTTTTTGGTCTAAAGTATCATATAGCATTCTCATGAAGTACACTTGTGCTTCCAAAATTGTCGGGTTGGGATCAAACCTAGCAATGCATGAATAAATCCATAAGACTTGGTTTGATATTGGAGAAATTTAAGAAGAGGTTCTAGCATATTTGGTGGGCTTAGATGTGTCGGTTTCACATTTTGGAGACTTTGGCATGGGCGTTACAAAACAGGCAGATCTTGGCAATAAACTAGGTATGCACATTGACCTTCATGATAAAGCACATTGACCTTCGTGATCACATTCACCACCTTAAGGACAAAGTTAATTTTAAGGGGGTGATAGTGATAGAGATAAGTGGTAATCTACAGGAGGCAAAAACTAGAATTGCATGGGGGGACCCAAGTGGAATATGCTGGTTGGAATATGCTGGAATATGATGGGACAACTGGTCTCCCCTAACCACCAGGGAGAATATTATGGGGGTGGGGCCTGCAGCTGTTACAAAACCCAGGAGGGAGAGACTATTAAATAGGGGGGATGGATAGAATATAAGGGAGGAAAAAATTTGTTGTGCAGTTGGCTTGTAAACTTGGATTTTGGCAGCGAGGCTTGGATGGAAGTTCCTGGGGCGCTCCCAAGTTTTTTCTCATATTTCCTTTCCTCTTTCTCTCTAATATTATTCTTTATCTTCCTTTACTGTAATTATGTGGTTCTTTATATATATATATAAAAACCAAGTGTTAGTACTCCTTTTTTATCACTCTATATCCTCAAGATCTTTTGCACTCACCTCAGAGGTAACTGATTGCCCAAGTTGGACTTTTTGAAGGTTTTTTATCAAATCTGTTGGGGTGATCATCATCTCAAACACCTTGTCAAATTTAGCTCTAGAAATTGAATTCTCCTTGACTTATCTGATCTCATCCATAGAAGATATCATCGCTTTCTTCAACTCAACATAATCACCTTTGAGACAATCAAATTCCAACATCACAACTTAAGCAAAGGTCTGCATGTGTTTTTCTACATCAGAACTTTCAAAACTCGGTGATAGAACAATCTTTTGAGTATGGGAAAGAACATCAGCTTATTCTAAAGTCACATATCCATCTCCATCTCAAACATTGGGTGATACATAAAGGATTGTATCAACAATTTGATGCCCAACTTCATCTTTTACTCTTTCTTCAGCACTTGGCATTGTTTCAATATGACTTTCCACGGGAG
Source organism: Viscum album (assembly GCA_963277665.1). Taxonomy (NCBI): domain Eukaryota; kingdom Viridiplantae; phylum Streptophyta; class Magnoliopsida; order Santalales; family Viscaceae; genus Viscum; species Viscum album. Next base: position 819,929,492 of record OY728133.1, read on the forward strand.
CTACATCTGTTGTCTCAACAACTGTCACAATATGCTGAACATATTTAGCAGCTCTAGCAACTTCAGCCTCCTATTTATGAACATCCACTTCCATGAAAGGTCTTATATTTGGCATTTGAGGCTATAATATGGTATAAATTGACTTCTACACCTCCCTAGTAGGCACCCTCTCAACAGGTGTTGCATCCCTAAGTGGGGAGGTAGTGATCGACTCCCCCAGAGTTGGTGTTGGAGTTGCTCCAACTTCCTGTCCAACATGCTTTAGAGAGTTTGAGGCTTCATCCCAGTTGTAACCAAACGTTTTCAGGAGAACGGAGGATGGGGTATAACTCTTGTGACACTTTAATGTTTCTCCCTCATTGAGATTAACTTTATTTTTTAGCACCAGAGAGATAAGTCTCACATAGGGATAATAGTTCAACTTTCATTTCCCTTAGCAACAGTGATGCATAAACCGCATCATATATAAAGGGAGATTCAGCTTTAAGTTGTTGATCAGGACATATAAGAGATACATGTCGGGAAACAACACTTCATCCATCTCACCAAATCTCTAAGAAATCCGTGTATGAATGAACATTCAGCTTCTAGATCTTTCACAACTTTCTTCTTGTAAGCAGATGTTCCAAAAGAAACTAGAACACTTCAGTTGGTCCCACTATACTCGTACCAACTAGAGTCTGGATAAAATTGAACTCACCCTCATGAGGACATGAGGACACTGAGAGACTTCATCCATTTTAAAAGAAGAAACAATAAGGAAACCATTCAGATTCAACGACATCACAACCTCTGCTTCACCAAACTAAAACTCTGCATTCCATATAAACTCGTTTACTTCCTCAAAAGGAAATCATGATTTTCTCATCAAAGACAAACTCCCATCCTTGAAAAAGAAATATTTTCTTCAGAAACATTTTGATTACTCTTATCCAATCCATAACCATGGCTTTCCCACCTAACACTTTGCGTGGTTCACCACTTGACTTTGCTTTCTTGGATGAACTAGAACAACCATCATCTCCTCGCTTGGAATTCCCTGTCGTTAAGTATCAGTTGAAGGTCGAGTGAATATCAAGAGAAGGGAGGTGACAGTTCAGCTTCAGGAAGAAGATATGTAGGTAAAAGGTGAGGAGGCCAAGGGCCGATTTAGTTTTTAGGTCACGTATCTGATTTCTAAGAGGGATATGTACCCGATTTAGGATTTAGGGTTGATTATGACTTAAAATAAAGAAAATAAAATAAAATAAATGCAATTTATTTTTTTAAATAGATGGTGATTAACTAATCATATAATCAGAATAAATTTTGAAAATAAACTAAAAAAATCATTTAATTTTTATAATGCATTAAAATATAGACATTAAACATAAATGTGGAAAAGAAAAGAAAAGAAAATAAGTTCATTTAAATTCAAACAACCCCATTTCTCTTTAAATAAAATCAAAAAGTTCACATACATGGGGATTAGTAAAAACCAACATTCTAACTTGAAGACAACAATCTAAATTGGAAAAAATGTAAATGTTAACAGATAAAAAAACAATATTTTTGCATCATCAACCAAACACTATGATAATCATCGAACCTCATGCACGATAAAATCAAAAGGTATATATATATAAAACAATGAGACAAAACTCCCATTTATTGGTAATTAAAAATATTAATTCTAAAAATATATTTTCCAACGTAATAAAGTCCCTTTTTTTGTAATTAAAAATATTAATTCCAAAAATAGAGTTTAGGCAAACTATTTCAAAAAATGAGGTTGGGGATTTTTTTTGGGTTCACTAATTAATAATGCAATTAAGAATAATTACTAATAATAATGTAATTGATAATAATTAATAATGTAATTAATGAAGATTGTTAATGATTAATATTAATTAATAATGTAAGTAATTATTATTATTAACAATTAATAATAATACTATAATTAATAATATAATTAATAATGTAATTAATCATACTTAATATCAAGTGATAATTATGTTATTAATTGTTATTATTAATGATTGTTATTGTTAATTAGATTATCAATAATTATGAAATATTTTTAATTATATTACCCATTACAAAACAAAATAAAAAACAATAATCAAAAAAGAAATGCTAAGAAGGCCCTGCCCAAGGTAGAGAGCCTTTGAACCCGCTATCCTGAGCAGAGCATTCTTTCAAAATAAAATCAAAGAAAGCTCTACCATGGTAGTGCTTCAAATCAGGCTCTACCTGGAGTTCCCTTCCCCTAAAATCTCTACCCCATGGAAATAGTTTGATGTAAACCCTATTTTTGGAATTAATATCTTTGATCACCCCTAAATAGTACTTTCGACCATCAATGAACAATGACTATAGAAACAAAATATGAGAACTCTAATGGATGAAATCTAGAGACGAACAAATAATAAGAACATTCACCTTTTAATAATGGGATGTGAGAAGATTATCCTCCCTTACACTGTGTTTGGTGAGATTTTAGTAAAATAAAATAAATGATTTGATATTTTATAAAAGAAAAGAAATTATTGTGATTTCCCTCCTTGTGTTTGGATCAATAACTTAGTAAAAAAAGAAATGATTTGGATTTATTTCCATCTTGTTTGGTGAATATTTTTAAAGGAAAACAAAAGAAATTATTTTGTGATACATGTAGAAAATAGGGATAAAATTGGAATTTTAAAATATTAACAACCCTCTAGCATTATTTGTTTCCAAATCATCCCAATTTTGGGGTGATTTAAAAACAATAGTAGGATAGAAATATATTTCTATCCATTTATTCCCTTATCATTTCTCTCATTTTAAAATTATACCGCCAAACATTGGAAACCAATTTATCCCTTCAATATCATTTCTTTTCTCTTTATATCACCCCTTCCCAACTAGCCCTTACCCCCCCCCCCCCTTGTCATCAGGTGAGGGAAGGGGAATAGTGTCGCGCTAAACAGAAGCCCCTTATCAGAGGTGGGATCAGTGGTGGCTCGTTCTCGCGGTGGTAGGGTCGACAGCTCCTCAATGGAGGCAGGCGAAGGTGGCGGAGGCGGGATTTTCACAAGGTCAGCTGTTGGGCCTCGACATTGGGTCCATCGTGTGCACGCGGTTGGCAGGACGTATTCGGTGGTGTCCTTTAGTGTCAGTGGCGGTTTCGTCCATTACAGCGGGCTCATTTTCAGGTGGCGATGAGGAGTGTCGATGGTATCTCAATGGCAGGCTCGTTTTCAGGCGACAGTGAGGTGTGCTTCTGGTTGAATTTTTGTTTGGGGCCTTGATTTCCTCAAGATAGGTCCAGATGAGGGCTTAGGGCAGCTGCTCTCAGCTTTATAGGGTATCAGATTGTACGAATTCTGCGGGCATTACTTGCCCGACAGTATTGAAGGGTTGGGGATTTCAGCGAATCGTTTCTGTCTAGTCATTGTGATTTCGAGTTATCCCTCATCATAGTTTAAATTAGGGAGAAATAAATAAAAATTTATAACCTTAGAGATGGGTGGTCAAAATTGGTCAGTGAAGTTTTTAAAATTTTTATATGATTTAAATGGTTTAGGGTAATTTAATTTGGGATATGAGGTTACAAAATGCTATTTGAAACGATGTTTTGGGGTCAAATCCCAAAACATCAATTCAGGACCAAAATGCAAAACTAAATGGTATTTCCCCCCCTTTTTTGCCTCATTCCATTTTTTCCCTATTCTGAGGCCCTCCATCCACCATTTATTATATATATATATATATATGTGTGTGTGTGTGTGTATTAACAATTATAAATAAATAAATAAATATTTTTTATATATATTAATGTTAAATATATTTTAAATGTATATATAAATATGTTTTAATAATTATATAATTATAAATATTTCTTTATAGAAATATATTTATAATTATATTTATTATTTATAAATATATATTTATAATTATATTTACCTATAATTGTAAATATATATTTTTATAAATAAATTGATATTTATAAATATTTATTTATAATTTATATATGTTTAAAAATATTTTAAATTTATTTATATATATATATATATATATTTATAATTATATAATTATAAATTTATTTATAAATATATTTATATTTGGAGTTTAAATATATATTAAATTATATAATTATAAATATATTTATATTTATATTGTTATAAATATATATTTATAGAGATTAGATTTATAATTATATAATTATAATTATATAATAATAAATATATTTATTATATTTATTTATATTTATTTATATAAATAAATATAATTATAAATAAATACAAAGAACAAGTTCTCCACCTTTATTTCCACATGAATAACCACTTCTTCATTATCCATTGGTTGTTGAAGGTATGCTGCATCAATGGAAAAATCAAAAGGAATTTCCTAGTGTAATTTAATTTGAATAAAATTAAAACATAAGGAATCAATATCAAAATTTTCCCTTTCAAAGTAAGCATCTTGTGTATCTTTTTCCTCAGACAAAGACACTTTGATCTCCTCTTGAACTCACTCCAATAAATGATCAATATGTCTGTGGAGCTCCATATGTTCCTCTTCAGGTGCATCATCCCATTCATCATATTCATCTCCCAAAGTTGGTTCAACTTCAATTGCTTCTTCAGTGGGAAGTGTCTCTTGGAGTAGAGCGGTAGTAGATGGAGGTGAGTAGTCAGGCTCCTATATTTAAAAGATGAGTGGGGAAATCACTTCCACCACTGGTTTGGATTCTGTTTTAGGTTGAGGTCCCTTATCCACCTGTACTTCCTCATTGGATTTTAATATTTTGTAATCAATTTTGACTTGATTAAGCATGTCCATCAGTTCTTGAAGTGAGGGACATGTGACATGGCTACTCAACATTTTCTTCACCAAAACAATGAGTTCATTAACCCTTTTTAAGAGGGATTCCTCATCATCATGAATCATTTTTTCCTATAGCTCTAAGTAATCAATACAAGAAGAATAATTTCAATTGTCATACATCATGGAAATTATTTTTTTAGTTTTTTTAAATGAAAGCAAAGAAAAGTATTTACAAAATGAAAAAATTAGATTGTTGGCACTACCTCCCTGACAAAAACATCAAGTTTTGACACATGCTTGTTGTGGGATGTGACAAAAACTTATATTTTCTAAGTTAAAATGAAGTATAGTGTTCAACCTAGGTTGTTTCTAGAGAGGAGCGCACAAAAATCAAGATGTCACCTTAAATTTGAGAAATAACTGGAGATTATTTTTGATATTGTTTGATTTAAAAAGTAAACAAAAGTAACAAAAAAAGGAATGAAATGAAGAAAAATATTTAAAAAAAATTGACAAAGAAATAGATTGAAAACAGCGATATGAATTGGGTGATCGGGTTGGGATCGGTTTTCCAATTGCAATGTTATCATAGTTCCAATTTATCCAATTCTCTTCTACTAAACCGATTAAAATGAGATTCCACAATCACTTCCTCTCACTCCCTTAATCAATAGTGATGGTGAGAGTAAACCTTTCCAATATCTCATCTCAATCTACTCACCTTTCTATGTGCTAAGGAGCTGCAGTGAATACCCTCAATTGACTTAGGCAATTCCTGATTGAGTCTAGTTTATCCCAACCAATCAAGAATATCTACTACCCCTCTCACATGTACTGATGATCACCAAGTACTTCACCACTAAGCCATGATCTATTCCATCGTTTATAGACCATAACCTAGAAGAGGGAGAAAATGACCATTGATCAAAGCAACAACAACAATGGAATCTAAAACCAAATATGACAATACTTGATAATAAAAACTCTTATTAGAAATTTAAACCAACTTTTCAAAAGAGAGAAAAGATTTCATATCATTATGTGAATGAAATAAAACATTAAAAAAGAAAAAAACTCTCCTTCCCCAATCACTCAGAGGATTAACCCTCTATTTAAAGTTCATCCATGAAGAAGGGGGAAGAAGAATACATCAAAAAACTAAAAAGAAAGAAAATAGGGAAAAAGAAGAATAGAAAATTTTCCTCTAGAATCTATCCACTGATTTTTTTTATGTTCTTCCCACCATACGTCTAAAAATAACCAAAATAAATTCTTAAAAGTTGTTATAGATGAAATTTTCTATCTTTCCCTAGAAATTTCATAGCTATTGGACACGTTTAGAGGGAGTTACGACCGAATTATTTAAGTACACTTTTTCTAAGGAGATGCGTGAACATCCTATAATTTGAAGTAGGTTCATCAACCTCATATCCATATTTTGAAGCATGATTTAGGGTAGAATTAGTGGTTGTATATGGAATGGGTGGAGATGTGTGAACATCCTATAATTTCTATGAAATTCCTAACTACACAGCGTGTAGTCCCATGAACACACACCGTGTAGCATCTTCTGTTTGGCACTAGGGTTTTAGCATGGATAAAAGTATCACACATCGTGTGACTTGCATCACATGTCATGTGACCCTCAACCGACCAATCAACATGTAAATGGAGTACATCCCCAGGAGGCTAGGTGGAGTTGCATGTTGTGTGGGCCATTCCACACACCATGTACACCCTAGGAGGCGACTCAACTTGTATAGGGAGTACACACCCAAGATATCGTGTGGTCCTACATGCCATGTATGGAGATCCATATGTTGTGTACATAGAAAAGTAAATGGGCATGGGAATGCAACATGTCATTGCTATCCTAGATATCTATACACCGTGTACCTCAGAGACAAGTCATGTATTGAGAAAATGTACAGGTTGTGTGAGCATGAGACACAAGTAGTTCCAAACTTAGTGAGACACATTTTGTACCACTAATGAAACATCATGTACTCCTTTGAGGATGGGTTGGATTCCTTTTTCTTCTTATCACAGTTTCATTGTGAGATTGTGTGAGCTACCTTGGACTAGTATCAGTTGAGTGTATTCCCTTGGTCTATTCCAATGAGGGTTCGGTGAAATATCACATCCCCGTCATAGAGGGTGATCCCACTGAACCTTCCTTTGATTAGTGCATTTTGGGTGAGTTCCCTCATTCTGTAATGAGTTTCCTTAGTTTTCTTTGATATATATCTCAGTGGATTGGAGCATGTATCCCTTTGAGAGACCTAGATCAATCCTCGTATCCTTATTTTTTCTTATATGGAGTTGTTGGAATTAGAATGACCAATATTTACATGGGTTCCAATCCCCTGTCAAGGAGGATGTTTCTAGTAGGGTCTGGTGTCCCCCTAATGATCCCTGGGTATTTTCCCCCTATCTTTGTATTGATATTTGATCTTTCTAATGGGGTATTAGTCTGATGCAGTGTGTACCTTGGAAAAATCACATTAGTATCCAGTTTGACTTTCCTTGTATCAAGACCAGATGAGTGTGACCTCAAGGATGAGTTACATCATGGTAAGTATAGCTCATAGACAGTGTTCTCTCATATGAGCATTGTATGGAACCTTTGAGTAGTAATCATAGGCTGGTTTTACAATTGTGATCTTTCCTTGAGATTGTGTCTACTATGAGTATATCTAGATGTTTTATTTTATATCTCAACTTATAATTGACATATTGAAACATTCATATTGTGGGGGTGTGAAAAAAACTATTATTTACTAAGTTAAAATTCAATATAGTGATTAACCTAAGTTTTCTCCAGAGAGGAGTTCACAATAATCAAGATTTCACCTTAAAACTAGATAAAGAAGTGAGGTTGTGTTTTTTTTAAATTGCTTGATTTTGAAAAGACAAGAAAGAAACTAAACAAAGGAAATAAATTTATAAAAATATTAGGATCAAGTTGATAAAACAAGTGATTGAAAACTATTATATGAGATGGTGATCAGGACAGGTTTGGTTCTCCAATTGTAATTCTATCATAGTTCAACTTATTCAATTCTCTTCTGCTAAGTCGGTAAAAATGAGAATCCACAATCTCTTCTTCTCACTCCCTTGGTCAAATAGTAATAGTGAAAATAAACCTTACTAAAATATCATATTGGTATACTCTCCTTCCATTGTGTGATATAGTTTTAGCAAATACCCTAAATATTTTTAGTCAATTCCCTATCGGGTCTTGTTTATCCCAAACAATCAAGAATGTTCACTACTCCTCACACACGTACTGATGATCACTGAGTACTTCACCACTAAGCCCTAATATATTCCACCATATATATACTAAAACCCAGTGGAGGGGTATATTGATCATTTACCCAAGAAATAAAAACAATAGAATCTAAAATCAAATACAATTGTACTTGATAATAAAAACCATTATAAGAAATTAAAACCAATTTCACAGAAGAAAGAAAATGATCTTAAAACATTAAGGGAAAGAACTCATGAATTAAAAAAAGGAAAACCAATCCTTCCCCAATCACACATAATTTTACCCCACCATTTTAAGGGTATTTTTTAATAATAGTGAAGAATAATTCCTTACAAAACTAAGAAGAATACAATAGAGAAAACAAAGAACATAAATTTTTCTCCTCCAAAATATGTCTACCAGAAGTTTGCTTATGTTATGCACACCATCTATTTGAAAATAATAGAGATATATTCTTAAAATATGTTATTAATAAATTTTGATATTAATCCTCAAAATTTCAAAGATTTTTTAAAGTTTTAAAGGAATATATGGCTGAAATAATGTGCATGACTTTTTCTGGATGCTAAACACTGTTCCACCCACTCCACTTGGACTCACTCAAAATATGCCTTAATGATATCCTTAATTTATGGAATTTATTTTAAACCTTCCCTTTATAGTCCCTTGTCTAACCCATTTTGAATAAGATCATTTTAAGGTTGGTATCCTAAGATATTCCTTATTTAATAAGGTAGGGTCTATTCTTATGTCCATAATAACTTTCTCCATTATATTGATTTTTATGGTTAATTGTGTTTTGAATTGGATATGGGTCTAGAAGAATAATTTTTATCCCATGAATAATTTAAGCCTAAAAAATGGAATCACATGAATTGAATCAAAATTATAGAAGTTATGCCCAAAAAATAGAAGAAATAGAAGAAATAGAAAATAGATAAATTTATAGAATTAAAAAAATTCACATTTTAGCTCATAACTCACAAAAAATAATAAAATGATGAAAATAAAATCACATTGATTAATTGGTATGTATTAAATAATTTAAAAACATATAAATAATAATGAAAATATTATCTCTATCACATATCATGTGATGAGTTAACTACTCTTGATGTTTTGTATTTGGTTGTTTTGGGGTGTCCTAATGGGTATTATTATACTCACTCCTTCATGGGCTCTTCCCACATGTGTCATATCTTATATAGACGACAAAATTTTTTATAAATTTCTTGATGGACTATGAGAAGGTGTCTCTAGTTTGGTCTAGATAGACTAATATGTGTACCAATATTGCATACGGTAGCAGTCCCCTCCTTCTAAGCAGGTTAGACTTTACTTTCCTCTTTTAATTGGGCTTATATTTGACCCCTTTTTATGCTTTCTAATACTTTTTATCATACTATAGTGGTGGTATTATATATGAAGTCATTAATTGTTATTAGTTTTTTTTTACATTCCATCATTTTATAGACTTGGATATGTGTGCATGTGTACATATTCTTAAGTCTAATGCCTCCCATGTGTGTGATATGACTTCTTGGCGCTAGTCGCCAACCCATGGCCTATTGGAGGCCGGCTTGGGGTAGTTGTGTATCGGGCCTCATCAAGTCAGGTTGTGGTAGTTATACATTATTTCTAAATAGGGCTCTTGTAAAGATGCTTGAAGTAGAGAAAGTGAAGAAATCATCCCAACTAGAAAAAGTTAAGGAGAATTATATTGATGCTAAGATAGTCTCAAGGATGAGATTGATTTACGACTCTGAGGAGAAGTAATTTGTTGAGAATTCATCGGTATAAGATTTTACTGATTCACAAAAATTTATTGAGAATTTTGTGACTGTAAATGATAATAGGAAAGACTCAGATGCTCCCCCTACTGGTGATTCACATTAGAAGAAGAAAATGACAGATGAATAAGGAGAAGTTTAATAAAATAAATAAGCGATTAATAATTTCATAGACTGCCTGAATCTCATAGTGATTTTCTAAAGGAGAAGGTTGGGGAAGCAAAGAAGAAAAAGGAAGAAAGAGAAGTTAGTTTTGGGAGGGTGCAAAACCATAATGTGACATTAGGAAAGACACATAAATCTGGTAATGATTGACATATTTAGAAGAAATGATCAAAAAAATTTGAGCTACCATATTAGAGATATCATGAAGTGAAACATAACATTGATTTCATGCACTTAGAGAAGAATATATGTGACATTTTGATCAAAACATTGTTAGATATTAAATAAAAGAATAAAGATGAGTTAAATGCAAGATTAGACTTACTATCAATGGGAATACGTTTGGAGTTAGCTCCCACTCCTAATTGAAGGTGAAAATTTCTTCCTCCATCTTTTCATACATTATCCAAGAGGGAGAAAATTAACTTCTTTCAGTGTCTTAATGATATCAAAGTGCCACAGGGTTATTCTTCAAATGTAAAAAAGTTTGTCTCTTTGAAGGACTTGAAGTTGACAGGTATGAAATATTATGATTGTCACCTTATGATGCAAAAAATTCTACCAGTTGCATTGCATGGAATATTGATCATTCCTGTCAGAAAGACTATCATAAAGGTGTGTTATTTTTTCAATTAAATTTGTAATGAGGTGATTGATCTGGATGCTTTGTAAATTTTGTAAAACAAGGCAATTTATATACTTTTTCAATTGGAAATGTATTTTCTTCTATCTTTTTTTATATAATAGTGCATTTAATGGTTCATATGGTTTGAGAAATAAAGCTTGGTGGACCTGTATATCTATGTTGGATGGATCCTTTTGAAAGGTATATAAAGATATTGAAGGGGTATGTTAATAATCCATATCAACCGGAAGCCTCCATTATTGAAAAAGTATATTTCTCAGGAGGTTGCAGAGTTTTGTATGAGCTACTTTTCTATATATGAGCACATTTGTTTGCCTCCATCTCACTGTTAATGAGTTAATAATGGGGGAAAGGGGATTCATGGTTTGAAAGTCAAATCATTTTCAAGTGAACAGATGAATAAGGTAAATTTATATTTCTTGAATAACATAGATGATGATTATAATATATAACATTGCATATTAATGATTTGAAACAATGTCATCCAAAGAAGAAAGAAATGTGGATTTTGAATGAGTATAACAAAAAAAATCATGGTTTAAAAAGACCATGCATGGTAGATCAGATGCATCATAGACATTAAGATGTTTAGTGGGTGGTCCAAGTTAAAATGTGATAACATGGTTCGGGTATGATATAAATGGATATACAATTCATATGAAAGATCAGGACAATATAAGTGTAGTTCAAAATAGTGGTGTATTGTTGTTCTCAAAAGCAATGCATTTTTCGAGTTCTAAAGACAAAAACCCAATTTCTACATCAAGTGAATATTATGGAGTCATTGAAGAAATATGGGAGGTTTATTTCATTAAAATTAAAGTTTCAGTGTTTAACTGTAAATGGTTTATCAGAAACAAGAGTTTCAGACATGATGAATTTGGAATGTCACTTGTTAATCTAAATAGATTGGAAGACACGTATGATTATTTTATAATGGAAACACATTAAAAACAAATTTTCAATGTTCTTGATCAATCCGATATGCAGTAGTCTATTATTTTACAAGGAAAAAAATATGTTGGTGATGATAAACTTGATGAAGATGCTAATTTATGTGAGATCTCTACTTCTATAGAAATATTAACAGATAATAATGATGAGCATGTTGTAGACATGGTTTGTTCCATAAGAAACAATCATGATGAAGGAATTTGGGAAAACAATCTATTAGCACATTCCTAATATTATAGGTAAATTATGTTTATTTCTCGTTTAATTTTATTAATATCATAAAATTTTAGATATTGTAATTTTTTTTATTTATTAAAACATGTATTAAAACTAATAAGTATAAATGTTTGTTTATTTTAGTTTATTTTTGTTTAGTTTATCATGTTTACCATTACATAACTTATATATTTATTGATTTTGTTGAATGAAAATTATCTTAAATCTAATATGTTAAAAAATATTCATTTTTGTGTAAAAAATAATTTTTTAGGTTGGACTATTTTTAATATTCCTACACCAATTTTGTATTTTTTTCATTCATTCACATTACATTTCATATATCATTACTTTTGTTAGCACTTTAGTTAACTATAACAAATATGGATAGTAATTTGTTATGTTTTAGTTTACTTTTGTGTTTCATAATTTTTCATTTTTTACTTACATTAGAATTGTAATATGTGAATTTGTATATTTGTGTACTAAATGTTTGTTTCTTTGATTTTAAGTATAATGAAAGATCAATTAGTTGATCAACCACATACTTACGGAGATGAGATTCATGATCATACCTCTGGGGAGGAATATTCACATGCTCTTCTTGATGTTCCCCAATATTCTTTATATACTCCCAAAATGGAAAAGTGTTCGAGGGTTGGTAAATGTGGCTACATACGTTTACCAAAATTATCACTTTCTCATAGCCAAGACTAGAGGATAATGGTATAATTTTATGAGAATGATATTCCAAGAGGTCCTAATGAAAAACAATTCAAGGGTTTTGTATCAACTTGGGGTAAAATAAAAGTTAGCATTTTGTTTAATGATTGGAGAAGTGTTGACAAAAAAATACTAGCTCGGTTATGGGAGACCATTTTGGTAATATCTTTTATTATTTTTTGACTAATCTTGAAATTTTTATTGTATAATTTGTTTTCCCACTTCTTTATCAGATGACATTTGATATACCTGACACTGGAGGAGTCAGGAAGAAATGTTTATCATTGGTTGCTAAGAGATTGAAGTATTTTAAATCAACCCTCACATCTAATTTCATTTTTAGGCATAGATAACATGATAATCCATGTCATATATATCCTTTTATATATGAATACACATGGAAACAATTTTTTGAAAGTAGAAGACAAGAAGAATTTTTAGTAAGTGCAGTGTAAAATTTTAGAACTTTTCTTATATTAGTGATCTTATTAATAACTTATTAATTATTTCTTATTATTAATTTACAGGAATTGAGGAGATCTCATCAGGAGATACAATCTAGAAATGTATACCCTCATATTTTATCTTGAGGAGGGTATACTTTATTGGAAGAATAAATGATGGTTTAAAATTTACAAAAACATTGAGTTGAGTCTTCAAACTCTGTAGAGGTTGACCCTCCATCCCCTCTATCTAGACATGAAAAAAGGAAGAGGGCTTAGATGAGAAAAAAAGGGCAATATCTTATGGAATAATTGAGGGTCATAGCTGATATGATTGTAAGATGTTTATTTTATTTATTTAAGTTAATTCAATTCCTTATATACATTGCATCATTACAGGATTTTTGAAATAATTCATACATGATTCTCTTGTGGTGAAGATCACACATGGGGTATTTAAAGGTGATGGGAGGCAAGATATTTTATCTGTAGTATTAAGAAATCCCAAACACATGGGTCGTGCACGAGGATACCCGGTGGGTATATCCGTGAGAAAAGTGTTACCACATTCTTCAGCTTCTTCCATGAATGATTTTTATCAAAAACAAATAGAATTTTTGGAGGTTGAAGTTCAAAATATTCATGCGATGATGGAGGAAAAGATCAGAGTGTCGGTACAGTATATGTTTGCAGACTTGAAAAGAAAATTTCAGACTGCAACTCCCACTCCTCCACCTCCGCCAGAAGCTCCCACTCCCCCACCTCTACCTATATACCCCATTATTTATCCTCCACCTCCTCCTGTAGACCCCAATTTTTATTCTACTCCTACACCCCCTCCTCCAAAGCTTTTTTGTTATTGTGAGTTGTATGTTGATGATCCTCACTATCATATAGATGCATATGGGAAGATATATTATATAGGAGATACAATTCATCATCAATAGTTAGAGGTAGAGCAGCATAGGGTCACTATACATGATTTATAGATATATCAGCTAGAGTACCATTACCTACAGATTAGGTGAGGACAATTGGACAAAGTATCAGACACTTTTTAGTTTGTCCATCTAGACTTCTGCGACACATTACCATAAAGGTATGTGTATATTTTATCTTTTATTTTATTTTGGTATGAAATTTGTTTTAACATTTGAAAGTTAATATATTTATCTATTTATTTATAGGAATACTAAATATTTTATAGCAAAAAACAAAGGCAAAAGTCTCTTACATCAGATATATATTCAAGTAGTCTTGACAGATTGTTAAGATATTCAAATTTTTTGGCGGGTCATTATACGTTTCTAATATAAGATCATGTTTGTGGGAGTGAAATAGATGTGGGGATTCTGAAAAATGATATCATGAAGCTTGTTACTCGAGATAAGTTGGGAATCAAAGTGATTCAAGTTTTTTCCATGTAAGTCTTAACATAAATATTTCCCTTCATTAAATTTATTGAAAATTTATACTTATGTCTGTTTTGTATTTGGTATATTTATAAAATGTGCAAGGAGAATGAAAATACAGATGTATATGGATTGATGGACCCACAGTTGATTTCACCTGAAGTGAACGCATTGACTGAGGAACAAAGAACACTTTATATTGCCTAAATATTTGAATAAAATGTAATTACGTAGTACTGTATGTTTACTTATGTTGAGAGATATAGAACATATAGCTCAAAAAAATTTATTTATCTTTTAACATAATAACCACTAATATTAAAATTTCTTTTATATCAGAGAGCATCTGATGTTAGTTGTTTTTTGTTCAAGGGAGAAGAAACTTTATTGGATATGCTCTATCCATGGTTATGTGTGAGGAAATTTTAAGAACATGTTGGAAAAGTAAGTTTTAATTTATTAATAGTTTATATTATAATGAATTTTAAATTTATTTCATTCATATTATTTTCTAATAGGGGGTGATATTTCTTTCAAAAAACCACAAATAAAAAGAGTTCCAAGATCAAATATGTAAAATTAAAGGTGGATATCCATTTATAATTAGTACATTTTGGGTTTATTACATAAAAATGATATTTTTAATTGAAAAACTCATTTAAATGGAATTTTCATAAACAACAAGGTGTCATCGAATGCAGATATTATGTGTTAAGATTTATGTATGAAATAATTACAACTGATAGAGTTATGAAGTTTGAAGAGGTTAGATTTTCTTATAAACTATTCCTTAATATTTCATTTGTTTTATTAATTATACATGTTAATTAATTTTCTTTTAATTTGTATCTATTTAATGACCTTCACCTTATAGTGTACAAGAGGTCGCACATTTACAAGTGGAACGGTTAAATTATTTTACATGTTTGATTGGATTTTAGATTTTTTAGTGAATATTGTAATTTTGAATGTTGTAATTGTAAATGTTCATTTGGTAGATATTTTGGTTAGATTTAGGTTTTTTTAGTTAATATTGTAATTTTTAAATGTTGTAACTATGAATGTGTAATTTTTCTACTGGTTATGCTACTGGTTCTGCTTGTTTCTGTTTCTTTAATTTTGTTGTTGCTCTACTACAAGTTCTGCTTGTTTATTGTTTGGTCGGTAGTGGAGATGAAGGGTAAAATGATATATTTAAAAAATGGTTTTTATATCGATTATTTTATAACCGACGTTAAAAATATATTCTGTAATTTTTTACATCGGTTATAAAATAACCGACATGGTATAAGATTTTTTACATCGGTTATTTTATAACCGATGTAAAAAACATTCATCACGAAGAACTTTCACATCGGTTAGTAATTAACTGACATAAAAAGGGCTTTGGGATCATGGTTTTTCATGTCAGTTTTTATATAACCAGCGTGGTATATAATTTTTTATGTCGGTCATTAAATAACCGATGTAAAAAACCTTCATCTAAAGAATTTTTCACATTGGTTATTTAATAACCGATGTAATATATTATATTTTACATCATTTTTTTAACCAACATTAAAGACAATATTTATAACATTTCCATTAATAATGGCGGCTAAAAAGTGATGTAAAAAATTTTAAAAAACGACATTAATAAGGCTTTTTGCACTAGTGCATATTCTTTGGTGGTTGAAGTGAGTATTTGAAAAGGATGTTTATATAGTAATTCTGGTGATGGAGTCCAAACACCCCAGACTTAAGTGGAACTTTGTCTAAATGCGAAGGAGGTGTTGAATTTTTTGTTTAAATCAGTGGCACATCCTAAAGTTGAAATCAATGAGTATGATTTTTTTTCTCTCTAGGTCAATAAAAGTTATTTAAGGAGGAGTTGGAGGAAGAGGAACAAGTGTCTAATGAGTAGGGAAAAGGGGGGATGAAGAGGAACAAGTTCCTATCGAGTAGGAAAAAATAAGAAAAAGAATAAGACTATGTAGCTCAAGAAATACGACTTTGGTCTAACATTGGAACATATACCGGTTCCATTGCTCATGATCTCAGGGAGGAGATTTACTTCTATGGGGTAAAGGGTTCTTTAAATGTTATAATAACTTATTATATATGATCATTATTTTTAAATGTTTGTTTTATTTACATGTTCAACTTGTGTTGGTTTCTACCCTTAAATTGATTCATTTTTTATAAAATATAAAAAATAGTTGTCGGGGAAAAATATTAGATCCTTCTGATATTGATGTTGTTGTTTATGATCAAGATCAATATATTATTACATCATCATCTTTAGATTATTTTCACATGAGTGGGACAAACTCTTATTTTCTATCTATGAGGTCAAGGGTTCAACCCCTGAGGGATGCAGTTACTAAAGCAATACTATAGCAGTATTATTGCAGTTGTATTCACTATTCATCAGTGGGCATTCGGGAAATTTATTAAGCCTTCAGGCCACTTAGGACTTCAGGACACTTAGGAATCTAGGACATATATGCAGGGCCTTTGGCCATTAATAATAGGTAAGCATGCACATGGTGGGACCAATATATTTCTCGGTGCATTAGGTAGGCGGTGTAAGCATGGCGACACGCTGACACTATCGGGTGGGTGACCTCAGCAGAGGGATAAGTGTGTTGAAACCTATCAACCAACCATTTTTCATCTAATGTGGGATGAATGGATTCCCAACTTGGTGAATCTCAGTGAAATGGGACCAGTCTAATGGTGTGAAGCAATAGGTTGGTGGTGCATTAGGGTGTTGCACAAGCATTATCGGGTGGATGGATCGAAAGAGAGATTAGTATGTTGTCACCTATCATCTGGTCTTCCTCTCACACACCATTGTGGGAAGGAGGGGTTTCCTATCACGATGCATCGAGGAAAATTTTTCATAGGTAACACAACACTCATGACTAGTACCACATGTTCAATGACTCTAGTAAGGTGGGTGTGGTTATTTATTGGTGGAACGACATGTTACAAGCTTGTCGTGCAAAGGGGAAACCATGTATTCAACCTTTGGGCCACCCAAGTTCTAATTCCTTTGTGCCTCTCAGTCTTTGGAGCATGTATTATAATAAAATAGGTTCAATGGATGTTTTTTATTCCATATAAGGGATAAGGATTAACCCACTGGGGTTCCTAGGTGTGTATGTTTGTGTGTGTGTGTGTGTTTGGTTGCTTGTAATCCCCTCTACCTATAATAAATAAAATTTCCTTAAGAATGATGGTGATATTATTAATGTTAGGAGTTGAAGTGAGATAAAAACTAAAATAATATACAATGATAATTAGATAATTAGTATGTTTAAATCAAAATAATAAACTACAAAATGTTTCTTGGGTAAGGAAATTGGGAATATTAAAAATAATCTCTGTAAAAAAAAATAATTTTAATAATTTTAATGATAATGGTGATTATTCTATAATGGTAGAAAATGGGTATGAATGTGTTGAGGTTTTAAATGTGTATAGGTATGAAATGAAAATGTATTAGGTCTTGGATTTTGGATGTTATTTCCATATGTTTTCTAGGAAATAATTCTTTTATAATTTGTTTTAGACTGAGCAAGGGAGGGTGATCATTTACAATAACAAATTCTGTAAATTCATAGGTATAGAATCAGTTGAATTAGAGCTCCATGATAATATTATCAAAATATTGATATATGTAAGTTGTATTATTAAATTAAATGGGAATCTCATATAATTGGGTTCCATGGACTAAATGTTATTTAATGTCTCATGGATGAGTTACTAAGATTACCAAAGGGGGGTCATATATATGAAGGGGGTTTGTTTAATGAGTTTAATTTATTGGTTTATAGGTCACGTATTAGGAATATTTAAGTAAAAAATTGTTGAGGATGTTACTCAATTTTTATAGGAGATTGGGACATGTTAGTTTTAAAGGTCTTTAAAAATTGGTTAAATGGGTGTTGTTAAAGGGTATAAACCTTAGTAGTTTTCCATTTTGTGAAGATTGTGTCTATGGAAAGTCTGAAAGAGTTGGTGTCCTAGAACCAATTGTTTGTACTTGATTACAAGAATATTTAATGTATTTAAATATTAAACATCTTATTACATATTGTTCATTTACTGCATGACTATAGTGTAATAATGTCATGGAGTATTTTTATCACATTAACAATGTCATAGTAATTACCTACTATGATAATAACCTTGAAGTGATATGAAAATATTCTTAAATATAGTTCTATAGTTGGATGACATACTATGATGGGACACATAGTATACAGACCATCAGGTGCGAGTACTTGTAAGCAGATGCGACTTCTTCTCATGAAGTTCACACTTTGTAATCTCCAAGATGGGAGATTATGAGAACATACCCACCAATAGAAATTATACATGTTTTGGTGTCATCTGATATTCATATCTATGAGCATGTGTAATGGTCCTTAGACTTTAAGATTATCATTAATACATGTCATAACTCGCACATTTTGATTTACTGATGAAAAATGTCACGCAGACAGTTGGCGGAAAGTAGGGTATATTAGGTGCATCATGAATGAAATGTTATTTATGGATAAGTCTAGGAAGGATGTTTCCCTTCCATTTATGGAAGTTGATATCTTGGACCTTTGATTGAAATAGAACTGTCGCACAAAATTCAATGGTTAGGGTGTAACGATGAGTTTATTTTAGGTATTCAAAGAACGACATATCAAACATAATGGTTTATGACACTATCATGAAACCATCTTGATGATATATTGAGATAAAGTAATTATATTACATAGTGAGCATTCATATGTGGAAGTCATTGTTATGACTTTAAGTTCTTTCTCTTGGGTTCCTTGACCCATTGCTAGATAGTACTCTTGGACTTTAGGCAAGCCCACCTAATGCCAATGATAAAGAATTCTAGAGGGTCACACACTAAGTGTTTCTAGTGGTCTCGATTAAATTCTATTTTAATTTAATTAATTGAATAAATATTATTCTCAAGAGAGTGGAATAATTTTATTGAAGTTAAATGATTGCATAAATTAAATAAATATGTATTCACGAGATTGTGAATAAAAATATATATATTTATTTTATTGAACATTTAATAAATATTTATTTACTAGTTTTTAAATAAAATATTTATTTAAGAAAATAATTTATTTATTTATTTATTTGAGTGTCCAATAAAAGGAAGCAGAGGTCGATCGGACCAAGGATGATCCGGTAGTAAAATAATTATTTGCAAGACGGTAAATAATTATTTAACTTGTTGGCACAAAACAAAATAAAAACAACATGATAATAATTATGCAACACGTGATTTCATTTATGATTCTGTTTTGCACAAGTTGGCATGCCACAAATAATGATGTTGTTATTGTTATTATGTAGCATTAGTTTTCTCTAAGGTAATGAATGTATTTAATTGTTGTTATGAAATTAAATATTATAACTGAATCCTTATGTTGAGAAATAGAGAGGTATGTCTATTGTGCCATGTATGAGAAACCGGTGATTCAAGAGCAATTCCAAGTCAATAATTTTCTCTCGACTCCTCTCCTTTCTCCCTCTCAATAATGAGAGATGTTCTTCAAGGCTGAAGAATAGGCGATCAATAACGATAGATGCAAGATGATCATTTCGCTGTGCTAGCACCCAGAAATTGAGTGGCATCAATAGAAAGGGTTTGGATCCTCACAAGCACAACAAGAAAATTTGAAAGGGTCATCCCGAATGATCAACATCGTCAACAAAGAAATTAATGAAGAACCAGGTATTTTATTTCTTCAGAAATTAAATTTAAATTAATTATAAACACGATGTGAAAGATTCTCTCTAAAGGTTTCTGGCCTCTTCTTTATTTATCTAAATCTTTGATTCTATTCTGTGGAGACTAGCATTCATCATCGCATTGATCCTAGAATAATCTTTGATCATGGTAAAAATTAAAGTTGGGCGTCGGCCCAACCGCACTTCTGCTACGCTCGGAACCTTTAAAGTCTAAGTGAGTGAATTTTAATAAATTTTTCCATAGGATCACCTAACCACTTCAACATGTCCATTTAGACTTATGGGTTCTAGGTAGGATATTTTCTCATGTGTAGGATATTATTTCCTATGTCTTATGAATATTCTAGGAAAGTTTGATTTTGTATTCTTAAGAATAAATCTGGCACTATTAGATTCTTTAAAAATAAAAAAAATAAATGGTGGAAAAACTGATTAATAAGAGGATAAAGGTTCTTAGAATCAAAAATATTTTAGAATTATTTATTATGAATTTTCTACATTTTGAAAAAATGAGGTTATCCTTAGGCATAGGTCGATAAGGGGAAACCTTCAGCAAAACAATTTTGTTAAGAATGAATAAGAATATTTTTGGGTTAAGGATACTACTACAATTTTCCTAGTTAATGGGTGTCCCTCTATATCTATACCTTTTAAAACTCGCCGACAAATGTGGATTGGTCATTCTCACACTAGTGATTACTTTAGAATGTTTGGTATGATAGCTTATGCCCACATAGAATATAATGAACTGGAACTAAGAGCATTGAACTATATATTCATAAGATGTCCTAAAGGGTCAAATGATATGAGCTTTTGGTAGATGAACTAGGATTTCATAAATTCATGATTAGTAGAGAAGTAGTTTTTATGAGACTTCTCCAGATAATAAAAATAATTCACAACCTAAATTGGTTGACCCTAATATTAATAATAAAGATATAATAGGGGTTGGGGTGTAGAGACCTAATATGGTAATTCCTAAACCTAAAAACGAACTTGTAAGTCTATAATCTAATAAAATAACCATTAAACCTCCTTCTCGGTATGGCCATGTTGATTTGGTTTCATTTGTCTTTAATGTTACTAATTAAATTACTTAATAAAATAAAGGGATCTAGTATTTTAAGTAGATTTAAAAAGGATGGTATGTTTGGTATGGTGGAAAAGATTTCAATGGAAATGGAATGGGAAAAGGAAATAGAATCTGAATGGGAAAGAAAAACATAAATAATGTTTAAAATGATGATTGGTATACATGAAAACATAGAGGGAAATGCTTGAAAAAATAATAAGAATATTGAAATAAAAAATATAAAAAGAAATTGTTGTCCATTTGAAAATACATCATCCCAACAATCAACCTTGGTGTTGCCAATGGGGGAGATCCTTGTCACAGTCCAATGTTGGTTGTTTTTGATGTGGGGTCGGGGCTCATTAATAGTCGCAGGTGGCAAAGGGTCACAGTGTAAGATGAGGGTGGGATTTCAATGCATTGGTGGGCGGTTCATAGGGTGTCGTTGTAAGGCGCAAGTGTAGGGGGAACCAATGGTCACCAATGAGGTGGAGGAAGGTGAAAAACTGAAGGGAGGTTAGGGAGCTTGTGGGATGGGGTATAGTTATAGGGAATGAGCATAAAGGCACCAGTGGTCGTTGGTGTGAGGAAGGCAGACAAAAAAGGCAATGAGAGATTATTGGTCGTCAGGATGGAGGAAGGATTCAACAAACCATTGGAAATCTCTATATGAGAGGAGGATGAAGGTTCTAGGGAGCGATACCATCATCCAAAATTTTCATTTCATTCTCATTCCACCTGATTTGGAGGGGAAAGCCTGGTTCCAACATACGATGGAATTGGGGATTCCTTGAAACTGGTCTTCCACTATACCAAACACACACAAAAACCAATTTAATTTCTATTTACTCTTCATGATCATCATTTATCTTTTACAAAATGAATCCTTAATGGATTAAAGTATTATTCCAAATAGTGATATAAAAAGTTTGATACTTACATGTTTGATAATGATTTAAATAGTTATTATGATGGTTGTGTTTAAATAAACAAACCATAGCACAATTTATTTAATTATTTATGTAGATGATATGTCTATTTCTTGTAAACACATGAAATTCATTAAGCATGTTGAATCTTTTCTTAAAGAAAACTTCGGGATAAAATATTATGGACAACTAAGTGTTGCGTTTTTTATAGATTAGTTGTATGAAAAAGGTTTTAAAAAATCTTTATATGGATTCTTTGAAACCTACTAGTAATGTCCTAGCACAAAATTTTATATTATCATTATCTTAAACACTAACCACTGAATCTGAACATTTTAGGAGCAGAACCACATATGCTTATATTCTTTATCTAGATTTTTCAATTTTATATTATAGTCAATTGCTTCACACTTCTCCAAGAATTGTGTCTAAACAAGTGTTAGGTTTCATTTTTTTAGGAATTTTACTTAATTTGACCATGTATATGTTTCAAAAAGATACATGCTAATATACTTACGAAATCATCACATGTGCATATGTTTGAAAATTTCATAAAATTGATGAATGACCAAAAAATTCAATAAATTAGGATGAAAGAGTATTGTGTGAGTTCATGACCATGCATTTTATTCTCCAAGGTGGAGATCAGTTAAAATTGAATTGTTTTTATCTTATGTTCAAAAATTACATTACATGTTATTTTGTTTCTACAACATACATCTCTATTGTTGGTGCCTCTTTCTCCTTGTCTACTGTGCATTGATCAAAATATAAAATGCATTTTCATTGTTCCAAAAGTTTGATCTTATTAAGACAATTTTCAATTTTTTGACTAATATTACCTCCCTCCTTGAGATGACCTTCATGAAGAAGCTTTTACTACTCGAACTTTGCTTCATCACACTCCAAGGCTTCCCTTTTTACAGGACTCAAAATTTCCTACAACACAAGTCAAATAGACACAAACACCACTTGTTGACTAACTGCTTTTTATAGAAACAAAAACTGTTTGGTGCTGCCAAATAGAGCTTTATTATTCTAGAACATAGCCTTGGCATCCATAAAGAGAAATTTTTTCATACATCAATAGAAATTTTTCAACTCACTACTCAAGTCTAATAAGTTGAACATCATTGGGCAACTCCCAATACTCCTGACCATGGTCATGGACGAATAAACCTTTTGGCATTCCTCCCTTGAAGCTATAATGATGCACAACTTTGTAATTGGATTCAAATACTTTACTGTACATATAATAATGATTCTCATTGTGAGTTTATCATTACAAACACAACAAAAACGTTTTGAACCTGAGAATTAGGTCCATTTTGATGCCACTTATTCAAAACTACTTATAGGATTTATCATTTATGATAAGCAGTTTGAAAAATTAAGTGTAGGCTGGGTCCGTGTCGGGTAGGCCACTGTCCTATAAATCCATTTAAGCTCAACCCCAACCTGAACCATTTAATTAAGTGGGTTGACCTGATCTAACCATGTTGCAACTCAACCATCTTAAACCATTTAAAATAAAAAATATGTTATTGATTTAAATTAAATTGATTCTAAGAATAAAATATTTTATAAAATTAAACATTATTATATTTTTAATATTTTACATTATCATTATATTTTTAAACAAGTTACATGGGTTATATGGGTTAGGGATGGTAAACCCAAACCCAACCTAAATATTATTCGTGCACGATTACTCATTACAACCTAGACCCATTTATGTCTTATCCAAACCCGTTTAACTCATGTTGTGTTGTGCTGGATTATCGTGTCGGGTTCAAAATTGTCACATATGGTGTTTGTTTTGTTTCTGAAGAAATATTTAATAATTAAATTTTAGAATAAAATCCCTTAAATAAGTGGGAAAATCAAATTTTAAATAAATGCTATTAGGCTCTATTATATTTCTTAAAAGGAAACATTTTCACTTATGGTAGAAAACCACTTCAATAAGAAATTAGAAAAAACTTATACAAAAGAATTTATTGTAAGCAATAAGTGTTACCAACAATTTTCAATAAGTGGTAATAGAACCTAAGTATGGATATTTTTAAACTATCTAACCCTAGAATGATCCAAGTAAAGAAGCAATCCCACAATCCCTGAAGTTCAAAAAAATGTTGTCCTTGATTGCTTTTGAAACATTAAATTGGGTGATCACAGTAGGATCTCTACCTACAAATCCCCCATTAGGATCCAAGAAAATTTCTATTACCATGTACCTATTTTTAAATACCACCATGGTTGCAA
Organism: Viscum album; assembly: GCA_963277665.1. NCBI lineage: Eukaryota > Viridiplantae > Streptophyta > Magnoliopsida > Santalales > Viscaceae > Viscum > Viscum album. Next base: position 819,953,935 of record OY728133.1, read on the forward strand.
CTCCCCTAGATATAAGTAGATAAAAATACATTAATCAGTAAGAAAAACTTGATGAAACATGACCAGGGATAAATAAAATGTGAAAAAAATAAGAGCCTTCTAGAGAAAGGCATAAAATAAAGGAAGAAATTTTCAAAGTGGTATGACCCTAACAAATTCTCTAGTTATAATAAGTTTTATCAACATCTTAATCATCTTCAAGAGAAACATTGATCACGAGTCCACATTGAATGAACCACATGAATGCTTGTGTTACTTATGCTTGTATTGTGGATGCTTATTCTTCTCCTAATGTAAAGAACAAATCAAAAGTCAGAAGAAAAATTCTTAAGGTTATCATTTTAGAAGTTTCTATAAACACTGACCCCCACCCCTTAGGGGCATGAAAAAACCAACCAATAGGAAAAATCAAAGATACTTCACCCCAAAACCAAAACATTAATGAATTTTTGAGCTAATTTTTACAATCATTTTTAGATTATTTTTATGTTATTAAATGCCAAAATAACCCATTTATTTAATTTATTTGATCATTTTTCAGTATAAATTTACCTTATTAAAAATATGAATTTTAATGATCAGTTTGGGTCATTTTTTAACATGATTGTTTCATCATTTTGGAACATCAATTTTCATACTTGAATACATTGATTTTGTCTTTGTATAATTTGTTTTACTATTTAATTTTTTTAGAAATTAATTTTGTGAATGTATTATTTATATTTTAACCATATTTATATTAAAAAAATATTTTTTTTTCATTTAACTTTGTTTAACATTTCTTCTTTATGTAAATAGGATCAATAGATTTCACCCCTCCCCCCTATATGTCACTCACCTGGTCATTGCGACAACGCCCCCAGGTAGCCCAGGAAACAACAATTCCATGTCACTATCCATAATGCCACTCAAGGGAATGATATTGGCATGAAGTTAGCAATGATCAATACCACCCTTTACAACATCTGCATATCGGTTGGCCAGAGTAGAAGAAATGAATAAGGAGAGGACTATCGCTGCTTATGACAAGCACCAATCTGCACCAGAGAACGGGTCGTTTTCTATGAAAGTTGTTGGAGTCTGTATCCCACATCTAACTTATGGTCCACTATGGTCTTTATTATTCATTATAAAAGAACCTAAAGGCCTCCTTTAGAGAGAACCTTGGGGATTCAAGTCTCCTATTTTTATTGTTCAACATGGTATAAAAGGGGATTTTCCAAACCCCTGCCTCCCCAACCATATTTTATTTATCCATTTAGGGTTTTTGGCAATAATTCCCCCTGGTGGAGGGATAAATATCTCTATAAAAATTCCATCAAGACCTAAAACATCTTCCACCCCTCCCCCTCCATCTCCTCCAGTCACGAGCAGCTTCCCCCTCTATAGTTTCCTGTTGCCAGCACCCTTTGGCCACATCTCGCTCGCTGTAGGTTCTCCCCTGTGTGGCCCTCCAATGCCATTTGATCCTCTGATTCACCACTACCATATGTGACACCTCTTCCCACAATCTATCTGTGTGGCTTTCTGACATCCCTATCCCCTCCGCAGTTGCTCCAACCCCGCCTCCCGTTACGGTTCTCAGCCCGCCCTCCGAGCAGCTTCCCAGCTACTCCCACCCGTGCGACATAGTTCCCATCCATCACCTTTGTTCCCATCACCACCCCCTCACACAATGACCTCCCTGTAACTACCCCAATTCCCTTCACCCCTTCCACAATGACGACCCTTATCAATCTGGTGCTTCTGGTCGGCCCCCTCTCCCATTGATGTTCCGCCTTCCTCACCTGCTCTCTTAGATCCGACCAAATCCCACCCATATCCAGTCCATGCTCACCACCTTCTGCTCCAAAGCCGGCTCCCTCCATGCACAGGACAACTCCAGATAGCCACCCCCATCCAAATTATTCCTCTCCATGAGGACTTGGCCTCTTCCAAGCTGGCATCTATGTTGCTCCCTCCCGTGTGAGCTCCCTCAATGCGCGCGACAACCCCCTCCTCATGCACCACTCTCCTGGAAGCTGCCTCCCTTTCCCAGAGAACTATTTCTAGTGACATGCCTCCCCTACAAGGGTGCTCCTTCTAGTCTAGAGCGCTGGCATGCCCTGTTCGCTGGCACGCCCTCGCGCTTCCTCCACCATGGCGCAGCACCTCGACCGCCTTGGATCTAGGCCCTTTGGCACCGCCAGATCCCACAATGATTCTGCAGAATCACCGCCTCTCATCACTAGCCCCATAAGTGTGGATTTCTCAGTGCTAGTGTGTCTTTTCCAATGTATCATCAACTGACCCCACTAGTGCGGATTTTCCGGTGCTCCGCCAACTGGCCTAGTCTGTGTGGTTCCTCTGCTACACCCACAACATCTTATTTCATCCATCATCTTGAGGGGGAGCTGAAATCTTGATGGGAAGCTATGATCGTTGATTATTTCTTTTTTATTTCATCTTGTTTTGTAATCAAGTTGGGTATGTCCAACTTGAGGGGAGTTTTTTCAGCATTTCTTGTTTGCTTTGTATTGTCGTTGCTTTGGTCACTTTTCTTTATGTGTCCAAGCTAGGTACACCTAGCTTGAGGGGGAGTGTTGGATTCTATATCCCACATCATAATTATGGTCCGATGTGGTCTTTATTATTCATTATAAAATAACCTCAAGGCCTCTTTTAGAGAGAACCTTGGGGATTCAGGTCCATCTCTTTATCATTTTACAACAATCATATCGTTATAGGTCTGCAATGGTGACCGAGCTATTGTGTCATGAAACCCATATCGATGACTACGACTTCCCATCATAATTAAGATATGATGGAGTGGCAGCCTGAATTATATAGAAATACTGAGTTGCTGCCTACAACATACAAATAACATAGAATGCAATTCCAATACAGGCAGCGACAAGCCCATATTGCCATCCGTAATGTAGAAGAATATAATGCAGCCAATTATGATATGCCCCAATTGGAGAATATGGAATGCCGGTGCAATTCATGTTGGCTATGTCATCATATACAATATGCCCATATCATAGAACATGTAGAACTTCACTAAAGAACACTATATTTTCAATGATTCATCAAAAAAGACCTCTTAAAGCATCTATGGTATTCTAGAATGCATGAGGACAGAGAAGCTAAATGGAATCCATAGAGATAATCAGATGACCACATGGAAGACATGTACAATGAAAATAGATCCTTGTATGAGTTATTTAAACAATTCAGCAAATGGGACCACTGTATATTCAAATGGCATGTTCGTGAGAATAGAAGTATGGGGGGTACAAATTTTTTTGGCTTATACAAGAAGGTAAAATGTGGTTACATAGAGTTGATCAGAGCTTCCAAGATACACTTGAGAAGATCATGAATAATAGGATCTCAAGGGAACTTTCTAGGGGAAGTATAAAGAGAGGATGAAGAAATTGTGAAAGGGAGTTCACTTGGCCAAGTAAAAGAGACACACATAGAGAAGCAGGGAATAAGCTGAGGCATAGGAGGAGGCTTCTAGAGGATGAACTGAATTTCAAGGAGCAAACACACCACTAGGGGAAGGGTGAAGGATATCTTCATAGGGTTTCCTAAGTTTTCTATTCCCTTGTTCTTACTGTCGTATATGATTATAGTGTAGCTCGATCATGATATAATTGTTAACGATGGGAGTTGTTTTTAACTGATTTATTCTTCTCTTTGATACTATTCTTGTTTGTGAATGTTGATCTATTATCTTGAACTTATTATTTTCCCATGTAGATAATAGATAGATGAACCTAGGATTTTAGTGAAGCGAGACTGGAAAAAGGGTTGTGCAATAGAGAATAAGACACTAATTACAGAGTAAAGGAAATGTAGCTTGGAAAAATATACCTGTGTGGACTTGACAACCCACACATAAAGTCCAAGATCTTAAGGTCATGGTATCATTTTAGCACCATCGATCCATTGGACTTCATGATCCTAATGGTTTTTGTCAGGAAACCTCAAGGGGTCATGCAGCTATAATAAGAACTTAGGATAATTTTAGAGAGAATTATTAAGGGGTACAGTGGCCATGGTTCAATTTCAACTTCAGGAAGATGTCAACCAGCTGATCCATTGTCGGAATGTGGCTGAAATTGATATGGTTCTTCTCAAGATTATGGCGAAGAAACTTTTAAGGAATCCCATAGTTCCTTAACCATATCGGTGGTCCAAGTGACGTCTTTGATGGAGCTGTCCATGGAATTGACCAGTCAGACAAAGATTTTGCTATCATCAAGCTTTCATGGATGGTATTTGGGATCAGAAGCTGGGGGAAGAGGATCCTAGAGGTGGGAGTTGAGGTCCATGCTTTTTAGTGACATCAACATTGTTTTCCACCATACCGAGAAATTGGTCGAGCCGAGCTGCTCATCAACCAGGCGGGTGGAGGCGGTGATCAGCGGAGGTAGAACCGAAGGTGCGGTCGAAGGGTCGACCATTGGAAGATCGAGGCTAGGACATGCCAAGGAGAGCAAGACCAGGGCTGAGATGTGAACCTAGAGAGCTGCAGGAGGGCGGAGCTGGAAAAATACGGTGAGCGGTAGGGTTCATCGTGATGCCAGGAGTCTGCGGGGTGGCGGGTCCGGGAGAGCACCGTAGGAGGTTAGGCTGGGATCCGCGATGGAAGGTGGGGCCAGAACTCTACCGGGAAGCCTACTGGAGGGTGGAAGCCGATTGCGAATCCAAGAGGGTTCGCTGGTAGGCGAGGACCGATCATGAATCTGGAAGGGGCCGTATAGGTGGGGCCGATCGCGAAGCTAGAAGGGGCCACAGAGGCGGGGCCGAGCGCGAAGTCAGAAGGGGCCGCGGAGGTGGGCGATGTCGTAGGAGGGTGCGAGGTAGCGGGGACCAGGAAATCACAGTGAGTGTGGGGTCAGTAGAGAGCTGTGGGAGGGGATGTGCCACCTAGAGCACCTGAGGTGGGACGAGCCGTGGGGGTCGGACGTGGTTCAGGAGGTGTCTTCATGAATCGCTCACTGCTAGGATGTCACCAGCAAGAGGCATGTTAGGAATCACTGAAGGAGGTGAGTTGGGAAGCATCGTAGGGAGGTTGGGGCCCGGAGGCTATGACGGGGCTATCAGGACGTCGCAAGGAGGTAGCACCGAGGAGGTATGAGGCGGGACGGGATACACCGCTAGGAGGGTAGGGCCAGACAGAACCGAGAGTCCATAGGGAGGGTAGGGCCAAGAGGAACTAGGAGGTTGCACGGGGAATTGCTGGAAACCTGAGACGGGGGGAGGAGGAAGGAGGGCTCGGGTTAGAGAGCACCCTCTGATACCTTGTAGTTAGCGAATTCTCATTACCTCAAAGTGAGGTGGGGACATTCTTTTATATATGAGTAAAATGAAATACATGGTGGAGTATTCTGATGTGGGACTCAGAAATACCCAATATAATAAAATTGGGTTTAAAAATTTTGTCATAGAGTTAATTCTCTTGTGATAATGTTGAGGTTGATCTTTGAGGACAAATATGGTTTAAGTGTGGGAGGATTGATTAGTGAAAATTTGAGCTTATTTTTCCTATTATTTTTCGGTGATTTTTTTTGTGATTTAAAGAAAAAAAAGACATTTATTTAATTGACTTGATCATTTTGGGGTTTACATTTACATTCATGAAAATATGAATTGAAATAATCAATTTGGATCATTTTTAACATAATTGGTTTATCATTTTGAACATCAATTTTCACACCTGAATTCATTGATTTCATCTTCATGTAATTTCTTTTAACATTAACACTATTTTAGTAATGGATTTTTTAACTACTTTCTTTAAATTTTAACCATATTTATATTAACTAAATTATTTTTTTCATTTAACTTTGTTTAACATTTAGAAACATGTATATTTAATTTATTATTGAAAGGAATTCAAGGCTGGCTGAAGTATGGAAGAGGAATCAATTGGGTTGTGGAGTTTTCTTGCCTGTCATAACCAATGGTGAGAGGAGATAACAAGATGTGATATATTTTTGCTAAAGGATTTATGATACCGCAGGATGCGACATTTCCATATCTCTTCTCGTGAAACTACTCAGGGAATGATATCACCATATCATCGGCTATGATCCATACTGCTCTTTACAGCATTTGCATATCGGCTGGCCAGAGCAGAAGAAATGAATGAGGAGAGGATTACTGCTTATTGAAACAAAAACCAATGGCGACCGGTCGTTTTCTACAAAATAGACATATCACCGTAGAGGTCCACGATACTCTAATTTAGTAGTCGTGCTACAATGTCATGCAACTCATATTGATGACTACAACTTCCCATCATAATTACGATACGATTGAGAGGTGACTAGAATTCCATAGAAATCCCGACTCGCAGCCTACTGCGATACAAAAGAAGACAATGACACATATTAGAATATGCCCCGATCAAAGAATATTGTCACCAAATACAATATTCCCATGTCGTAAAACATGCAGGACTTCGCTGAAAACAAAAAGAGATTTTCCGGGATTCATCAACAGAGGCCTCCTAAAGCATCCATGGTATTCTAGAATGCAGAAGGGCCAAGAAGTTAAAGGGGAGCCATGGAGATAATCACATTTCCACGTGGAATACATGCACAATGAGTAGTGTTCCCCATACAAGATGTTTCAACAAATAAAAAAAATGAATTGTCGTATTTCCACATGTCATGATCGTGAGAATAGGAGCATGAGGGAGTATGAAACTAGGCAGCAACTCTCATGTCACCTGATCATGCTATTGGACTTCATGCACCTAATGAAGATTTTTAGGCACCTTAAGGATGTTGGTCGTGTTTGTATTGGTGTCACCTAATCTGTTTTGGATGATGTTGAGCCAAATGATAGCGGCCCATACTGAACACCAGGCATCAACTCTCGTGGATTGAGCTTCACGGCGAGCTCGTTGGGGGTTTCAGGGGAAACGCGCCCCTACTCTGGGGATTCAGGGGCCGAAGGGCCCTGAACCATTTTTTGGGGGAACTATAACAACTCTGAATGACTGTAGCAGAGATGACCAGGCGACATTGATAGGGCACTGTAGCAATGCAGACTTTGGTAGGGCTACTGTAGTAGAGCTGACCTGCGACACCGATAGAGAACTGTAACAATGCGAACTTTGAAGACAATGGTACTATAACTCCATGGGCTTCCAGCCACCAACCAATATAACAGCTTGGACTTGGGTGGTTGCGGTACTATAGCACAATGGACTTTCTGTGTGCTTGGTGGAATAATGTATTTTGAGCTAGGGTGGTGCTTGAAAAACTCTAAAAATTCCCTATAATTTGTACTCCCAATTCTAGCGATATTTCTATCACTCAGTGGATGTAGGGATTTTTTTCATGAACCACATAAATTATTGTGCCCATGTTCTTCTTCTTATTCTTTTGTTATATCTTTTCTTCACCTTCAAATCTCTATCTTGCAACTCCTGATGTTTCCACAACAGGTCGAAGACCAGCTGCTAAAACTCAAGAGTGGGGTTGAATTGAGTTCTTGAAATTTTCTTGTCTTAGAAAACCACCATCTTTAAGGTATGATGAGTTATGATTTTTTCTGAACACAAACAAGCAGCGGAAATAAAAGAAAAAATAAAAATATTAGACACAAGAGATTTATAGTGGTTTGAAAAAAAATCCCCTAGTCTACTCCACCAACACTCAACTCCTAGAGTTTAGAGAGTTTCACTAGTACCAATCTTTTTATCAGGGAATTCACAACTGAGTGTATGTATTCGACACTTGATATAATTCTAGAAGCTTTTACCAAGCTCCAAAAATGATTTACAAACTTGAGTCTTCAAGGTTTTTTTACCAGGAACCTTCACAAAGAAATAGGATAAAATAGATATTACAAATGAATCTCATAGTTGTAAGATACAAATGACAAAAGAGAAGAATTCTCATGAAGACAATATAAGAATGAAGAGCATCTCAAGTTCCTGATTGTGTTATTTTGTATGTTCCATGTAATCATATTTTTTTCACATTCAAATACTCATGCAAAAACATCTCTCTTAATTGCATAGCCTAAGATCCATAAAATTTGGTATTAGAATTAAATTCTAAAATGTTCTTATCTAGAAAATAAATCTACAAAAGAACTAAGCATTAAATTATACTTGTACTATATTCCACTCATGATACTTTCAATATTTTTAAAATTGATTTTATTTTAAAGAGGTAATTAGATATTTAATGCATCTACAATAGCATCAAATTCCACTAAAAGTACACCGACACTAATAAATGAGCAGGTTGCACAACCACATAGCCGAATTCCACTAATTTGAAATCACGTAGCCGATTTTATCCACGTAGTCATTTTTCATGTAGTCGTTTTTTATTTAACCGAATTACGTATGCATTCTTTAAGAACTGAATTATTCATGTAGTCTTATTTCTCACGCAACCAAATACCAAATTTCACATGGCCGAATGAATTGTGTAACCATTTGGAACCACATATCCAAATTCACCACATATCCAATTCACATAGCTGATTACTCCACGTAACCAATTCACATAGGCATTTGATCGGCGTAGTTGTTTGCTCACATAAGTGATTCATTCATGTAGGCAATTTCCACGTAGCTGATTTCGCAATGTAGTTAATTCACATAGGCGTTTCCTTCACATAAATAATTTCTCTATGTAGTCGAATATATATGTAACTAATTGCCTCAAGTAGTCGATTTTCCATAATTAGGAAAATTTCAGCAAAAATATCCAGAATTGAAGACTAACAATAGAATGAACTAAAAGGGCTTTAATAAGATTAAACCAGATAAACGCACTTAAAAAAACATTCTCAGAACATAAAGTACAAGGAGTATGTTAAAACAGTATTAGCAGTCCCACAATCTCCCCCCTTTTGAAAATCACAAAACTCATTAAACATTAATCATGAAATTTTAAAAGGTTAATGTAGCACTTAGAGTGATGAACTGGTTAAGTACAATGCTAAAATTGAATTATAATTGGTCCAAGACTGAATTTCAAAAAAATATATCAAGATAAATAACATGCACAAAGATGAAAAACATTAAACAAAAACAATCGTTAAGAAAGAAATTAAATGAAAAATATCGCTAGAAAAAATGCAAGAAATGGATAAAGAATAATTGCATTAATGTTTATCATTGGTACAAAAATATGACTCAACACCCACAAAAAAATTCATATAAAAGACTTAGTCAGAAGACCCTGACTTGTGGATAAGTTCAAACTGAGAAGAAGGTTTGGGAGTAGATTTCTTGAAGGTTGGAGAGGTTGAATATGTGGGAGGGTCCATCGTTGGTGGTAAAACAACTCTCCCAACTTCTACAATAGTACGGTTTGTAGCTTCAACTATTGATCTATCTCTTGGATTCGGAGTAGGATGATCGAGCACTTTTTCAAGATTTCAAGAAGCCACATTGAAATCATAAGAACCTACAAGGGAAAAGTCTAGTTTCTTTAGAGGTCCCAAAGATAAAGCTTCTTATCTAGACTATTCAGTAGAAAAGGCAGTATTAACCTTGGATTATTCTTTCTGATAGATTCCCAGGTGTGTAAAAAATTCTATCTACTCTTTGCCTGGTACCTCTAAAGGTATCTGAAAGTGCTGGTCTGAGGGTTATTTTTCCTCAAAGATAAAATAAAGCATCTACACACATATCAATCCTCTTGATGATATCTGATTTATAGAAATCTAGAAAAGAAATGGAGGCTTGTCTGTGCATTTTGGAAACTGTTGCTAAACCATTATTCAATATTCCATTTAAGAATTCAATCTACTTGGTAGAAAAATGTTAGGGTTTACAAATTCACAAACTAAAAAGAAAGAATCTAGAATTGCATTGTTATATAAAACTTAGAGTTACAAGAGGAGTTCTCAAGAAGAAACTAGAAAAGGAAACAATAAGGGAGAAGAGAGAACTTGAGAGGCCCCTTATCTCTCTTACCCAAGACCTTAGGCTCCCACCTAACAACTCTCTGCCTACTCCCATAGATTCTCCCCATCGGTTTCTTTAAAACAGAACTCTCTCTCTAACAACCTTCCATGTGTGGTCCACCTGGCAGAGTTCGATTAATAGTATCCCCTCTCTCTTCCAAAACGACATCTCTTCCCCTCCTATGATACACCTTCCAAGTACCAGGTAAGTCACAAACTCTATTATTCACCGCCACTTGAAGTGCAGACAAAACTGAAAAAAGGAAACTGATTATGGAGAACAAATTCATCCTCCCAAGTAGAATCTTCCAAAGGACACCCCTACCATTTAATAAGGAATTGGTGTTGAAAAACTATCTCATGTATCTATGTACGCCTAGACACAACAAACTCAGGTAGTAAAGAAATAGATTCATCACCCTCCAAATTAGCCGGAAGAGTGGGTTGCACATCAATAGAACCAACTGCTTTCTTAAGCTGAGAAATTTGAAAAACATGATGAATGTGGGATGTTGGTGGTATATCAAGATGATAATCCATGGGACCAATTTGACGTTGAACTGTAAATAGTCTATAAAAACCTGAGGCAAGTTTCGGAGAAATGTGACGGGTCAAAGAGTGTTGTTTTTGAGGGTGAAGGTGAACAAAAACGAAATCACCCACCTAGAAATCCAAGTCCTGACCATGTTTATCTTCCCAAGCCTTCATTAAATCTTGAGAGTGATGAAGATGATATTTCAGTTATCGTAAGTCCTCTTCTCAATCAATCAAGGCATGGGATATAGCAAGGACCCAAATTTCCAAAGGAAAAAAATTTAATAACGTTGGAGGTGGCCGCCCATAAACTATTTCAAAGGGAGTTGTATTAGTGGAATCATGCCAAGAAGTATTATATGAAAATTTTACCCAAGAAAGCCAAAAATACCACTATTTAGGTTGTTCTCCATCAAAACATAGAAGATAAGTTTCTAAACAATAATTGACCACCTCCATTTGACCATCTGTTTGTGGATAGTAAGCAGAGATGAGTTTTAGAGTAGTGTCAGTTCAGTCCAAAAATGACTAACAAAAATTGGATTGTGATTGCTGAGAATGGATGACAGAATTCCATTCAATCAGACAATTTACCATAGAAATATTTCTTCTATACTGCGCACTATGTATGGATGTTTAAGGGAAACAAAATGACCATATTTAGACAAGACATCAATGACAACCAAAATTACTGTATAACCCCAGGATTTGGGAAGGCCGGTGATAAAATCCGTGGAAATATCAGACCAAAACAGCTGGGGAATTTTGAGAGGCTGAAGGAGAACAACTAGCAAAAGTGTAGAATACTTATTTCATTGGAAGATGGCACATTTGCAGACAAACTGGAGAACCTGATTTTTCATCCCAAGCCAATATAAATTGACAACCTATTCTCTATAAGTACGATAGAAACCAGAATGGCCACCTAGAGAAGATGAATGAAACTCAACAAGTATAAATAGGAAAAGAGGTTGAACCTACCTAAAGAGACAAAATGACCTTGATAAAATATGGTTCATCCAAAACACTCTTCTGTAAATCAGGATGAGGTTCCCAAACTGAAGAAGATTGGAGAAACAAAAAAATTAATAGAATCATCCCAACGAGAGTGAGCATCATCAGCAAAATTTTCACAGCTTGGTTTGTACTTGACTTCAAAATTGTATCCAAGTAGTTTTGCGAGACAATATTGCTGATCAACCATAGTAACCCATTTTTGAAGAATAAATTTAAGACTACAATGATCTGAATGCACTATAAAAGAGTGCCAAAGAAGATAACGTTGCCAATTCTAGATATCCAACACCAATTCCATGATTTCTTTTTCATAATTAGACTTAGCCAAGTTACCAACTATCATAGAATTGCTAAAATAAGAAATAGGCCGACGATGTTGCATATGTACTACACCTACACCCCGACCAGAAGCATCACATCCAACTTCAAACTACTGGGAAAAATTAGGTAAAACTAGAACAGGATCTTCCATAATGCAGCGTTTGAGATCTTGAAAATCTTGGGTTGCCTCCGGGGTCGAAGAGAAATTATCCTTATTAGTGAGAGCAGTGAGAGTCTGGGCTATTTTACCATAATCGTGAATAAATTTCCTATAGTATCCAGTCAGGTCTAGAAAACCGCAGACCCCCTTAAAAGTAATAGGAATGGGCCAATCTAGAATAGCCAAAAAAATTAGAGTTGTCCATGTAAACACCCATTTCAGAAATAACATGACCCAAATAAGTGAATTCCTGCTGAGAAAAAGAACACTTACCGAAGTTAGAAAAAAAAGAAACAACACCCATAACTTGCAGCACTGTCCGCAAATGATCAATATGGGAATTCCACTAGCAACTGTAAATAAAAATGTCATAAAAAAATAAGAATAAAATTCCATAGATAAGGCCGAAAAAGATCATTCATCATAGCTTGGAAAGTGGACAGAGCATGGGTAAGGCCAAAAGGAATTACCAAGTACTCATAATGACCACTATTGATACGAAAATCAGTCTTTTTAATATCATTCTCCTGCATTAAAATTTGACGATAACTTGACTTAAGGTCCAATTTAGAGTAATAACATTTCCCATGTAATTCATCTAGTAATTCATCCACCACAGGTGTAGAAAACTTATCTGGTATGGTTACTTTATTGAGAGCCTGATAGTCAACACATAATCACCAAAAGACGTCCTTCTTTCTTACTAAAATAACCGGACTCAAAAAAACATTGGAACTTGGCCTGATGTGTCCAGAAAGAAGAAGAGTGCACCTGATGCTCAATTTCATTTTTCTGAGAATGTGGATAATAATATGGCCTGACCAAAATAGGACCTTGATCGGGTAGTGGTCGAATTGCATGAGCATGGGTTCATAGTGGAGGAAAACTCGTGAACTCTGAAAATACTATAGAAAATTGTTCTAATAGTTGTTGAAGGTCATGTTGCTGACAAAGTTCCAAAGGAGGAAATTTCTGCTGCAGTGTGGTAACAGTCAATGCATAGTGGTGACAACCTTTAGAAGATATAACCGTAGCTTTGGTCAGCCCGGAAACTGTCAAAGTTAATTTTTCATCCCCCTTAAGAAGACAATTATGGTGACCAATAACAAACCACATAGTCATAAGTTTCCAATAAATTTTGACTTCACCAAAAGTTCTTAACTTGGTTATGCCAAGAATGAGATCAAATTATCCTATACACAAAATATTAGCATAAATTGTGCGAGTATAATCTACCAAATTTAGCTATAAACCAATTCTCAAACCCATAGTATGAAGCTTATGGCCATCACCCAACCGAACATTCAGTATAGTAAAATGGTCAACAGGAAAGCCAAGTAACCTGTTTAAAGCTGGAGTCAAAAAATTACGAGTTTCTCCACTGTCCAGTAAAACTAAAATAGGAAGACCAACCAAATAACCTTCCACCTTCATTGAAGCCATGTTACTAGACGACTGAGGACAACGAGGAATGCCAGTATCTAAATCACAGTATCCCACTATCTTGCAGTCAGTGTTATTGGAATCCGTAATAAAAACAGGGGAATTTGGGGTTTCACTAGAGGGCGCAATACTATTATCTAGATCATCTCACTCTCTTAATAATAAAACATGAATCTGAGGGGTGATGAATTTGTGAAAAGTACTATAAGGTAAACCACAGCTGAAACGTAGTCCCTATTTATGACGATCCTCCCATTCCTAGTTGGACAACTATCGAATTCCGATGGTTCCTACTGAGTACTGGCATGCAAATTCATGAGAATGTTTTGATGAAATATTTCCCCCAAGTTTGAAAATTGGAGGAGAGGGCTGGGAAGGACCCAAATACCACTGATGAGTGCCAGAACGAGAAAAATCACTACCACAGAACAGTGGACCCAGACCTTGAGGAAATGCCACTTCAACCTAACAAGTGATTCGCATCGCATGTAGATGAGAGTCAAGATTCTAGATATGAACCCAACTATGGATATCCTCACATGAACCATGTAAAAATATCCAACATATTGTGGTTTAGGTTGTCGAGGAATTAAAAAAGCAAGATATTTGAAATGTTCAATGTATTACGATAAAGAACTAGTCTAGGGAATGGAAACCAATTCCTCATAAGGATTGATAACTTCTAAACCACTAAATCATTCCAACAATTATTCTTTTATAATAGACCAAGAAATTTGGGGATGAACTTTGGAAACAAAGGTAAACCAATGAATAGATGATCTGTCCATACTGACCTATGCTATAGGTACCTTAGACTCCTTTGGCATTTGTTGAACATAGAAATAAATATCCGCTCGAGTAATCCATTCATGAGGATCCTTTCCATTGGAAATTGGAATTTCTAGGCCCTGTGCAAAAGGTATAGAGGTGCGCGTAGCTCCAGATGTTGTAATAGGGCAGTGGAGATCATGTTGAGGAACAATTGCCATAGCAGTACCATCACAATGTTCTCCAGATTCCAAGGTTGTCACAGAATGTCATGGATCATTGGAAAGAGGACAAATATCCAGTTGGTGTAGCACACTGGTAACAAATTTGTGAAATTCAAGTTGTTCTTTAGCATCTTGATCCCAATGATGCTTCTAGTGAGTGAAATATTTGACCAAGAGAACAATAGCACCAACCGATGACTGAAGATCAGTGAGCGCTGACTCCACACAATTAAAGCATTGATCCATTCCATCCAATAAAGCTTGATGATGAGTTTCCATGGTGAAAAAAATGCAATTAATCAGCGTTCCACCTTGATGAAAGAGACAGAGAAGCATATCAAACCAAGTGTTAGGGTCCACAAATTCATGAACCACAAAGAAAGAATTCAGAATTGTATTGTTGTATGAAACTGATAGTTACAGGAGGAGTTCACAAGAAGAAACTAGAAAAAGAAACAATAAGGGAGAAGAGATAACTCGAGAGGCCCCTTATCTCTCTCTCTCAAGCCCTTAGGCTCCCACATAACAACTCTCTGCCTACTCCCACAGATTCCCACCATCAGTTTTTTTAAAACAGAACTCTCTATCTAACAACCTTCCACATGTGGTCTAGCTGGCACAGTTTGATTAACAGTATCCCCTCTCTCTTTCGAAATGAAATCACTGTGCTGGGGCCACTTTGTATATAAGGTTTTATTTGTTGTCAATAGTTTTCAATGAATATCAAAATGAAGAAGGAGATGAAGGGATTCATGTTATAAAGTGATCATACAACATCTCCCTGTTCAAAGAGACCATGGAATATCTTACTTGAAGAGATATTCATTATTGAATAAGGGATCATGTGGAGATTTTATGATTTAAGAATGATCATACAAAGTGTAGAAGATGATGCCAGTCATATTCAGTGTTGACTGGAAAGAATGATGTTGTTAGAAGACAAGGAATTTGTTAAGTTGCAGTACTTTCCCTGGAGAATCTGATGATGCTGGAACTGGTCATTCAAAGAGTATATATCACAGTGGAATGAATTTTTTATTAAATCTGCTAACTATTGAAGAAGAAAGATGACGGTGAATTAGCATGGAGGTTCTTGCTAAAACAAATATTTAAGGTGGTGTCGTTTCCTAATGTTTCCCAAATTTTTGGACCTCAAAATCAGGATTTTGTTCTTGAAAATGGGATGATTTTTGCATGGGATTGAATGAGATGTGGAATGAAAAAGTAAATCATAAAAGGAATCAAACTGCGTACCTTGGAAAATGGACCGCATTCCATGTTCTGGGAATGGTTCGTGGCCGCGTACCTGGCAGCAGAAACGGTATGTAGAGTGGTGCGCAGAACCAAAAACGATTCACAGTGATGGTACGTGGTGAAGGTGTGCGGTACATGTAATGTTGCCAAAAACGGTTTGCAAGACGGTATGCGGTAAATATGGAATGGTTCGCGGAATGGGTCGCAAAACTAAAAATAGTTCACAGCAACGGTACGTGGTGAAGGCATGCGGTATGTGGAATGATAAAGGTTGAAATGAAAAATGGTTGGCAGTGAAAGTACATGGCAAATCCATGCAGTACGTAGAATGATGAAGGTTGGAGGGATTGTTGTGGTTAACTAAATAGGAGTGGTACGCGGTGGAGGCTCACTGTACGTAGATGGAGTTCAACATGCGGTGAAGTTTGTCCCACATTAAAATTTTGGGTAAAACAAAATATCAAAATTTGCAGATTTATTTGCCTATATAAGGAGTGTTAATACCATCATTAAAAGTAGATAGATAATTCTGTAAGGAAATATCATCACTGTGGAAGAACTCAGCTAAGTCCGAAAGTGGTACGTGGGAGAGATTCTGCATAGGAAGAGTGGTACGCGAAAGAAAAAATGGTTCTCAAAATTTGAAGGAGTAGTCCAAGAAAGAGATTTTGCGTAATAAGAAGGTGGTACGTGAAGGTAGTATATGAAGGTGGTACTCAGAGGCTGTACGTGAAGGTAGTACACAAAGGCAGTAGGCAAAGGCGGTACGAGAAGGCAGTACACTAAGGTGGTACTCAGAGGCAGTATGCGAAGGCAGTACACGAAGGAAGTACACGAAGGAGGTACATAGAGGTGTTGTGCGAACGTGGTACGTGAAGGTGGTAAGTGGAGCAGCATGCGGTACGCTAAGTAGGGGCGGTACGCAGATCAGGCGCGGTATGAAAATCAGGCGCAGTATGCGGAGCAATCGCGATATGTGGAGCAGTGCCCAGTATGAAGAGCAGGGGAGGTATGCGGATTAGGCGTGGTACGCGGATAAGGCGTGGTACGTGGATCAGTCGTGGTACGCGGAGTAGCCGCGATATGCGGATCAGGCGTAGTACGCGAAGTAGGGGCAGTACGCAAAGCAGGCATGGTACACAGATTAGAGATTGTCTATAGAATCAAGGATAGTTCGCAAAATCGAAAGCATTATAAAGAAGTTTGTGATTCTAGAAAAAAGAAGAAGAAGATTGAGTGTATTCAGTTATTTCACTAATGAAGAAGATTGAACATAAAAGAGCATCAACTCTGGAACTTGATGCAAGAAAAGTCACATCCTGAACAGGAGACAAGGACTTGTCATGTCAATCTATTGAAGCAACCTTCAAGTCGATAAACAGTGTGAGACCTCTCCCAAGGAAGTGAGATAGGGGGGAGTCAACGGAAGTTATCTGAGGGAAGTAGTGGGATATCCCTAAACCTTTGTAAAGTTAGTGTGTCTGGGACACAGTGACTATGACCAAACCTTTGTAATCCATAGCTAGTGAAGATTAGTGGAATTTCGTATGACCAAAAACATGTCGGTGTATGCTCCTTGGACGTAGCCCTTAGTGGTGAATGAAGTAAAATTTGGTGTTTTCCTTCTGCATGTGGATGTTTTAAATACTTTACATATCCATTATACATGGTTAAATAGGTTCTTACCAATGTGGTAATAAGATCTAGTAAAGAAGAGAAAAAGTTGATACCCTGATTCACCCCCCCCCCCCCTCTCAGGGTGGTCTAGGGTCCTTCACTCTACCCCTCCTATGATAAACCTTCCAAGTACCAGGTAAGTCACAGACTCAATTAAAAAACTATGAGGATCACTGATCATGGAATGAGGCTGAGAATTTAATGAAGAAACTGAAGACCCTAAATACAGCTTCTTTTGAATCTGGTCTACTGAAACTTGCAAACAGATCAGTCTTCCCACTAAAGAAAGTAATTTATTTCCCAAGTTAGCAAATTGTTCAATTAAGATTTGACCAACCTAATTCAAAGAAATAGAGGGATCTTGAGCCACTGGAGCAGGATTAGTAGCTATCATAACAATTATGATAGCAGGATTCACTAGAACAACTAGTCAAAAAGGCTTGTATACCATAAGCTCTCTTCCCATTGGAGCAGCTGGCACAATGGGGGATTTTTCAGACTCTGAGGAACTAGAATCCTCTCCTAAAGAGTCTTCCAAGAGATCTTCTACTCCTCCAATCTTTACCATCATATGGGAAAAGCACTGATGATTCCTGTTGATTGGACCAATGAAATATGAAATCATATCCTTGACTAGCTTAGTCACACCCAGAGTCTCTTCCACTTGACCACCGATAGTTTCCTAAAGATGGTCAACCATACTATATGAATACATATCAGTCCCAATACCTGATTTCTTGATATCCTTATTAGTCTCCTAAAACTTAGTTTATAGATATCCTTTGAACTCTTTCATCAAAACAAGTGTGAACATGTCGCATTTTAAAGATTGGATTCGAGAAGAAACAAAATTCATATATGAAAACACTAGATCAAACTGATCCTTGAGATTTGGAGTCACAGAAGGTGCAGAGGTAGATAGAACAGTTGGTTGAAACATCTTTAGGAACTCAAACTTCCTCACAACTACACTCTTCAAAGTGTGTAAGCTCTCCTTAATTTCTGTTATGAAAGATTGAATCTCATCAAAAGCTACCTGAGATATATTTTATTGGACCGTTTGAATATTATGAATAATATCTCTTTGAGATGTAACAAGTACACCAATATCATATCTCTGACTTGGTAGCACAAAATTTTTTCAGCCCACTCTCTCGGGCTCTCTGATAGAGATACATGGGAATTTTTAAGAGGAAAAATTTATAATTGTGTGGGGGGAACCAACTAGAATATACTGGAATATGATGGTACATCTGGTCTCCACTAACCACCTGGGAGAATATTATGGGGGTGGGATCCACGGATATTACAAAACCCATGAGGGTGAGGCTATTAAATAGTGGGTTGAAGAAAATTGAAGGGAGGAAAAAATCTGCTTTGTAGTCATCTTGTAATCTTGGATTCCGGCCGTGAGGCTTGGGAGAAAGTTCCTAGGGAGCTCCCGAGTTTTCTCTCATCTTTCCTTCCCTCTTTCTCTTTAATATTATTTTTTCTATACCTCTTTTGTAATTCCATGGTTCATTATATATATAAATACCAAGTGTTAGTCCTCTTTTTCTATCATTGATCTGACCTTCCGGATAATCCTTCTTGGAGGAAAGCCCTGCTGGAAACCTGCAACCAGATTCTCGCTACTGGAAATCGTTGCACCACTGTTGGATTCCTCACTCCACATTCCCATGCGACCATGGAGACCTATCACCAGCCTCTTCTTGTTTCCTTGGGGCAATGAATGGACAATCTCTAAGCGGTAGTATCTCATTTGGCATCGATAGTGACTTCATTTACAAATGACTGAACAGAATTCTAGAAGAGCCTCTCATACAGGGTCTGTCGCCTGGAGGAACTTATACTATAAGTGGATGCACAACCGCCGCCCATGCTAAATCCCACTGAGATGCACTCAGTAGTGATATGTGGAATGGTGGTGCATGCATTGAAAGCTATAGTGATGACTCATATTGTTGGTCACATCCAAGATCAATTTTCAACACTTTATCACCTATACATTGACTCTCAGCCGACAGTTCACATTGAGGATTCACTAATGACTTTATTTGGAGCTAAGGTGGAACCAGTCCCACCTTCAATGACGTTAGACTTGTCTGAAGCACTTTTTGTTGTTTTTGGTGCCTTCATGATGTAGGGGCATGACGCGACTGTGGTCGCACCTTCGACGGGTCTTGCCTATGACCAGGTCATTCTTGAGCACCAACTTTAGCATCTTTCTTCATTCTTTTCCTCGCGCCTGAACGCTTTCATGCCCAATAGTGTCAAGCACAAACACCTGATGAAATACTGGGGATACTATACAAATGATCTTCTCACAACACCTATATAGATTGATACAGAGTATTATGAGAAATGCATGAGCCTCAACCTCCTGGAGGAATTTTTCCCTGCCTTAGAAGATTTTTTCCTAGTTGTTGGAGCGACATATCAAAACATATTTCCACATGCATCAGTTTGGACAGGCTTATAGGCTGAATTGCAGACAGACTTACATTGACAACAAGAAGCTATGATCGATAGAGTTCCTAAAAATAAACATAGTCAATTGCACCAACATGTTCCATAGAGGAAGTGTTGTTACTATAAATTATTGCATGGAAGCAAAAAGGCTCTTGGTTTGCGCCAAACCATCATGAATCGACCACTGCACTGCAGCAACCTCCTGCTTTGAGAAGCAGCATGAATGATTTTTTTTGAGAACATCATTGTAATGTCCCGGATTTTTCCATGTATTATTTTAATATTATATGGGAATTAATTCGCTACCAGGCTCTGAGACGGCATGCAGTTCCGAGGCCCAGTGAGCCCGGAACAAGTGTTTGAATTTAATTTAATAATTAAATTGCGCACATGTGTGGTTTTCCTGAAAAAGTGTAATAACTCCTGAATGAGTGCTTGGATCAGAAATCTAAGAGCATCGTTGCATTCAGAACAGCGATTTTACCTTAGGCGAGACCTAACATCGGCCGACGCAGGTCGGCGGTGAAATATGGTTTTTGGACGCAACCATAATAAAATATTTAATTAAAATATTTTGTTTAAATCCTTGTTATAGCGAAATCTATTATCTTTTTAAATGAAGATTTTGCAGGGGATCAGGGTTAAATTTTCCCATAACCCTGAATTTCCCTGGAGGCTCTAGAGGCTCTGGAGAAAACCTCCCAATGCGGCGACGGTGTTCTTGACGATCTTCGCTGGCGATGACGACGTGGCGACCGGATCTTCACCAACGAATGCCGCGGATCCAGGTAGGATTTTTGTTTGGTGTTTTCTTCCCCGTTTTTTGATTTCCATGACGAACGCGGACTAATCCACGAACAGATTAGCCCGCGGATCGATCGTTCTCACGGGATGGGATTTTGCGGGAATCGTGGGGATTTGATTATTGAAATTAATTTGGTTTTCCTTCAACCTTCTAATGGTGACGAACCAAGATCGACACGAACATCGATCGAGGTTTGTCCCTCTCGATTGTTGTGTTTTTCTCTCTCAGTCCCTACGCGTTATTCTTCGTGTGCGTTCTATGCGTTCTTGGAGGAAATCGATCGTTGCGCATTCGTTTATTGGCGCAATGATCGGAAATCCAAGATCCAACATCGAGACGACCTAGCGGAGGTGTGACGGCGATGTCGGTGGGAAAATAAATGTGGTTTGGAATTTCCCGTTCTTCGAGCATTTTCGTGCGGGCGGATTGGGACACGCTATCAAGGCCGATCGGAATCCCGAAACTGACGGAATCGGTTTTGTAGGGGCGGGACAACCCCAAATCCGGAGTTTCATGATGATCAGACGGTTGGATCAAGAACCATAGTTTTGGCCGAAACGCGAGGAAGAAGACGACGTTCTGGAAATTTCCCGACTGCACGCCGTGTAGTATGGGCTACACGGCATGTGTTCGTCAGAAGGTTTACATGGAATGTACTCTGGGAGTATATGGACACAGGTAGGGTACACGGCCAAGGACACGTCATGTATACCCCTCCCCGGCCAGACACAGCCAGATACACGGGATACCCCGTGTACTGGTACACGGGCAGGCGACACGGGACACAGACAGAGGCTGTCTACGGGCACATGGCCAGCGTACACGGAGTGAGCCCCAGGTGCTCGGGCACGGCGTGTGTTTTTTCTACACGTCGTGTAGTTACTTTCTATCCGACAAGCCGAATGACACAGGCCGGTTACACGGGCAGTACACGGGGTCAAGGAACATGGCGTGTACTTTTTATACACGTCGTGTAGTTTGGTTTTACATGGATTGAACAAATGACACGGGCCGTTTACACGGGAAGTACCTGGGGTCAAGGAACACGGCGTGTAACCATACTACACACCGTGTAACCTGTCTTAAATGGCTTGTGCCACCTGTCTTCTGTGACTTGGACTAGTTTTCTTAGGGTTCGTACCCTTGGTCTTTTCCCTGAAGGTTCTGGTATTATTTCCTTCACACAGAAGTATGATCCCTTCAGTAGAACTTCCTGAATAGAGTTGTTGGAATCCCCTCTGTGAGACTTAGATCTGGATCCTCTATTCATTCCTAGAACCCTAGGTAGAGTTCTTGGTATCGATGTGACCAACTTCACCTGGGCGCCGATCCTCTTCTTAGCGGATTAGCTCAGACTGAGTTGTCGGAATCACCCCATGACTTGGTTGTGATCCTCATCTGAGCATCGTGTTCTCAAGGTACTTGTGAAGTGTGTTCTCCCAGAACAAGTACTTCGTATATCTCTCTTCAGACCTAGGAGTGCGTTCTCCCGGTTGCATGCTTAGTGGAATCTTCGAACTGGATCCTAGTGGCGGTATCACGATGGTCGTTTGTGTATGAGTATATCTGGATATTCTTGTTATATGTTCTATAGAAAAATACTGTGTGGAGATGACTGTATCTTTCCTTTGTGATTTTGGGGTGTCCTACTGGGTATTGTTATACTCACCCCTGCACGGGCTTTGCCTGCACGTGTCGTGTCTTGTGCAGATGAGCGAGCCTTTGACAGGATTCTTGGCAGACCAGGACCGGACGATACTCGGTGAGATCAGGCGGGCCGAGGTGTGTTCCTACGGCTACATATTGCAGTCCCAGTACCTTTCCTTATAGGTTGGACTTTGTTACAGAATTTCTTTTGGTGGGCTTGTACTTTTGGCCCAGGGTTTTACTATCTTGTACTTTACTTTCCTGTCGTACTTTGTGGTAGGGTTTTAATGTATGCATGCATCTTTTCCTTTTAGTAGTTTTTACTTTTCATCTTTGTGGACTTGGAGATGTGTGTGCATGTGTACAGGTTTATAGGAAATGTCTCCCATGTTAGTATCATGCCTACTCGGTTCTAGTCACCAGCCCCTGGCCTATTGGAGGCGGGCTTGGGGAGTTATAGCTCAGGCCCCACTGGAACGGGTCATGACAGATTGGTATCAGAGGTGGTCGATTCTACCTTAGGATTGAGTGTCTGTGAGTTGGTTTTGGGAAACAGTGTTAAGTGTTTCGAGTTTGGATTTCAGACCAGGGACCCCAGTGTTGGTGCGGGCGGCCAACGTATCCATACACCAGGACTCTGATAACTTTATTTTTGACTCGGAACACGAGAACACTAGTTGCAGGGGAAAAATAATGGTACATGCATCATATAAGAATGGGTTGTGGTTTCCATGTCCTTCTTGAGTCAGCTCTCCAGATATACTCACAGACTGAGATACATCTTGTTTCTTTACAGGATGCCTCTGTGACGCGCACCCGCTAGGATCCAGTAGCTTGATCACGAGGATGACCCCCTCAGTGATGAAGCCTCGATACAGTTATCCTGCCACCTGTGGAGCAGTGTTTAGTGCATGTTGTACCAGTGGAGGAGGAGCACAGGCTGAGCGCACTCCACGAGTTTTAGAGATAGAGACCCCTCAGGTTTCGAGGCGAGCCTGACCCTCAGGCAGTAGAGGACTGTCTTGAGGCAGTGTCCAGAGTCTTCTATTTGATCAGGACACCAGCAGACCAGATGGTGATCCTGGCAGCGAGCCTTCTGCAAGGCTCGGCAGAACAATGGTGGAGTTTGGTTATCCAGACCCACAACGAGGCGACACTTGCATGGTCAGAGTTTGAGCGTCACTTCAGAGAAGAGTTTTCACCGGTTACCCTAAGAGCAGTACGCATACAAGATCTCCTTCAGCTCCAGCAAAGAACCATGACGGTGGATGACTATTCATCGAGGTTTACCGACCTCTCGCGGTACTCGATGGATATGGTCAGAGATCAGTACTTCAGAGCTCGGACTTTTGAGCGGGTCTTGTGCAAAGATATCTAAGCTAGCATCATCCCTATGAGCATCCCTACTTATGCTGGGGTGATCAAGTGGGCTTTGGTGGTCGAGAGCTTCTTGGCAGAGCAGAGACAGCTGGCAGTTTTCAGTAATAGGCGAGCTGGAGTAGAGACCTCGGCAGCAGGGAGCCGACGTCAGGGACCCAGGCGTGGGAGACATTTCCAGAGGAGATCCCAGGATAGGGGATCTGCCGTACAGGGTTCGCAGGGCGCATCCATCCATCCTCAAGAGAGGCGATGCTACTCATGTGATGGTAGGGGAAATCTTGCTCGAGATTGTCCGACCCACCGTACTACTCACACGAGAGCAGTGGATAGACCATCGAGGCAGAGGTAACGTGTGGAGCAGACAGATCCGCGGGGCGGAGGATGTGGTAGGGGATATGGGAGAGAAGCTGGAGGTTGTCAGCGTTTTGACCTTTTACCACCCCCACCCCCAGGAGGTCCACCCCAGGCTTAGGGAGCTGGCGGACAGAGGCAAGGACAGCTGCAGGCGGCAGAGGCTTATGACCCAGGTACTCCCGGAATGATTAGAGGTACTATCTATGTCTTTTCTACTTTGGTTGTCGTATTGATAGACATAGGTGCTAGTTATTCCTTTCTGGCTGCTTATGTTGTTCGATACATTGAGATTCCAGTTGAGCCGTTGACTCGACCCTTACGCTTAGAAACACCGACTGGAGAAGATTCAGAGATCACACACCTCTGTAGACACTGTGACCTGACCCTTGGAGGCAAGAGTTTCGGTTGGAACCACTTGGTGGTAGCGTCGAGGCCTTATGATGTCATTCTTGGTATGGATTGGCTATCCACAGTTCATGCCCAGATCGACTGTTTTAGGCGAAGTGTGTGGTGTTTCCGCAGTGATGGAACGAGGTTCTCTTTTGTCGGTGAAAGAGAGACCCAGTCAGCGCAGGATGGAATCGTTCATAGGAGGGCACAACCGATTTCACATCAGTTGGCTAGCCTAGCCCTTGGCGCGGTAGATGTTACGAGTTTCCAGTTTCCAGCAGTAGTGGATGAGTACGAGGATGTTTTTTCAGAGGATGTCCTCAGGCTACCTCTATGTTGGGAGATAGATTTCTGCATTGAGTTGCAACCCGGGACGACACCAATATCAGCATCAGCATATCGGATGGCTCCTGCAGTGCTTCGTGAGCTGAGAGTGCAGCTGGATGACTTGCAGAAGAAGGGCTTTGTGAGACCCAATGTTTCACCCTGGGTGGCCCCAGTTCTGTTTTCCAAGAAGGCAGACGGGAGCTTGAGGCTATGTGTGGATTACCAGTACTTGAATCAGGTGACCGTGAAGAACCGATATCCACTACCGGGGATCGATGACATCTTCGATCAGTTGACAGGGGCACGATGGTTCTTGAAGGTTGATCTACGATTAGGTTATCACCATTTGCGAGTACGGGATGAGGATATACCAAATATGGCTTTCCGATGTTTCTACAGTCACTATGATTACTTGGTGATGCCCTTCGGCATGACGAACGCCCCGACAGTGTTCATGGGACTCATGAATCGGATCTTTCAGCCCTATCTAGACTGGTTTGTAGTGGTCTTCATTGACGATATCCTTGTGTACTCTGCGTCGAAGGAGGAGCACGCGAGACACCTAAGGATGGTTCTGGACACACTCCGAGAGCACCAGTTGTATGGGAAACTCTTGAAGTGTTAGTTCTGGTTACAAGAGGTCCACTTTTTGGGACACGTTATCTCGGAAGATAGTGTAGCAGTGGACCCAGCCAAGGTAGAGGCAGTGTCGGCATGGGAGCCACCCCGGAGCGTGACGGAGGTGCGGAGTTTCCTTAGGTTGGCAGGCTAATATCGTAGATTCATCCTTGATTTCTCCAGGATTGCAGCACCCATGACATCTTTGACCCAAAAGGGGCAGCCTTTCGTGTGGACCAAGAGATGTCAGCAGGCTTTCCAGCAGTTGAGACAGAGTCTGACGAGCGCCCCGAAATTGAGATTGTCGGAGGAGGGTGTCGAGTACGTAGTGTTCTGCGATGCATCAGGAACCGGGCTAAGTTGTGTCCTAATGTAGAGGAAAGCGGTGATTGCCTATGGCTCATGTCATTTGAGGCCACACGAGAAGAACTACGCGACCCATGATCTTGAGTTGGCAGTGGTAGTCTTTGCGTTGAAGATGTGGCGGCACTACCTGATGGGCGAGCGGTTTACCGTCTACTCTGATCACAAGAGTCTCAGATATATCTTTTCTCATAAAGATATGAATTTAAGGCAGAGGTAGTGGCTTGAGTTCCTCCAGGATTATGACTTTGAGATCGTTTATACTCCTGGGAAGGGGAACGTAATGGCGGATGCTCTCAGAAGGAAATTTAGTTCGCAGTTTTTGGATGAGGTGATGAGGCAGTTGGACTCTTTACAGTTATCCTTCATGGATGTAGATAAAGGATTTTACCTTCAGTTGATGGTTGTTACCCCTCCACTCTTATAGTGATTCAGGGAAGCACAACGTGAGGATGCTAGCTGTGAGACTCTACGTGCTCAGATATCCACAGATGTTGCGGCTGATGGATATTAAGAAGTTGGGGAGCATGTTATTCTTTTCAAAGGGCACACAGTAGTACCAGTGACGTTGCGGGAGGAGGTTCTAAGGGAGTTCCATACATCTCATTTGTCAGTGCATACAGGCGTGGAAAAGATGTATCAGGACCTCTGACGTCAGTTCTGGTGGCCAGGAATGAAGAAGGGTGTGGCAGAGTTTGTTTCTCGGTGCCTTACTTGTCAGCAAGTAAAGGCTGAGCACCAGGTGCCAGTAGGTTTGACTCATCCCCTTGAGGTTCCAGAGTGGGAGTGGGACAGGATATCCATGGAATTCGTGACGGGTTTACCACGTATGTCCAGGGGACACGATGCCATCTGTGTGATCGTCAATCGACTCACCAAGTCGGCCCACTTCCTAGCCATACGGGAGCAGAGTTCAGTAGAGATCTTGGGACGCCTCTACGTGCAGGAGATAGTTCGACTTCATGGAGTGCCATCCACGATCATCTCAAATCATGATGATCGTTTCACATCCCAGTTGTGGAAGGGGTTGCAGGAAGCTTTTGGGACTCAGTTATGCTTGAGCACAACATTCCATCCTCAGACCGATAGTCATACGGAGCGGACCATCCAGGTTCTGGAGGATATGCTTAGATCTTTCATACTTGACTTCAATCGTAGCTGGGAGGATCACCTACCATTGGTGGAATTTGTTTACAACAATAGTTATCATTCTACTATTGGTATGGCACCATTTGAGGCTCTGTACGGGCGACCTTTCAGGTCACCACTTTGCTGGACTGACCCAAGAGAGTCAGCACTCATGGGCCCAGAGATGGTGAGAGCTAATACAGAGAAGGTGCAGGTCATCCAGGAGAGGATGAATACTGCACAGAGTCAGCAAAAGTCTTATGTTGATAGGAGGAGGAGGCCCTTGGAGTTCGAGGAAGGAGACCATGTGTTCCTTCGGGTCTCACCTTGACGGGGATTACGGAGATTTGGCCGAGGCAGCAAGCTATCTCCAAGGTTCGTTGGCCCTTTTAAGATTCTGAGTAGATTTAGCGAGGTGGAGTATCGCTTGGATCTACCTCCTTAGATGGACCGGGTACACAACGTCTTCCATGTGTCGCAGCTACGGAGGTACGTGCATGATCCATCGCATGTTATCGACTGGGGCGAGCGGGACATCGATGATGGGCGACCTTTACAGAGTACCCAGTGGAGATCAAGGATCAGAAGGAGAATATCCTTTGTGGGTGAGCTATTCCCTTGGTGCGTGTCCGGTGGAAACACGGGAATCTCCAAGAGAGCACGTGGGAGCGGGAGGCTCAGACTCACGTGTAGTACCCACATCTTTTTGAGTAGCCTTTGTTTTCGCTTTTCGGGGATATAAAATCCCTAAGGTGGGTGTGATGTAATGTCCCAGATTTTTTCATGTATTATTTTAATATTATATGGGAATTAATTCGAGACCAGGCTCTGAGACGACGTGCAGTTCCGAGGCCCGGTGTGCCCGAAACAATTGTTTGAATTTAATTTAATAATTAAATTGCACGCGCGTGTGGTTTTCCTGAAAAAGTGGAATAACTCCTGAATGAGTGCTCAGATCAGAAATCTGAGGGCACCGTTGCGTTTGGAATAGTGATTTTACCTTAGGCGAGGCCTAACATCAGTTGGCACAGGTCGGTGGTGAAATCTGGTTTTTGGACGCAACCGTAATAAAATATTTAATTAAAACATTTTTTTTAAATCCTTGTTACAGTGAAATAAATTATCTTTTTAAATGGATATTTCACAGGGGATTAGTGTTACATTTTCCCATAACTCTGAATTTCCCTGAAGGCTCTGGAGGCTCTCGAGAAAACCTCCCAACGCGGCGACGGTGTTCTTGACGAGCTTCACCGGTGACGACGACGCGGTGACCAGATCTTCACCAATGAATGCCGCGGATCCAAGTAGGATGTTTTTTTGGTGTTTTCTTCCCTATTTTTGCTTTCCACGATGAACGCGGACTAATCCACGAACATATTAGCCCGCGGATCGATCGTTCTCGCGGGATGGGATTTTGCAGGAATCGTGGGGATTTGATTCTTGAAATTAATTTGGTTTTCCTTCAACCTTCTAATGGTGACGAACCAAGATCGACACGAACATTGATTGAGGTTCTTCCCTCTCGATTGTTGTGTTTTTCTCTCCTGGTCCCTACGCGTTCTTCATGTGCATTTTACGCGTTCTTGGAGGAAATCGATCGTTGCGCATTCATTTTTTGGCGCAACAATCGGAAATCAAAGATCCAACATCGAGACGACCTAGCGGAGGAGCGACGACGACAGCGGCGGGAAAATCGATGTGGTTCGGAATTTCCCGTTCTTCGAGCATTTTCATGCGGGCGGATCGGGATGCGCTATCAAGGCCGATCAGAAGCCCAAAACCGACGAAATCAGTTTCGTAGGGGCGGGACAACCCCAAATATGGAGTTTCATGATGATCAGAAGATTGGATCAAGAACGGGAGTTTTGGCCGAAGCGCGAGGAAGAAGACGACGTTCTGGAAATTTCCCAACTACACGCCGTGTAGTATGGGCTACACGGCGTGTGTTCGTCTGCAGGTTTACATGGCGTGTACTCCGGGAGTACACGGACACGGGCAGGGTACAAGACCAAGGACACGTCGTGTATACCCCTCCCCGACCAGACCCGGCCAGATACACGGGATACCCTGTGTACTGGTACACGGGCAGGCGACACGGACACGGACAGAGGCCGTGTACGGGCACATGGCCAACGTACACAGAGAGAGCCCCAGGTGCTCAGGAATGGTGTGTGTTTCTTCTACACGCTGTGTAGTTACTTTCTATCTGACAAGTTGAATGACACGGGCCGGTTACACGGGCAGTACCTGGGGTCAAGGAACATGGAGTGTAACCATACTACACACTGTGTAACTAGTCTAAAATGGCTTGATCCACCTGTATTCTGTTGCTTAGAATAGTTTTCTTAGGGTTCGTTCCCTTGGTCTTTTCCCTGAAGGTTTTGGTATCATTTCCTTCACACAGAAGTATGATCCCTTCAGCAGAACTTCCTGAATAGATTTGTTGGAATACCCTCTGTGAGACTTAGATTCGGATCCTCTATTCATTCCTAGAACCCTAGGTAGAGTTCTTGGTATTGATGTGACCAACTTTACCCAGGCGCCAATCCTCTTCTTAGCGGATTAGCTCAGACTGTGTTGTCAGAATCACCCCATGACTTGGTTGTGATCCTCATCTGAGCATCGTGTTCTCAAGGTACTTGTGGAGTGTGTTCTCCCAGAACGAGTACTTCATATATCTCTCTTCAGACCTAGGAGTGTATTCTCCCAGTTTCATGATTATTGGAATCTTCGAGCTGGATCCTAGTAGTGGTATCGCGATGGTCGTTTGTGTATGAGTATATCTGGATATTCTTGTTATATGTTCTATAGAAATATACTGTGTGGAGCTGACTGTATCTTTCCTTTGTAGTATTTTCCTTTTTGTATTTCCTTTGTGGTTTCGGGGTGTCCTACTGGGTATTGTTATACTCACCCCTACACGGGCTTTGCCCGCACATGTCATGTCTTGTGCAGACGAGCGAGCCTTCGATAGAATTCTTGGCAGACCAGGACCGGACGATACTCAATGAGATCAGGCGGGCCGAGGTGTGTTCCTACGGCTACAGATTGCAGTCCCAGTACCCTTCCTTATAGGTTGGACTTTGTTATAGACTTTATTTTGGTGGGATTGTACTTTTGGCCTAGGGTTTTACTATCTTGTACTTTACATTCCTGTCGTACTCTGTGGTTGGGTTTTAGTGTATGCATGCATCTTTTCCTTTTATTAGTTTTTACTTTTCAGATTTGTGGGCTTGGAGATGTGTGTGCGTGTGTACAGGTTTATAGGAAATGCCTCTCATGTTAGTAGCATGCCTACTCAGTGCTAGTCACCATACCCTAGCCTATTGGAGGCGGACTTGGGGAGTTGCGGCTCGAGCCCCACTGGGACGGGTCGTGACAGTCATGATCAAGCCTCACTGTTTCCCAAACCGCCAAATCCACCATGGGATTGTCCTTCAGGGTGTATTTCTGTTGCTATGTACTCTAGGAGAGACCTTATGACTCATCTCAGGTGATTAACCAAACAATTTTCCTTTGATATTGGTTCATCCTTTTGTTAAGGACATGTTTCATCTTGATTTCAAAGAAGGTCACCAGGACTGGAATGGGGTTGTTGGTTCTTCTTAAACCCAATTTTATTATAATGGGTATTTTTGAGTCCCACATCAGAATATCCCACCATGTAATCCTTTTTACTCACCTATAATAGAATGTCACCACCTCACATTGAGGTGAGGGGAATTCCCCATCTACATGGTATCACAGGAAAAAGCCCGATTTTTTTCCGCTGCCCTTCCTTCTTCTGAATAATCCCTCCCAGCAGCCTCCTGACCCCACCCTACATCTGACTTCTAGGCATCCTGATGGCTCACCCACCATGTCATTTCCCTACTACGCCAATCCCTGCCTCCCATCGTAGCTTTCCGACCCACCTCATGTCGTGGCTCTCGGTCACGCCAACCATCGCTGCTCTCGGCCCGCCTCCCGTCACGACTCTCGGCCCGCCTCCCATCACGGATCCTGGTCAGCCTCCCATCACGGCTCCTGACCCCACCTCCCATTTCAGCTCCCAACCCACCTCCCATCATGGCTTCTGGTCCGCCTCTCATCATATCTCTTGGCCCCACCACCCATCGCAGCTCCCAACCCGCCTCCCATCACAGCTCCCAACCCCAACCTCTATCGCAGCATCTCAACCCCGTCTTCTACATGCTTCCCAGCTTCACGAACAACCCCCACCCTCCATGAGGTTTCCCAACGTTGATTGTCACCTCCCTACCATGGAACTTCAACCTCAGATGACTGGAACCACACTCCAGGCGGAACCCCTCCCGCGGCGCTCTACCAGCCTCGCCTGCTCACGACCTACCTGCTAGCGACCCACCTGCTCACGGCCTCTTGGCTTCGCGAATAGCTCTACCTCCTGTTGTGATTTATCGGCCCAAACCTCCTGCAGCTCTCCAATTTTACCAGGCCCCGCCTCTCTCGATGAATCCTGATCCCGCTCTCCTCGACACATCCCGACCCCTCCCTTACAATGTATGAACCTTAAATTCTACCTCCACTGATCATTGCCTCTACCCGCTTGGTTGATGATCGGCTCGACTCAACCAATTTTTCAGTATGGAGGAAGATGGTGTTGATGTCACTCATGGGCATGGAACTCAACTCCCACCTCGAGGTTCTTCCACCCCCATATTCCAATCCCAAATACCGCCCATGGAAGCTTGATGATAAAAAGATATTTTCCTTACTGGTCAATTTCATGGACTGCTCCGTCAAGGATGTTACTTGAACTAGCAATAAGGTTAAGGAACTCTAGTATTCCTTAAACCACATATATTCTGAGACAAATAATTTGGCTCAGGTCTCTGATGTTCTTCAGTTCCTGTTGCTCATCTGCCAGAAGTCCCATCCTTTTCTGACGTACTTCATGGAATGGAAAGTGCTTTAGGATGAATTGTTTGAGTTTTATCCCATTCCCAAGACACAAAATGTGGCCTCAGCCTAGAGGGACCAATTGTACCTCTTTATCCTTCTCTATGGTCTCAATCCTGAATATGTGACGACAACCATAGAGATGCTCATCAACCCCTCTCCGCTAGAGATTTAATAGGCGTATCATCGCCTTGGTAAGGCTCATCTGGCACTTGCCCCACCCACCCCAACATCGATCACACTTCCCTCTTGAGTCATGGAAGTGGACGCTCCTCAAGCACTCATGGAAGTGGTTATGGGTAGGGTCATCCTCATCCCCTCTGTCACCACTGTGGAAATCCTAGAAATCTGATCTATTTTTGTTGGGTTCTACATGGCCTCCCATCTCAACAACCTTAGAAAGGTCAGATTGTGGTCCAAGATGCTTCCCCATTAGTCGTATCTCTTCCTCCCTCTCTGGACCTCTTCGTGAATGAGCTCCAGCTGATTCACGATCATTGGACCACCTCTCTACTGAGCTCTTCTTCGGCATCTCTTTCCCACTCTGGTGGTTCTAGTGATTTTTTGAGTCATCGATCCCCTATCTAGATGCTTGACTCAGGTTCATCAGATCATCTCAAAGGTGATACGGGTATATTTTCCACCTACCATCCATATACTAGTTTGTTATCTATCACTATTGCAGATAGATCCACTATCCCCATTATGGGCTTTGGTGCATGCTCCCTGACTTCATCTATTCACCTGTCATCTACAGCACATGTGCCTTACATTCCATTTAACCTTCTATTCGTAAGTAACATTAAAAAGAATTTCAAATGTAGTGTCATCTTTACATCTTCTGTTGTTGTGTTTTAGGAACGGATGGAGAACCGAGAACTTGGTAGAATCTAGCTTTGGGATAGGGTGTACATGTTCGATGAACCGACATCCGTCGATTTCATGTCTGTCTCTTCTCATTCATTGGAACTTCATTCCTGATTGGGATATCGACCTGCCTCTTCCCACCGTCATCTTTTTCCTGATATTATTCAACATGTTTCCTTTCATTTTGAGTCATGTAAATTTATGAAACATCATCGCACTTCATATCTTCCTCGATTGGACAACATGTTTCCTTTCATTTTGCCTCCAAACCCTTTGCTTTTGTTCATTAAAATGTATGGATTCCCTGATCCATCTCAAGTCACTTAGGGTATAAATATTATATACCCTTCATTGATGATTTTTCTCATATGTATTGGTTGTACCTTCTTCGATATTGGTGTGAAGTATTTTCTACTTTTCATGCCTTTTACCATGAGATTCATACATAGTTTTCCATCTCCATTAAATGTATCCTCTCAGAAAATGGATGAGAGTACTTCTCCACTCTCTTTCAGTAGTTTCTCTAGGAAAATACCATTATTCATTAGACCTCCTGTCCTGATACTCCTCAGCAGAATGGAGTGGATGAGCAGAAACACCGACATATTATGGAGACTACTCATGTCCTCCTAATCCACCAGCAGATGCCTCTTCTCTTTTAGGGGGATGTAATCCTTACAGCTACTTATCTCCTCAATCATCTTCCTTCTTCTATCCTTCAGGGGGAGACTCCTTTTTGGACTCTGTTCTTCTCTCTCCCTCCTCACTCACTTCCATTCTGTGTGTTTGGATGTTTTTTTTATATCTGTGAGACTCATTCCAAACTCTCCAAGATCTCCCCCAAATCCATTCATTTCATATTCCCCAAATATTCACACACTCATCATGGATACTGATGCTTCTCTCCATACCCATGGTGGTATATCATCTCTGCTAACATATCATTTGTTGAGAGCTCTCTATTCTCTCTTCCCTATCCTCATCCAGACACTACCATCGATGATTGTCTTCCTCTCATCATCCAACCTCCTATAGTGTCTCCCCTATTGATCACCAGTTTAGTATAGTCTACTCCCATTTCCTATCGACTGTGCCCCACATCCAAGATGAAGAAAGTATCATCCCCGCTTTGTCTGATGCTCCTACACTGGCACAACATGACTTTCCCATTAAACTCCATAAAGTTACTCATTCTCTCCAGAATACTCCTCTATATACATCTTCATACATAGGTCTTTAGACTCTAGAAATGATATTAATTCCATGCACGGTTGGCGATGCCAAATCTCACTCGGGGTGGCCAAAAGTGATACAGGATGAATTTTGGAAAAGGGATTAGCTCAAACATATGGTACCGACTATTTTGATACCTTATCTCCAGTTGAAAAGATGACATCAGTCTGATTATCTATATCTTTGTCCACTCATCATCATTATCCCCTTCATCAACTGGATGTCAAGAATTCATTTCTATATGGATTTATTGAAGAAGAGATATATCCACAGAAGCCTCTAGGATTTCATTCCTTAGGATCCGACTCCCATGTATGCTGATTTCCTCGCTCCCTATATGGTCTCAAGTAGAATCCTCATGTCTGGTTTGACAAATTCAACACCTTCACCACTGCATTTGGGCTCTCTCTCAGTATGAAGGATCACACCATCTTCTACCATATGACATCCAATGACTTCATCTTATTGGTGGTGTATATTGATGATATCATCATCACTAAGAGTGACTCCACTAGAATCACCCAACTCAAGGGGAATCTTCACCACCACATTCACA
The DNA here is from genome assembly GCA_963277665.1 of Viscum album. Taxonomy (NCBI): domain Eukaryota; kingdom Viridiplantae; phylum Streptophyta; class Magnoliopsida; order Santalales; family Viscaceae; genus Viscum; species Viscum album. Next base: position 819,988,329 of record OY728133.1, read on the forward strand.
CCAAAGATCTTGTTCCTCTCACATACTTCCTTGATATCGAGGTCTTCTGTTCTATGGACACCATCTTTCTCTGCCAACAGAAGTATGTCATCAATATCTTGTAGGACAAGGGTTTGAATCAGGAAACTATCATAGACACTCTTGAGCCTGGGGAACGTTCTCTCTATGAAAACACATAACCCGTTTATAACCTAGAAATATACCATCCTCTTGTGGGAAAATTCATTTACCTCACCATGACACTTCAATACATTGTCTTCGCTGTTGGAAAATGAGCCAATTCATGGAGAATCCAACCAAATCTCTGTGGGATATTGTCCTCCGCATTTCCAGATATATCAAGAAAGACTGTAACACCCCAACCCCAGTTACGCAAAGTCATTGCATTATTACATAACATTGGAATGATATAAGGAATCATGTATCAAAAGACCGATCAGTTTAGTAGCCTTGTAAGTACTAGATACATTCATAAGTTTTACATTACATCATGAAATAAAAACATCAACAACATTTTTTCCCCTTTTTAATCAGACTTATAATTTTATCCTATCCATGAAAGTCAACCATAAAATACTTCTTCACATATTAGGAAAAATAAAAAACATAAAAAGGGGTGAGCTCAGATGCTCAGTAAGGATAATAATACAACGGGAACTTTCATAAATAAGCATAAAAATTTAACGCAATGTATAAGACTAAAACAAAAGCCTTTTAAAATTAAATTTCAGCATAATATGGAAAAGATAAAATCAAATAATTCCATTTACTTAATCACATGTATATTCTACTAGTTGAATAATCACATGCAATATCAATAGCCACTTTCATAATGATGGAATGCATAATGCCAGACTTCATAACCACATAGTCAGGGCCTTGTTCCAAGACTACAAATAAGATTTTGTCAAGGACTTGTGACAAGACACTAGTTTGTCTCATGATACCTACCGATGCATCTAGGATCTATAGCGGGCTCCACCTATCACTTACTAAGTCCAATGCATTCCTCATATGAAAAGGTTTAAACATAACATAAACATTCGTATTAAAACTAGCATACAGAATGTCAAATATATCACAAAACCTTCAATAAAATATGGAAGATTTTTATCATAAATAAATCAACTTCAAACAAGTTTAAAATCCATCAAAGAATGTTGGCATAGATGAAATCAAAACTTTTTGAGAGAAATATCTCTTTCTATTTTGAAATCAATTAGAAGTCATGTAATTATAAAATAAAACATTTATTTTAAAAATATTCTTATAATCTTGTAATGGAAGCTTCGACGATGTTATAATGGTGGAAAATATCTGCATCTTCTGTATAAGTTAAAAAAATACATTCTTACCTTAATTTTTTTAAAAAGGTCATAAACTACCTTGTTTGGAAAAGAACATAAATTTTCCATTCAAAACATATAATTTCAAATAAGGGTATAAATGATTTTAACCCATTGTCTAGTAAATAGTAAAAAATGTTTTGAAATACATTTTTATGAAAACACGGGTGTGGATGATAAAGAGGTCCCAGTAGATACTTACGAATTAACAACCTCGAATAAGTAAAGAGATTGTAGAATTAACCCTTACCTTATAATTTTCCTTAGTAGATGGTATATTAACATCCTTTATAATACTTAAAACATTGTTATTAAATTATAAAAGAACTATATACATAAATATTATAACATATATGATCTTTTAATATTGTTTTGTTAATAATAATTTAGTAGTATCATCATTTCGAGTGTGAACTGATTCATTTTCCATTATATGGTTAGTTATATAAGCCATGTTTATTATGAATATAACGTATTTGATTCATATACAAAATTTTATTATGTTTATAAACATTATTTTTAATCATAAAATGAAAATTATTCTTGAATGGTTACGATGGGGAATGAATCTCATCGCGTTCGTGGAGACGGTAATCCGTACGTACGCACAGACGACATTATCATTATATTGATGGTGAAATTGTATGTAATTGGATGGTATATCATAAATATAGAATAATTAACATGTTATATTTATTATTTACATCAGTTATACTCATTATTATACCCATCCAAATAATGAAGTGTTTGAATAACAAACTACACCACGACGTGGAGACGGTAAGCCATACGTACGCACGTATGGTGACTTTGTTATTCATATGATGGATAGAATAATGAATATTGTTATACCATTTTTATAATAATATAAAAATATATATAATATACGGGAGTAATTATTTTATAATGGAAACAATAAAGAAAGAGGAATTGGAAGAAGAAAATAACTTGAAAGAGATGGTGAAATATTTACCTCTTCTTCGGGTTCTTCCTTTTGATTTGATCAAAAGGGATCCTTAGGTTGGATTTCTGACCAAATTAATCCCTATAGGATGAAGGGAGGAAAGTTGGGAGGATATTTGGGTAGGGTTTGTCCGATCCAAATGGATTTGGGGTGTGATTTTGAGAGAATGGGAAGTGCCCTTTTATAAGAGAGGTGAGGGTCACTTTATGAAAAGATTAAAATATTATTTTATAATAAAATCATTTTCGGTTTCTAATAGCTTCAAAATAAATTATTTTGAGGATAAGGTGGGTGTGGGTTGAAAACCTCCCAACCAATAGGTTTTATACAGGTTTAGGTCCCCATATTATCATTATCTTTTAGATTTAACTCTTAGTTAAATAGTTTGTCATTTACCACGTCTCTTTGTATTTTTATATTATATGGTAAATAAAATTACTATAACAAGACAAGAGAAACCCATGTGGTTAATTATTAATATATATAACATTATATAATTCCTTTGGCCAAACCTTATATTTTTAGGAATATAATATCAATTAATAATATAGTATTTGTTTTAAAAACTCAATTATGTCAATTTTGACACTATTTAGTATTTGATTTTTTTGAAATCCATAAAAACTTTATCAATTATAATAAAATTTATTTAACCAACCCTAAATTTTCATATTAAACTAGAAAATTAGTGGAATTCATTAGAAGTCTCAATTTACATTTATTTGGATATCAATTATTTTAATATTTCATTAATAAGGTAATTACTCCATCATCATTGTGTAATAAATAAATTAAATTATTTAATGTCTAAAAATTATAAATAAAATACCACTATGTAGGAAATATTTTTATCTTTCTAATGAATATTTATAGTCGAAATTATATTGTGTGAAACCCTATATTAAAAATGGTTTAGCTATTAAACTTTGAATTTAACTCTTTTAACTCTTCTTTAAATAAAATAATAATAAATGTCGTAATCTAATCCATGTGGACCAAAGGGGATCGTATTTTATTCCTAAGGTTTTTTTTGGTCGAATTATATTTATCCAATAGAATTAGGACATGTGTTAGGGTAATTATGATATCATTTTTACCCTTAATTACCCTATTTACTTTTAACCGTGGTAAATAAAAGTCAAAAGTTACTATTCACCAAAAATTATTTTCATCTTATTGAACCACATTTTACTTACTGATGTCAACCATGTCTCTTGTATTTTTGAAATTCAACTCACAGAAGCAGTAAAATTATGTTTTATGCAAATTTGCAAATGCTCCTAGGAGGTGGGTAAAAGACAGTAAAAAGTTCAATAAAATTTTTATATATCTAAGATTATTATAAAATGACTCTAATGAATTACATTGAACTTATATAGGTATTATGTATCTATTTCGACCTAAAATAAATTTAAATAAAATAAATAATTATTTAAATAAAATTCGGTTTTAACCAATACGCAGTTCTTTTCACTATTCATCAAAAATTGAAAGTTTTCAGAAAAATACCAAAAATTCACCCTAAGATAATTTCGATATTCCAAATTCAAAAATGAAGTCCATTTTGATAAATAAAATTTATAAAATTTCAAAAAGTGGGTATTACTATTCATAACGGCTAGTTTGATTAGTCGCGGTGTGTTAGAATCTCAAAGTTGCGTACAATGCGAGCTATTGCATTATTCAAAGGGAAACATACTGTGGAAGCTTGGGGTGTTACATTCTCCCCTCCTTAAAATAATTTCATCCTCAAAATTTCTAGAATATTACTGCACAAAAAGATTTGGGTGGTTCTTCATCATAAGTTCCTCCGGTTCCCAAGTTGCCTCTTTCATCTTATGATTTCTCCATAGAACTTTTACCAGACGAGTCGTCCGGTTTCTCAGCACTTGTTCCCTGGTATCAAGAATTTTTACAGGCTCTTCACAATAAGACAGATCAGGTTCCAGTTCAATTTCTTCATTGGTGAGTACATGCATTGGGTCAGGAATGTATTTTATCAACAATGATACGTGGAACACATCATGAACTTTGGAGACACTTGGAGGCATTGCCAAACGGTAAGCTACAGCCCCAATTCGTTCTAGAATTTCGAAAGGTACGATGTACCTGGGACTTAATTTACCCTTCTTACCAAATCGTATAACTCCCTTCCATGGAGATACCTTCAAGAAAACATGATCACCTACCTGAAATTCCAAATCCTTCCTTCGGTTATCGGCATAACTCTTATGCCTACTTTAAGCTGCTTTGATGTGGGTTTGGATAACCTTCACTTTTTCCATCATTTCCTCAACAAGTTCTGGGCCTATGAGTTTTCTTTCACCAACATCATCCCAAAAAGTTGGTGTGTGAAATCTATTTCCATATAACGCTTTATATTGTGCTATATGAATACTTGAATGGAATCTATTATTATAGGAAAATTCTACCATAGGTAAATATTGATCCCACATACCTTGAAAGTCAAGTGAGAAATATCTCAACATGTCTTCTAAGGATTGAATAGTCTGTTCTTATTGTCCATCGGTTTGAGGGTGGTAGGCAGTGCTCAAACGAAGTTCAGTATCCAGGAATTTTTGAAGACATTTCCAAAACCTTGATGTAAAACGGAGATCACGATTAGAAACAATTGATAGGGGTACTCCATGAAGTCTTACAACTTCATTAATATACAATCTTGCTAAATGTTCAAGTGGTAAATCTTCTCTTATAGCAAGAAAATGTGATGACTTGGTAAGAAGATAAACAATGACCCATATTGCATCATTCCATCTAGGAGTCTTTGGTAGCCCCATGATAAAGTCCATCATAATATCATCTCATTTCCACTCAGGTATAGGAAGAGGTTTCATAAAACTTCTAGGATGTTGTCTTCCAGCTTTCACTTATTGACAAACCATATACCTTGACACAAAATCAACAATCTTCCTCTTCATGTTGTCCCACCAAAAATGTTATTTCAAATCTCTATAAATCTTAGTGCTACTAGGGTGTATAGAGAAATTAAATTTATGAGAATCATCCAATAATTTCCTTTTTAGATCAGGTATGTAAGGAACATAAAGTCTCTTCTCAAATTTCAAAATTCCATCTTCATATATGAAGTCACTCAATATCCCATCATTCACAGCTTTAATCTTCTTTTGAAAATCCTCGTCATCGGTATGAGAACTCTTTATCCTTTCTAGTAAAGATGGTTTAGAAACCATTTGGAAAAGCATTGATGTTTCACCTTCCATGGTTATTCCCATATCTATCTTTACTAGATCTATGAAAATTGGATCATTTTCAACTCTCATCTTGTTCAAAACTCCATGATCCTTTCTGCTCAAAGCATCTGCCACCTTATTTTCCTTCCCCCGGGTGATAGTGTATAGTGCATAATCCTTGAGTAGTTCGAGCCATATCCTTTGCCTCGTGTTGAGTTATTTTTGTAAGAAAATATACTTCAAACTCTTGTGATCAATATAAATCTCACATTTTTCACCATAGAGATAGTGTCTCCATATTTTTTGAGCAAAGATTACATCTACTAACTCAATATCATGAGTAGGATTGTTTTGCTCATGAAATTTTAGCTGTCGTGATGCATAGGAAATAACTCTATCATTCTGCATAAGGACACAACCAAGTCCTTTCTTGGAATCATCACTATAAATAACAAACCCATCATTACCTGATGGTAGAGTTGAGATAAGAGCATTAACTAATCTTCTCTTCAGTTCTTCAAAACATTCTTCACACTCTTCTATCCAAACAAATTTAACCCCTTTATGAGTGAGCTTGGTTAATGGGTTAGCCAATCAGGCAAAATTCTGGACAAAAAGCCGATAATAACCTGCTAAACCAATAAAATTGTGTACCTCAGTTATACTCGTCGGTGTTGGCCATTCTTGGACTACCTTGGTCTTTGAAGGATCAATAGAGATTCCATCCTTAAAGGAAATATGGACAAGAAAAGAAATCTTCTGAAATCAGAATTCACATTTGCTAAACTTCCCATATAATTCATTTCTTCTAAGAGTCATTAGAATAATGTGCAATTTATTTTCATGATATTCATAGTTTTTGGAGTATAACAAGATATCATCAATAAATACCACTACAAATTCATCAAGATATTCCTTGAAAAATCTATTCATTAGATCCATGAAGACAGAAGGTGCATTAGTCAATCCAAAAGGCATTACTGTAAACTCGTAATGCCCGTACCTGGTTAGAAATGTTGTTTTCAGAATGTCTTCCTTCTTCACGTACAACTGATGATATCTAGATCGAAGGTCAATATTTGAAAAATATTGAGCTCCATGAAGTTGGTCGAATAAATCATCAATATGAGGTAGGGGATACTTGTTCTTTATTGTTATAGCATTGATCTCCCTATAGTCAATGCACAACCTCATAGATTCGTCTTTCTTCTTAACAAAAATGACGGGGGCTCCCCATAGAGAAACTCTAGGGAGAATAAATCCCTTATTACTCAATTCCTCTAGTTGTTTATTTAGTTCCACTAATTCCACAGTGGCCATTCTATAAGGGGTCTTCTATATGGGCCTTGAACTAGGAATTAAATAAATGGAAAACTCAATTTCTCATTTTGGAGGATGTCCAGGTAGATCCTATGGAAACACATCAACATATTCTTGCACAATAGGTACGTCCTCTATTCAAACATTCTTTTCCTCACTCATAATTATTTCATTCTTTTCCTCCCCAATAATTGAGTTTAGTAGAGCTATGGGGGGTGGATCTAGATAAGAATCTGGTGGTGATGTTTCTTCTCTAAAGATAAGGTACTTCTTATCATCATCGAAAATTGTAACCACCTTCTTCTTACAATAAATTTTCACATAATAGTTTGAAAGCCAATCCATTCTGAGGATTATATCAAATTCAATCATGGGAATGGAGTTAAGATCAACAGATAAAGAACATTTATATGCTCTAATGGGAACTGATTCACAAAACTTTGTTCCGATGATACTTCCCTTGGGTGTTTTTACTGCCAAATCCCTTGTTAAGTCAAACTGAAAATATCTAATTTTCTTAGAAAACTGGGAAGATATGAAATAATTTGATGATCCAAAATCAAATAAAGCATTGTCTAAACTTGATGAAACCATTAAATTACCTGTCACCACATCCTTCGGAGCTTCAACCTCAGTAGTAGTGATGGCATAAGCTTGTCCTTTCTCCCTTGTCCTTTTTTGAGTTAAGTTCCCTTGGTGCTTAGGACATTCATTTTCATAATGCCCCTTTTCTCTACAATTGTAGCATTCAACATTGATAGCCTCTTTCTTCCCCTTGAAATCACGAGCTTGGTGGCCTTTTTAACCACACTTATAACAGACTCTCATTCCCTTCAGGCAAGTATCAGGGTGTTTCTTCCCAAATTTACCACAGGATGGATATTTAAATTTTCCCTTCTTCCCCTTATTTCCATTTCCAGATTGTTTAGCAGGTCTCTTCTTCTCCTACTTCGCTTTAAAGTCGTAAGACTTGGAGAATTCTTTTTCTGTCTTAATAGTACACGAGATAATATCTTCGTATAATAAGAAGGATTGTGAGACTAATGCTCATCAGATAAATGGTTTTAACCCATCAAAGAATCGATCGATCTTAATCCTTAGGTTATGTATATAATTTGTAGCATGCCTTGCTAACCTTGTAAAGTTAGCCTCATACTTTGCGACATTCTCATCCTCCTTTTTCCTCAGACTTAGAAATTATCTTTCCATATCTGCTCAATGGTCACAAGGAAAGTATTTTTCTTAGAAAATCTCTTTAAAATCCCTCCATTACATGTTTGATACTTCTTCATCTTCCTTTATGTTTTGAATCAATGACCACCATTGATCTGCATCTCTCGTGAGGTGATAAACTTCTATGACAACTTTTTCCCTTTCGCTACTCCCCAAAGCATGAAATATTTTCTATAAGGAACTTATTCATTGATCAGGTACTAACGGATTTTTACTCCCATTGAATGTTGGAGGTTTTTTTCTCATGAAGTGATATAACATTGATCCTCCGTGTTGTGGATCATGGTGCTCCATACGGGTAAGGTTATTATTCATAACCTGAGTGATTTCTCCTAGTATGGTGATAAGATGATTAGAACCAGTTGCATCACCAGCTCCACTATAATTATCTTGAGTAGAAGGAAAATCCCTACATGGATTATTTGTGTTAATACGGGTTTCATTCCTTCCACTAGGCACCATTTCTAAACAATGACATACACTAAATTAATTTATGAATCGTAATACATAATTCCAAACTTGTAAAACAGTTAACATAAATTGAACTGTTTATGGATATAATCCATAATCATAAAAATGTTTTCTTTGAGGAAGTATATACTCATAAACGCTTCATAATGGTTTTTAAATAAAAAGAGAATTATCCTAATCATATCCTTCGGGAGTGTCGTAACCAATAGTGCAGCAAGGCCCATTGTCGTACACCAGTTCTTTTTCGAGTCTAGCTCAAAGCGGCGTTTTCAGGTTTTACCCCTAGGTACATTTATGTCAGATCCACCTCTACTATCTCGTATCCAGACAGGGATGTATCTCTTAGAAAACTCACAAAATCCCAACAGTACCAAAATTCTAGGAAGTGCTTCTATACAAATCTTCAAAGTCTATCTTAGGGTAATGTTATCTAATTAGAGTTTTTCTAAATCTAGTTTCCAAGGTTTGTACTAAACTTTCTTTGATACCAACTATAATTCCTCAACCCCAGTTACCTAGAGTTGATGCATTATTACATAACATTTTCATGATACAAGTAATCATGTCTCGAAAGACCGATCGGTTTAGTAGCCTTGGAAGTACTAGATACATTCATAAGTTTTACATTACATCATGAAATAAAAACATCAACAACATTTTGTCCTCTTTTTAATCACACTTATATCCTTAACCTATCCATGCAAGTCAACCATAAAATACTTCTTCACATCCTGGGAAAAATAAAACATAGAAAGGGTTGAGCTCAGATTCTCAGTAAGGATAACAATACAGAAAAAACTTTTATAAATAAGTATAAACATTTAAGGAATTGTATAAGACTAAAACAAAAAACTTTTAAACTTAAAATTCAGAATAAAATGGAAAATATAAAATTAAATAATTCCATTTACTTAATCACATGGATATTCTACTAGTTGAATAATCACATGCAGTATCAATAGCCATTTTCATAATGATGGAATACATACTGCCAAACTTCATACCCACATAGTCAAGGCCTTGTGCCAAGACTACAAATAAGATTTTGTCAAGGACTTGTGTTAATACACTAGTTTGTCTCATGAGACCTACCGATGAATTTAGGACCAATAGTGGGCTCCACCCATCACTTACTAAGTCCAATGCATTCCTCATATGAAAAGGTTTAAACATAACATAAGCATTCATATTAAAACTAGCATACAAAATTTCAATACTTTATCCATAAACCATGAATGGTATAAAAATAAAACATCCATAGTCAAATATATCACAAAACCTTCAATACAATATTTAATATTTGTATCATAAATAAATCAACTTCAAACAGTTTTAAAATCCATCAAAGAATATTGATATAGATGAAATCAAAACTTTTTGAGAGAAATATCTCTTTTTATTTTGAAATCATTTAGAAGTCATGTAATTATAAAATAAAACATTTATTTCAAAAAAAAATTATAATCTTGTAAGGGAAACTTCAAATATGTTATAACGGTGGAAAATAGCTACACCTTCCGTATAAGTTAAAAAAAATACATTCTTACCTTAATTTTGTCGAAAATGTCATAATGTACCTTGTTTGGAAAACGACAGAAAGATTCCTTTCAAAAAATTTAAGGTAAAATAAGGGTATAAATTACTTTAACCCATTGTCTAGTAAATAGTAAAAAAATTGAAATACATTTTTAAGAAAACATGGATGTGGATGATAAATAGGTCCGAGTAGACACTTACTAATTAACAACCTCGGATAAGTAAAGAGATTGTAGAATTAACCCTTACCTTGTACTTTTACTTAGTCTATGGTATGTTAACATCCTATATAATAGTTAAAAAATTGTTATTAAATTAAACAAGAACTATATACATAAATATGATATCATATATGATCCTTTAATATTGCTTTGTTAATAATATTTCAGTAGTATCATCATTTTGGGTGTTAACTGATTCGTTTTCCATTATATGGTTGGTTACGTAAGCCATGTTTGTTATGAAAATGATGTATTTTATTCATATATATAATTATATTATGTTCATAAACATTATTTTTAATCATAAAAGGAAAATTATTCTTGAATGATTACAATGGGGAATGAATCTCATCACGTTCGCGGAGACGGTAATTCGTACGTACGCAGGAGCGACATTATCATTATATTGATGGTGAAATAATATGTAATTGGATGGTATATCATATATACAGAATAATTAAAATGTTATATTTATTATTTACATCAGTTATACTCTTTATTATACCCATCCAAATAATTAAGTGTTTGAATAACAAACTACACCACGACGTGGAGACGGTAAGCCGTACGTACGCACGTATGGTGACTTTGTCATTCATATGATGGATAGAATAATGAATATGGTTGTACCATTAATATAATAACATCAAATTATATATAAGATACTGGATTTATTATTTTAGAATGGAAACAACAAAGAAAGAGGAAGTGGAAGAAGAAAAGAACTTGAAAGAGGTGATGAAATATTTACCTCTTCTTCGGGTTCTTCCTTTTGATTTGATCAAAAGGGATCCTTAGGTTGGATTTATGATCAAAGTAATGCATCTAGGATTAAGGGATGAAAGTTGGGAGGATATTTGTCCAGGTTTTGGCTGATACAAATGGATTTGGATGTATGATTTTGAGAGAAGGGGAAGTTCCCTTTTATAAGAGAGGTGAGGGTCACTTTAGGAAAAGCTTGAAATATTATTTTATAATACAATCATTTTCGGTTTATAATGAATCCTAAATGAATTATTTCGAGGATAAGGTGGGTATGGGTCTAAAACCTCTCAACCAATAGGTTTTATATAGGTTTAGGTCACCATATGAACCTTATCTTTTAGATTTAACTCTTAGTTAAATATTTTCTCATTTACCATGTCTCCTTGTATTTTTATATTATATGGTTAATAAACTTATTATAACAAGACAAGATAACCCCATGTGGTTAATTATTAACATATATAATATTAACTAATTCCTTTGGCCAAACCTTATATTTTTAGGAATATAAAATCAATTAATAATATAGTATTTGTTTTAAAAACTCAATTATGTCAATTTCGACACTATTTAGTATTTGATTTTTTTGAAATCCATGAAAACTTTATAACTTAGAATAAAATTTATTTAACCAACCCTAACATGTCATATTAACCTATAAAATTATTGGAATTCATCAGAAGTCTAAATTTACATTTATTTGGATATCAATTATTTTAATATTTCATTAATAAGTTAATAAATGGATCATCATTGTGTCATAAATAAATTAAATTATTTAGTCTAAAAATTATAAATAAAATAAGATTATGTAGGAAATCTTTTTAGATTTATAATGAATATTTATAGTCAAATTTATATTGTGTGTAACCCTGTATTAAAAATGGTTTAGTTATTAAACTTTGAATTTAACTCTTTTAACTCTTCATTAAATAAAATAATAAGAAATGTTCTAATCTAATCCATGTGGACCAAAGGGGGTCCTATTTTATTCCTAAGTTTGTTTTTGGTCGAATTATACTTATATAATAGAATTAGGACATCTATTAGGTTAATTATGATATCATTTTTACCCTTAATTACCCTATTTACTTTTAACCGTGGTAAATAAAAGTCAAAAGTAACTATTCACAAAAAATTATTTTCATCTTATTAGACCACATTTTACTTAATGATTTCAACCATGTTTCTCAGATTTTTGAAATTCAACTCACAGAAGTGGTAAAATTAAGTTTTATGCAAATTTGCAAATGCTCCTAAGAGGTGGGTAAAAGACGGTAAAAAGTTCAATAAAATTTTTATATATATAAGATTATTATAAAATGACTCCAATGAATTACATTGAACTTATATAGGTATTATGTATCTATTTTGACCTAAAATAAATTTAAATAAAATAAATAATTATTTAAATAAAATTCGGTTTTAACCAATAACGCAATATTTTTCACTATTCATCAAAAATTGAAAGTTTTCAGAAAAATAACAAAAATTTACCCTAAGATAATTTTGATATTTCGAATTCAAAAGTGAAGTCCATTTTGAAAAATAAAATTTATAAAATTTCAAAAATTGGGTATTGCTTTTCATAACGGGTAGTTTGATTGGCCGTGGTGTGTTAGAATCTCAAAGTTGCGTTCAATGCAAGTTATTGAATTATTCAAAGGGAAACGTACTGTGGAATCTTGGGGTGTTACAAAGACCCTTCCCATGGTCTTTAGTACTCACATCACTATTATCTAAATGTTTAGCCTTTCTGTGATGATGACTATATTAGTTGTCTTGCTACCCAAAAGCTTACTTTTGGGTTTGCAGTTTTCTTGGATGGTAACCTCATCTCTTGGCGCAGCAAGAATCAGACTGTCATCTCCATATCTTGTGTGGAGTCTAAATACTATGTCATGGACATGGTCACTGCTGAGATACTTTGGCTTTATCAACTCCTCCAAGATCTCGGCTTCCCACTGTAGATGTCGGCTCATATTTGGGCTGAAAATTAGGCAGCAACAAATATTGCTTCTAATCCTGTCTACCATGAACAAATGAAGCATATCAAGGTTTACTGCCACTTTCTTCACCAACACCTTGAGAAGAACCATATCAGTTTTGACCACATTTCGATGGAAGAACATGTTGCCGAAATATTCACCAAATGCCTCTCAGGAGCTCATCTAGACTCTCTCAATACCAAGTTGGGTATCCATAGCATCAGTGACCTAGATTGAGGGGAAGTGTGTATGGTTTTTTCAATGTCATCTTTCTTTTTATGGACTCTTAATCCAAGATAGTCATGTCCATATTGAGGGGGAGTGTTAAACCCAGTTTTATTATAATGGGTATTTCAGAGTCCCATATCAGAATATCCCACCATGTAATCCTTTTTACTCATATATAAAAGAATGTCCCCCACCTCACATTGAGGTAAGGGGAATTCTCCATTTATAGTTATAATATAAGGGTTATATTTGGTCATTCTACTGAGGATAAAATCTATATCAACACCAAGGTCATGGATGATGCCCAACAAGCATTGAAAAAAATGCTTGATGGAGAAGCTGAATTGCCTAGTGAATCTACTAGTGTACAATTGGGATTCAACTTGACGGTTGTGCTGAGAAAGGTCCTGTACTTGGGAGGGTTTAATAAGGATTACTTGGAATTTTTTGATGCTAAATTTTTTGATCACACAAGGCTTCATCCCCAAGCATTTGACCCTTAGACTTATCATTCAACATCAAGATTGAAATATATAAAGGAAGAGATGTGGGAAAATCATGTTGTCATATGAAACTCTGAAGCATAGTCTATTTATGCCTTTGGAAAGGTTTCAGGTAATATTATGTATTGGATAAGTTGTCCACTATATCTTATGACAATTAATATCATCTTGCAGAAGTATGATGGAAGATTTACGGACATATTTCAATAGATTTATTTGACCAAATCAAGGTTCCAGATTGTAGGTATTTGGTATGAGCATATACTTTTTGATGACATAGTTTCTTATGCCTTTAAGATCATGGGGAGTTATGATTGGGCATTCAAGAACTATGATGGAGATGTACAGAGTAATTTCTTAGTTCAAAGTTTTGGATCTCCTGGATTAATGACATCTATTTTTGTCTGCCCATATGGGAATTCCATATAAGTGGAAGCTACCCATGGCACGGTGAAGTTGTATTATTGGGATCGTCATAAGGGAGGTGAGACAAGAAAAATTAGCATGGCCTTAATATTTGTTTGGTCTAAAGTATCGTATAGAATTTTCATGCAGTACACTTTTTCTTCCAAACTTATCGAGTCAGGAGCGAACATAGCAACGCATGAATCAATCCATAAGACTTGTTTTGATATTGGATACATTTCAGAAGAAGGTCCAATGGATTTTGTGGGATTAGATGTGTCGGTTTCACATACTGGAGGCTTTATCATGGGCATTGAAAAACAGGAAGATCTTAGCAAAAGACTAGGCATGCACATTGAACTTCATGATAATATACATTTACCTTCCTGATCACATTCACCGCCTTGGAATATGCTGGAATATGATGGGACAGTTGGTCTCCCCTAACCACTTGGGAGAATATTATGAGGGTGGGGCCCATATCTATTACAAAACCCAAGAGGGGGAGGCTATTAAATAGGGGGATGGAGAGAATAAAAGGGAGGAAAAAAATCTGTTGTGCAGTTGGCTTGTAAACTTTGATTTCAGCCATGAGGCTTGGGTGGAAGTTCCTGGGGAGCTCCTGAGTTTTTTTACATCTTTCCTTCCCTCTTGCTCTCTAATCTTCTTCTTTCTCTTCCTCTACCATAATTATGTGGTTTGATATATATATATATAAACCAAGTTTTATTTATCCTTTTTTTTCACTCATATCCTCAAGATATTTTTCACTCATCTCAGAGGTAACTAGTTGCAATGGTTGGACTTGTTGAAGGTTTTTGATCAAATCTATTGGTGTAGTCATCATCTTAAACATCTTGTCAAAATCAGCTCTAGAAACTGAATTCTCCTTGAGTTCTCTGATCTCATCCTTAGAAGATATTAGCTCTTTCTTCAACTCAACATAATCTCCTTTGAGACTATCAAATTCCAACATCACAGCTTAAGTAAAGGTCTACATGTGATTTTCTACATCAGAACTTTCAAAACTCAGTGACAGAACAATATTTTGAGTATGAGAATGAACACCAGCTTCTTCCAAAGTCACACCTCCATATCCATCTTTGACATAGGGTGATCCATAAGGGATTGGATCAACTATTTGATGCCCAACTTCATCTTTTACCCTTTCTTTAGCACTTGGAACTATTTCAATAGGTCTCTCCATAGGAGCTACATCTGTTGTCTCAACAAATGGCTCAACATTCTGAACATATTCAACAGATCTAGCAACTTCGGACACTTTTTTTGAACTACCTCTTCCATAATAGGTATGATCTTCGGCATATGAGGCTATGGTCTGGTATAAATTGACTTCTTCACCTCCCTAGTATGCACCCACTCAACGGGTGTTGCATCCCTAGGTGGCGAGGTAGTGATTGACTCCCCTAGAGTTGGTGTTGGAGTTGCTCAAACTTCCTGTCCAATAGGCTTTAGAGAGTTTGAGGCTTCATCCCAGTTGTAATGAAAACATTTTCAAGAGAACTGCAGACGGGGTATAACTCTTTTGACACTTTAATGTTTCTCCTTCATTGAGATTAACTTCATTTTTTAGCACCAGAGAGATAAGTTTCTTATAAGGATAATAGTTCAACTTTCATTTCCCTTAGCAACAGTGATGCATAAACTGCATCATATATCAAGGAAGATTTAGCTTCATGTTGTGGATCAGGACATATAAGAGATACATGTCCCGAAACAACACTTTCTCCATCTCGCCAACTCTCTGAGTAATCCGAGTCTGAATGAACATTTAGCTTTCAGATCTTTCACAACTTTCTTCTCGAAAGCAAAGGTTCCAAAAGAAACTAGAACACTTCATTTGGTCCCACCGTACACATACCAACTAGAGTCTGGCTAAAATTCAACTCACCCACATGAGGACATGAGTATAGTGAGAGACTTCAGCCATTTCAGCAGAAGAAATAAGCACTACAGCATTCATGTTCAACGACATCACAACCTCTACTTCACCAAACTGAAACTCTGTATTCCGCATAAACTCTTTTTACGTCCTCAAAAAGAAAACATGATTTTCTCATCAAAGACAAACTCCCATCCTTGAAAAAGAAATAGTTTCTTCAACAAAATTTTGATTCCTCTTAGCCAAGACATATCCACGGCTTTCCCAGCTAACACTTTGTGTGGTTCACAACTTGACTTCGCTTTCTTGGAAGAACTGAAACTACCATCATATCCTCACTTGGAATTCCCTATCGCTAAGTATCAGTTGTAGGTTGAGTGAACATTGAGAGAAGGGAGGTGACGGTTCAGCTTCAGGAAGAAGATACGTAGGTGAAAGGTGATGAGGTTTAGGGAAGATTTATTTTTTAGGTCACGTATCAAAAAGTTCACATGCATGGGGCTTAGTAAAAAAACACGTTTTAACTTGAATACAACAATCTAAATTGGTGAACATGCAAATGTTAACAGATAAAAAAACAATATTTTGTAATCATCAACCAAACACCATGATAATCATCGATGCTCATGCGCGATAAAATCAAAAAGTATATATATAACTAACAATGAGGCAAAAGTCCCATTTATTGGTAATTAAAAAATTTAATTCAAAAAATACATTTTATGACATAATAAAGTCCAATTTATGTGTAATTAAAAATATTAATTCAAGAAATAGAGTTTCAGGTAAACTATTTCAAAAAATGAGGTTGGGGATTTCTGGAGAAGGGAAGGCGCTACTAAGAGCCTTTGTATTTTTTTTTTTTTGAAAGAGTTACTTAGGGTGGCACCTTATTAACATTTTTTCATGACATGGGTTACACTACCCCCCACACACACACACCAAGAGTTTATCCATAGTCATGCCGACCCTTATACAATTTTAAATGTCCATGTGAGGCCCATAGATTCTTGATTTTTTAATTTGATTTTTTTTATTTATATAAATATATATTTAAAATTATAGATAAATATAATTATAAATATATACTTAATTGTAAATAAATAAATAAATAAAATTATAAATATATATTTATAAATAATAAATATAATTATAAATCTATTTCTATAAATTAATATTTATAATTATATAATATAAATATTTTTATAATTATTTAGTTATTAGAATATATTTATATATACATTTAAAATATATTTAACATTAATATATAAAAATATATTTATTTATTCATAATTGTTAATACACACACATATATATATATATATAATAGTGGGTGGGGACGTGGAGATGAGGCAAAAAAAAAGGAATGGGAAAAAAGGGAATGAGGCAAAAAAAGAGGGGAAAATGCTACTTGGTGTTGCGTTTTGGTCCCCCAAAATGACCAAAACACCACTTGAATTGGAATTTTAGGATTTTACACCAAAAATCCAATTCAACTGGCCTTTTGTAACCCCATATCCCAAATTAAATTTACTCTAAACCCTTTAAATTATATAAAAATTAAAAAAACCACCGACCAATCTTGTCATTTATTAATCCATTTAATTTTTTATAATGTTTTTTATACTTAAATCCCTTTTAAATGTCTAATCCCATTAATATCTACTTTTATTTCCTCATCACATAAGCGTATACCAAGTCATAAACTCCTAACAAGCCTACTCCCCACATTCTTATGTTTTATGGTTTTCTCTCCCCATTCTACTTGTGTTTGTTGTTGGAAATTTCATTGGCCTACGATTTGATGAATACTCTATGAACGATCGTTGCACATTTGACCTTTGGCACAATGAATTGTTACTGTGAATTGGTATGGAGATTCGATGATGCAATTACAAGATATGACTATGACAACGGACCCACAATAGATCGGGACCCTTTCTTCGTGTTTTTGGCATGTGGCACCAACGAGGCACAAAGTAAGTGTTTCCTGAGCAGAGAATTCAGTAGAAGTCCAGACAATAGTGTCAAGAAGGTTCATCAACCTCATATCCATATCTTGTAGCATGATTCAGGGTAGAATCATCAGCTGCAGACGGAATGGGTGGAGATGCTTGAATATCCTAGAATTTCTATGAAATCTATGACTACACAGTGTGTAGTCCCATGAACACACATCGTGTAGCCTCTTCTATTTGACATTGGAGTTTTAGTGTGGATAAAAGTATCACATGTTGTGTGACCCGCATCACATGTCATGTCACCCTCAGTCGACCAGTCAGTATGTAAAGGGAGTACACTCCTAGGAGGCTGGGTGGAGTTTCACGCCATGTGGGCCATTCCACATGCCATGTACACCCTAGGAGGTGGCTCAACGTGTACATGGAGTGCATTCCCAAGAGATCATGTGTTCCTACACACCATGTATGGAGATCCACACGTCATGTACATAGGAAAGTACATGGGTAGGGGCATGCAACACACCGAGTGCCATTCTAGACATCTACACACCGTGTAACTCAGAGACGTGTCATGTATTTAGAAAATGTACAAGTCGTGTGAGCATGAGACACAAGTAGTGCTAGACTTAGCGAGACACATTGTGTACCACCTGGCACACATCATGTACTCCTTTGAGGTTGGTTGGATCCCTTTTTCTTCTTATCTTGGTTTCATTTTGAGCTAGTGTGAGCTACCTTGGACTAGTATCGGTTGAGTGTATTCCCTTGGTCTATTCCAATGGGGGTTCGGTGCATCATCGCATCCCCATCATAGAGGGTGATCCTACTACAGCTTAATTTGATTAGTGCACTATGGATGAGTTCCCTCATTCTAGAATGAGTTTCCTTAGTCCGCTTCGATGGATATCTCAGTGTATTGGAGCATGTATCCCTCCGAGATGCCCAGAGAAATCCTCATATCATTAGTTTTTCTTATATGGGGTTGTTGGAATTGGAATGACCAATATTTACATGGATTTAAATCCCCTATCTAGGAGGATATTTCCAATAGGTTATGGTATCCCCCTAGTGATCCCTGGGCATTATCCCTCTATCTTTGTATCTATATTTGATCTTTCTGATGGGGTATTAGTCTGATGGAGTGTGTACCTTAGTATCCAATGTGACTATCCTTTTATCAATACCTGATGAGTGTGACCTTAAGGATGAGTTCCATAAGGGGAGGTATAGCTCATGGACTGTGTTCTCTCGGATGATCATTGTATGAAACCATCGAGTAGTAATCATAATCTAGTTTTACAGTTGTGATCTTGCCTTGAGACCGTGTCTACTGTAAGTATATCTGGATGTTTTATTGTATATCTCACCTTATAATTGACATATTGACACATTACTACCATAGGGTGTGGAAAAAACTATTATTTACTAAGTTAAAATTCATTGTATTGACTAACCAAAGTTGTCTCCAGAGAGGAGTGCACAATAATCAAGTTGTCACCTTAAAATTAGAGAAATAAGTGAGGTTGTGTTTTTTTTTTGAAATTGTTTGATTTTGAAAAGACAAGAAAGAAACTAAACAAAGGAAAGAAATTAAGAAAAATATTAAGATAAATTTGATAAAAAGTGATTGAAAACTATTATATGATATGGTGATCAGGTCACGTCTGGTTCTCTAATTGTAATTCTATCATAGTTCAACTTATCCAATTCTATTCTGCTAAATCGATAAAAATGAGAATCCACAATCACTTCTTCTTACTCCCTTGGTCAAATAGTAATGGCGAGAATAAACCTTACTAAAATCTCATATTGGTATAATCTCATTACATTGTGTTATAGAGTTGTAGATGATACCCTCAATTGACTTAGGCAATTCCCAATCGGTTCTTGTTTATCCCAAACAATCAAGAATGTTCACTACTCCTCACACACGTATTGGTGATCACCGAGTACTTCACCACTATGACCTAATATATTCCATAATATCTAGACTATAACATAGTGGAGGGAGATATTGATCATTTACCTAAGTAATAAAAACAAAAGTATCTAAAATCAAATACAATCGTACATGATAATAAAAATCGTTATAAGAAATTGAAACTGATTTTGCAGAAAAGAGAAAAGGATATTAAAACATTAAGTGAAAGAACTCAAGAATTAAAAAAAGTAAAAGCACTAATTCCTCAATCACATAGAATTTTACACCACCATGTTAAGGGTATTTTTGAATAATAGTGAAGAATAAATCATTACAAAACTAAGAATAGTAAAATAGAGAAAAGAAAGAACATAAATTTTGCTCCTCTGAAATCTATCCTCCAGAAGTTTTCTTCTGTTCTACCCACCATCTAGATGAAACTCATAGAGATATATTCTTAAAATATCTTTATAATAAAGTTTTATATCAAACCTAAAAATTTTCAAATATTTTGGATAGGTTTAAAGGAAGATATGGCCGAAATAATGGACATGACTTTTTCTGGCCGCCAAGCACTATTTCACCCACTCCACTTCGACTCACTCAAAAGATGCCTTAATGAGATCCTTAATTTATGAAATTTAATTTGAAAATTCCCTTTAGAGTCCTTTGTCTAAAAAATCTATAATAAAATCATTTTAAGGTCTTTATCCCAAGATATGTCTCATTTAATGAGGTAGGGTCCATTCTTATGGCCATAATAACTTTCCCCATTGGATTGATTTTTCTGGTTTATTGTGTTTTAAATTGGATAAGGGCCCAGAAGAATAATTTGTATCTCATGAATGATGTAATCCTACGAAAAAGTAATCACGTGAATTGAATCAAAATTATAGAAGTTATTCCTAAAAAATAGAAGAAATAGAAAACTAATAAATTTATAGAATTAACCAATTTTCACATTTTAGCTCCTAACTCACCAAAAATCATGAAATGATAAAAATCAAATCACATTGATTAATTGGAAGGGACTAAATAATTGAAAAACATATAAACAATAATGAAAATATTATCTCTATCACATATCATGTGATGAGCTGACTACTCTTCATGTTTTTTTATTTGGTTATTTCAAAGTGTCACACTAGGTATTATTATACTCACCCCTTCATGGGATCTGCCCACATGTGTCATGTCTTATGAAAATGACGAACTTTTTTATAAAGTCCTTGGTGGACTAAGAGAAGGTGGAGCTAGTTTGTGCTAGATAGACCGAGATGTATACTGGTATTGCGTACGGTAGCAGTCCCCTCCTTCTGTTCAGGCCAGACTTTACTTTCCTGTTTTAGTTGGGCTTGTATTTGGCCCCTTTTTTATGCTTTCCAATACTTTTTATCATACTCTAGTTGCGGTATTATAGATTTAGGAATGAATTGTTTTTATTTTTTTTACATTTCATCATTGTATAGACTTGGAGATGTGTGCGTGCATACAAATACTTAAGGCTAATTCCTCCAATGTGTGTGATATGACTTCTTGGAACTAGTCTCCAGCCCATGGCCTATTAGACGTGGGCTTGGGGTAGTTGCGTCTTGGGCCCTATTGGGTTGGGTTGTGATAGTTATACAAATGATTTCTAAATAGGGCTCTTATAAAGCTGTTTGAAGTGGAGAAAGTGAAGAAATCATCCCAACCAAAAAGAGTTGAGGAGAATTATATTGATGCTAAGACAATCTCAAGGATGATATTGATTTATGACTCTGAGGAGAATAAATTTTTTTAGAAGTCATGAGTACAAGATTTTATTGATAATATTGTGACTATAAAGGATAAGAGGAAAGCATCAGATGCTCCTCTTACTGGTGTTTCACCTTAGAAGAAGAAAATAAAAGATTGAGAAGGAGAAGTTTAATAAAATAAATTTCACTTAAAATAAAGAAGCGATGAATAATTTCATAGACCGCTTGAATATCATAGTGATTTTGTGAAGGAGAAGGTGGGGGAAGCAAAGAAGAAAATGTAAGAAATAGAAGTTAGTTTTGAGAGGGTGAAAAACCTTGATGTGACATTGGTAAGGACACATAAATCTGGTAATGATGGATATATTTGGAAGAAACGGTCAATATTTTTTGAGCTACCATATTAAAGATATCATGAAGTTAAATATAAAATTGATGTAATGCACATAGAGAAGAATATATATGACAGTTTGACCAGAACATTGTTAGATATTAAAGGAAAGACTAAAGATGGGTTGAATGAAAGATTATACTTACTATCAATGGGGATATGTTTGGAGTTATCTCTCACTCCTAATGGAAGATGAACATTTCTTCCCCCGTCTTGTCATAAATTATCCAATAGGGAGAAAATTATCTTTTTTCATTGTCTTCATGATATCAAAGTGCCGCAGGGTTATTCTTCAAATGTAAAAAATTTTGTCTCTTTGAAGGATTTGAAGTTAACAAGTATGAAATCTCATGATTATCACGTCATGATGCAACAACTTCTACCAGTTTCATTACGTGGAAAATTTCTAATCTGTGTCATAAAGACTATCATGGAGGTGTGTTATTTTTTCAATTCAATTTGCAATAAGGTGATTGATCTGTGTAACGTCTCGGTTCCGAGAGTCGCCCAGAGGTGCCCCGTACCCAGTTGGTCACATGGACTCAAGAGCATTTCCCCAAATGTCAGAGACTTCCAACTAGCAGCGAGGGCCTTTGGATGTGATAGTGGAGAAACTGTTCCCTTATTGGCAAAGTAACACAGTAGAAGTAAAACAGATAATAATAGCAGAAGCAGTAAAACATAAAATAAGTAAACAGTGGAAGACTGAAGAAATAAACAATTGGAGCACATATATATAATGATGCATGATACATATGTCTAGGAAAGTATCCAAACAAATCACAATGTTGGAATATAGTACTAAACCAAAGTAAAAGAGAAAAGAAAGTAAACAGCTCCACAGCATCGCAAGCCTCAGCTTGGTCCCATGCTCCCCAGCTCCGTAGTAATCAAGTACCTGAAGTAGAAGGGCGCTTGCCCTTATCTATACCTACAATAATATAATCTATTTGGGTCAAAAGCATGACCCAAACAGGGTGTGAGACTAATCCCAGTAGACAACCACCCAAGGATCTGTGCCTAACAGTCAGTGAATATATATGGCAGGCAATAAAAAAAATGAAGTAGTAAACAAGGAAGTACTCAAAAGTAAACAGTCCTACAGTCTCATTTACAAACATTTACTTTTAAGTATTTAATCAACCAAAAACAAATACAAGCAACCCTATGGGTAGTTCTCATAGCCTAACCCCTCTGGCTCACATTACAAGAGAAGATATAACAAAGACTCTCTGAGGAAGCACTCACCATCAATTCCCCCTTTAGTCATGTGTGATCAAAGACTCTCTCTAAGTAAGCACTCACCATCAATTCCCCCTATAGTATTTTAATAGTAACCTACAGGCACTCTAAGGAAGAACTCAAAATCAATTCCTACTGTGGCCTCGTAACATAACTATAGACACTCCGAGGAAGAATTCAACGTCAATCCCCCCTATGGTCTCACAGCGTGATAATTATAACAGACACTTTGGGAAATCCCTCAACGTCACTTTTCCCTATGGTCTCACTACACCAGGTTCCCGCAGCACCGTGTAAAGCAATCATGCACAAACGATAATTAGTATCCAAAGTAAACCTCAATAACCACTTGGATAAACAATCTACAACATATCATATCATGTCAAATAATAATTACTCCACCTTAACAATACCAAGCATGGAAAGAAAAGCAGAAACCTAACAGACAAGGAAAGACCAAATGGTAAAAACAAGCAAACATGGGTAAAAACCTCTATATCATGGAAAAGATAACCCTATTCTCAAACAATTAACCTCTATACAAACAAACTAGGCATATCAGGCAAATAAAAGGGCTAAAACCACAAACACACAATAACCTAAATGACGGTATTGGGCACTTTTGCACATATAACTCAAAGACTAACTACGAAAAGGCACAAACCACCTACCTTAGCATCATGAGATCGATATACCTGAACCTCAGGCCTTAAATCTCCCTAGCATGTCATAGATCTACAAAAACACTTAAAACATTCAACCGAGGATAACTTGTGAGAGAGGAGAAATTAGGAGATGATGTTCAAGAAGAAGGGAGAACTCACCGATGCGATTCCAATGCAATCAATGGTGGTCGATTCCGAGAATGGACAGAAAGTCGGGGGCTCAGTGAAGATATGTGGTTGTACGGTCGCTCCTGGATGAGACGGACAAAGAGAAAAAGGGTTTTGTCAATTAGACATGACCCTGGTCCGTTTAATGAAAAAAAAGTACACAGTGTGTATTTTAAAAGTACACAGTGTGTACTTACCTTTTTCATCCTCCACTTTAGGCGGTCTCTAGGTCACTACACACGGCCATGTACTCATCCATTACACGGCCAATACATGGTCACCCGTAGAAACTGGGTATATAGCATGTACTTAAAGTACACGGTGTGTACTCCTAAAATTTCTAGAAGCTCCTCTTCTCCTCAAAAACAACCAGAAAGGAAAAAACATACCTGAAAAGAAGATCTGGGTTCTTACAAACTTCCCTCTTGAAGAAATTTGTCCCCAAATTTCCCTAACATGGAGGAGTAGAAGAAGAATCCTCAAACAACTCCGGCCACTTCGATCGTACATCAGCCTCCCTCTCCCAAGTCTCATCTCGTACTTTCTCATGATTCCATAGCACTCGTACCAGAGGAACAAACCGACCGTAGAGAACCTTCACACTTCGATCGACAATCCGGATAGGATGCTCTTCATAAGATGCATCCACCTCGATCTCAACCTCCTCGGGTTGGAAAACATGAGACGGGTCTGAGAAGTAACATCAAAGCTGAGAAACGTGGAAGAAATAATGCATAGCCTAGTGCCTCTGAGGTAAATGCAACTGATAGGAAACCGGACCAACTCTCTCCAACACATCAAATGGCCTAATATATCTTGGTGAAAGCTTACCATGTCTTCTTATCCTCCTGTGTCCCAACCTCAGTGTGACATGCAAGAAAACCTGATTTCCAACCTTGAACTCCTGAGGTCATCTCCGTCGATCAACATGAGACTTCTTTCGTGACTGTGTCGTAGTCATTCTCTTCCGAATCAACTCTATCTGCTCTGTGGTCTCCTGGACAAGTCGAGGTCCCAGCATAGCTGCCTATCCTGCCTCCAGCCAACGTAAGGGTGATCGGCGTGGCCTACCATACAAAACCTCATAAGGTGTCAGCTGAATAGTTGATTGAAAACTATTATTGTAGGAAAATTCCACAAGAGGTATGTGTTTCTCCTATGAACCTCCAAAATACCGGATGCATGCTCGAAGTATATCCTCTAGAACCTGAATTGTATGCTCGAACTGGTCATCTGTCTGGGGATGATATGCTATAATCAGAAGTACATGTATACCCAAATCCCTCTGATGTCCCTATTATACCTAAGAAGTAAAACGGGCATCCCTGTCTGAAACAATGGAGTGTGGAACCCCATGTAGACATAAAATCTCTCAGATGTACAACCATCCTAGATCATCAACACTGAAGTTATACTTGATCAGTAAGAAGTGAGAAACATTTGTGAGTCTATTAATGACAACACAAACTGCATAATTCCCTCAAGAAAACCTTAGCAAACCTATCGTGAAGTTCATCGCCACATCATTCCATTTCCACTCGGGAATGGGTAACTACTACAAAAGCTATGCTGGTCGCTGATGCTCTATCTTCACTTACTGATAGGTGGAACATCTCATGAAAAACCCAGCAAGATCTCTCTTCATACCTGGCCACCAAAACTGAGGGTGTAGATCATGATACATCTTCATTACACCAGGATGAACTACCCAAACTGAGGAATGAAAGTCTCACATCATCTCCTCACGTATGTTTGTTGGAACCCATACGCGCCCATGAAAATGCAAGATCTCATCCTTGCCTACTATCCATCTAGGAATAGGGTCCTCTCCTTAAAAACTCTCTCATAGGACTAGGCCTTCAGAATCTGATAGCTACTTCGTTTGCACTTGATCAAGTAGAGTAGAGGTAATAACCATATAAAAAAGAAAAATCTTCCCTTGACTGTCATACACCTCCAAATTCATTTCATAGAATAGGGCTATAAGCTACCACTCACTACTGGACTCCTAAACTGCCTTTATTTGATTCCTCCTTCTTAACGCATCAGCCACAACATTGCCTTTCCTAGGCGTGTAGGCAAGCTCGAAGTCAAAAGACTGAAGGTACTCAACCCACCTTCACTGTCTCAAATTCATGTCACACTGAGTGAAGATATACTTGAGACTTTTGTGGTCAGTGAAAACCACAAAATGCTCTCCCAACAGGTAGTGTCTCCAATAGCATAAAGCATGAACAATAGCATCCAACTCGAGATCATGTGTCGGGTAGTTCCTCTCATGTGGCCTCAATTGCCGAGACTTGTATGCAACAAAACTTTCTACCTGCATAAGCACTTCTCCCATACCGATACCTGATGCATCATAGTAAATAGTGTTTCTCTTTCCCAGCTCTGAAAAAAACTAGTATTGGTGTTGAAGTCAACCTCCCTTTCAGATCCTAAAATACTGACTCGCAAGATTCTGACCAAAAGTGCTTCGCACCCTTCTTAGTCAGGCCTGTCAGTGGCACTGTTAAGCATGATAAGTCCTATATGAAACGTCTATAGTAACCATATAGCCCTAGAAAACTTAATACCTCAAATAAATTCTTTGGATGCTGCCAGGAAACTACTTCTCTCGCTTTCTCTAGATATACTGATACTCCTGTCTCTGAGATAACATGACCCAAGAAGTGAATTTGGTCCATCCAAAAAGTGTAATTTTGAGAGCTTAGCATATAACTGATGATCTCTCAGTGTACTCAAAACTATCTCAAGCCATGCGTCAAATTTCAACTTCCATGAAAGTCTCCATAGAGTATGCTAAAATATATGTCTCATCATGAGAGTTCCAACGCCACAAACGACTCATCAATTGGACAACCAGTTTGAAAGATATTGGCGTTTTCTTGAAAAGGGGTCAGTTGGGTTCAGGTCCGGTCTGACTTGACCCAGCCTGGGGTCTCCTGACCCCGCCTGGTCTGGGTCCAGTCTGGTCCAGCCAGTTGGGCCACGGGTCCGTCCCGACCCGATGGGGTAGGTCCGGCCCCTTCCCGGTCTTCCTGGTCGGGACGTGGCTGGAAGCCGCATCTGGCTTCCCCTCGCCCCACGTGGCCAACGCCTCCACTGCATTTAGTTGACCATGGCCTGCCACGGGCCACTGTTAGTGATCACCAGCGTGCTATCAGATTCTTTCGCAGACCACCGGGTCCGCTCTGGTGGTCCGTTCTTCGCGCAGCTTGCGCCTATGGCCTCCGGGGGATGCCTTCTTCCCTGAAATGGACTCGGATCCTCCTTGTCACCATTTTGAGGATATGGCCATAAAGAACGCACAAGAGAAGAGTCTTGGGCCTTGTTTGTTTCAGCTCGCGCCCTCCGCATTAGAGTTTTAAAAATAGGAGGAGTTTGAGATTATAGTTCCAATAGATAATAATCAATCCTAGTGAAAAATCCCAAGAAAAACACCATCCCGCAAGAACACACGATCCACGGATCAACCTGTTCAGGGGTTGATCCACGTTCGTTGTTTAGAAATAAGAACATGATATTTTAATTCAAAAACAATAAACTCCTACCTCAAAGTAGTTGGACGTTGAAGAGGTCTGCCCGTGAAGATTTAGGAGATCAAAGGCGTTCGTCACTCACCGGTTTTGTTCTTCCAAATGTGTTAAAGTAGTTAACGATCCACTGATGTTCATTGTTTTTAATTGGAGAGAGTTCTCACCGTTAGTTCATCAGATAAATTTACTCCTTTTTTATTATCAAATCTCCAACGCGTTAACCCATTAAAAGAAACCACATCACATCATTTCTGTTACACTATGACATTGCATCGTTACGTTGTTCATTTATAAAACAACTTATCTATTACGCTTCATTTAATATGTCCTTATTCTGCACAAAAATGAGTCATTAATGAGATTCATTTAATGCGCCTCGTCGCCGCACCGCAACGCCTCTGTCCTCCTCTCAACAGTTTCGAAAAAAAATATCTTTATGAGTTATTTTATTATTTCCGAAAAGTATTAAAACTAACTTTTCTGTTCGACCCTTGTCGGACAAAGTTATGTCATTTCTAGGAGAATTCCGGAGTTCTAATTTCAATAGTGCCCTTGGATTTTTGATCCGAGCATCGATTTACAAGTTAGAAAAATCCTCTCCCACATTTACTTAAATGAACTTAAAAAAAGGTCAAAATTCTATTCCAAGCTCATCGGGCCTCAGAATCAGGTGTCGTCAGAACTTATGGTCTCGAAATAATTCCATATAATTTAAAAAAAATACACAAAAAAAATGAGACATTATAATTTATCTCAAGAAATACATCTTTGGTCTTGCATTGGAACATGTAACGGGTCCATTTCCCATGATCCCAGGGAGGAGCTTTACTTCTATGGGGTAAAGGGTTCTTGAAATGTTCTAATAAATGATTATCTATGATGATGATTTTTAGGTGTTTTTTATTTCTATGTTTAACTTATGCCAGTCACTACCCTTAAAGTGATGCGTTTTTATAAAATATAAAAAATAGTGGTCGGGGAAAAATATTAGATCCTTCTGATATTGGTGTTGATGTTGATGATCAAGATCAAGATATTGTTATGTAATCATATTTATATTCTTTTCACTTGAGTGGTACATGCTCCTATTTTCCATCCATGAGGTTGAGGGTTCAACCCCTGAGGGATGCAGTTACTAAAGCAGTACTATAGCAGTCAACTATAGCAGTACTTTTGTAGTTGTATTCACTATTCATCTATAGGATTTCTGGAAATTTCTTAAGCCTTTAGGACACTTAGGACTTTAGGGAACTTAGGCCTCTAGTATATACATACAGGTCCTTTGGGACACTAATAATAGTTAAGGAAGCACATAGTGGGATGAAGATATAGCTCGATGCATTAGGTAGGCAGCACAAGCATGGCAACACGTAGGTACTGTTGGGTGGGCAACCTCAATAGAGGGATAAGTGTGTTGACACCTATCAACCAACCATTTTTCCTCTAATGTGGGATGGATGGATTCCCTTCTAGGTGACTCTCCGGGCAATGGGACTAGTCTAATGGTGCGGAGAAACAGGTTGGTGGTGTAGTAGGGTGTTGCGTAAGCATTATCAGGTGGATGGATCGAAAGAGAAATGAATGTGTTGTCACTTATCATCTAGTATTCCTCTCACACACCATTATAGGATGTATGGGTTTCCTATCATAGTGCATCGAGGTAATTTTTTCATGGGTAACACAACACTCGTGACTGGTATCGCATGTTCAATGACTCTAGCAAAGTGGGCATGGTTATTGACTGGTGGAACAACTTGTTACAAGATTCTCATGTAAAGGGGAAACCATGTATGCAACCTTCGTGCCACCCAATTTCTAATTAATATTTGTCTCTGGGTCTTTGGAGCATTTATTATAATAAAATGTGTTCAATGAATGTTTTTTATTCCTTGCGAGGGATAAGGATTAACCCAATTGGGTTCCTAGGTGTGTGTGTGTGTGTGTGTGTGTGGTAGCTTGTAATCCCCTCTATCTATAATAAATAAAATTTCCTTAAGAATTAGGGTGAGACTATTAATTTTAGGAGGTGAATTGATATAAAAACTAAAATAATATAAAATGATAATTGGATAATGGGTGTGTTTAAATCAAAAGGAGAAACTAAAAAATGTTTCTTGCATAAGGAAATTGGGCATATTAAAAAGAATCTCCCTAATAAAAATAATTTTAATAATTTTAATGATAATGGTGATCATTCTATAATGGTATAAAATGGGTATGAATGTTTTGAGGTTTTAAATGTGTATAGGTATTATATGAAAATGGATTAGGTCTTAGATTTCAGATGTTATTTCCATATGTTTCCTAGGAAATATTTTTTTTATAATTTGTTTTAGACTGAGCATGGGAGTGTGATCATATAAAATAAAAATGTCTATAAATTCATAGGCATAGAATTAGTTTAATTGGATATCCATGATAAGATTATCAAAATATTGATAAATTTAAGTTGGATTCCTATAGTAAATAGAAATATCATATCATTGGGTTTCATGGACTAGATGTTATTTCATGTCTAAGGGATGAGTTATTAAGATTACCAAAGGGGGGATCATAGATATGAAGGGGGGTTTGTTTAATGAGTTTAATGTCTTGGTTTATAGGTCACATGTTAGTCATATTAAATTAAAAAAATTTGTTTAGGATGTTACTCAATTTTTATAGGATATTGGTACATGTTAGTTATAAAGGTCTTTAAAAATTGGTGAAATGGGTGTTGTTAAAGGGTATAAACCTTTTTATTTTTCCATTTTGTGAAGTTTGTGTCTATGTAAAGTCTATAAGAGTCGGTCTCCTAAAACCAACTATTTTTACTTTGATTACAAGAATATTTAATTTATTTAAAAATTAAACATCTTATTACATATTATTCATTGTTCTGTATGACTATAGTGTAATAATGTCCTGGAGTATTTGCCACATTAACAAGGTCATAGCAATTCCCTTCTATGATGATAACCTTCAAGTGCTATGACAATATTCTTAAATATAGTTTTGTGGTTATATGACATACTATGATGTGACACATAGTATACAGACTGTCAGGTGCGAGTACACGTAAGAAGATGAGACTTCTTTTCATGAAGTTCGCACTTGGCAATCTCCAAGATGGGAGATTATGAGAACATAACCACCAATAGGAATTCTGAATGTTTTTGTGTCATCGGATATTTCTATCTACAAGCATGTGTAATGGTCCTTAGACCTTAATATTATCATTAATATGTGTCATGACTTGCGCACTTTGATTTATTGATGAAAGCAGTTACACAGACTATTGGTGGTAAGTAGGGTACATTGGGTGCATCACAAATGATATGTTATTAATGGATAACTAGATGAAGGAATTATACCTTCCATTTATGAAAGTTGATATCTTGACTCTTTGATTGAAATAAAATCGTCACACGAAATTACATGGTCATGGTGTAATGATGAGTTTATTTTAGGTAGTCAAAGAACGACAAAAATGACCAAAACACCACTTGAATTGGAATTTTAGGATTTTACCCCAAAAATCCAATTCAACTGGACTTTTGTAACCCCATATCCAAAATTAAATTTACTATAAACCCTTTAAATTATATAAAAATTAAAAAAACCCACCGACCAATCTTATCATTTATTAATCCATTTAATTTTTTATAATGTTTTTTATACTTAAATCCCTTTGAAATGTCCAATCCCATTAATATATACTTCTGTTGCCTCATCACATAAGCGTATACCAAGGCATAAACTCATAACAAGCCTACTCCCCTCATTCTTATGTTTTATGGTTTTCTCTCCCCATTCTACTTGTGTTTGTTGTTGGCAATTTCATTGGCCTACGATTTGATGAATACTCAGTGAACGATCGTTTCACATTTGACCTTTGGCACAACTAATTGTTACTGTGAATTGGTATGGAGATTCGATGACACAATTACAGGATATGACTATGACAATGGACCCACAAACAGATCGGGACCCGTTCTTTGTGTTTTTGGCATGTGGCACCAACGAGGCACAAAGCAAGTGTTTCCTGAGCAGAGAATTCAGTCGGAGTCCAGAAAATAGTGTCAAGGAGGTTCATAAACCTCATATCAATATCTTTTAGCATGATTCAGGGTATAATCATCAGTTGTAGACGGAATGGGTGGATATGCGTGAACATCCTAGAATTTCTATGAAATTTATGACGACACAGCGTGTAGTCCCATAAACACACATCGTGTAGCCTCTTCTGTTTGACATTGGGGTTTTAGTGTGGATGAAAGTATCACATGTTGTGTGACCCACATCACATGTCATGTCACCCTCAGCTGACCAGTCAGCATGTAAAGGGAGTACACTCCTAGGAGGCTGGGTGGAGTTTCACGCCATGTGGGCCATTCCACATGCCATGTACACCCTAGGAGGCAGCTCAACATGTACATGGAGTGCATTCCCAAGATATCATGTGGTTCTACACACCATGTATGGTGATCCACACGTCATGTACATAGAAAATTACATGGGCAGGGGCATGCAACACGCTGAGTTCCATCCTAGACATCTACACACCGTGTACCTCAGAGACGTGTCATGTATTGAGAAAATGTACAAGTCGTGTGAGCATGAGACACAGGTAGTGATAGACTTAGCGAGACATGTTGTGTACCACCTGGGACACATCATGTACTCCTTTGAGGTTAGTTGGATTCCTTTTTCTTCTTATCTTGGTTTCATTTTGAGCTAGTGTGAGCTACCTTGGACTAGAATCGGCTGAGTGTATTCCCTTGGTCTATTCCAATGGGGGTTCGGTGCAGCATCGCATCCCCATCATAGAGGGTGATCCCACTGCATCATCCTTTGATTAGTGCACTATAGGTGAGTTTTCTCATTCTAGAATGAGTTTCCTTAGTTCGCTTCGATAGATATCTCAGTGTATTGGAGCATGTATCCCTCCGAGAGGCCCAGAGAAATCCTCATATCACTATTTTTTCTTATATGGGGTTGTTAGAATTGGAATGACCAGTATTTACATGGATGTCAATCCCCTATATAGGAGGATATTTCCAATAGGGTCTGGTATCCCCCTAGTGATCCCCAGGCATTATCCCTCTATCTTTGTATCTATATTTGATCTTTCTGATGGGGTATTAGTCTGATAGAGTGTGTACCTTAGTATCCATTGTGACTTTCCTTGTATCAATACCTGATGAGTGTGATTTCAAGGATGAGTTCCATCAAGGGTGGTATAGCTCATGGAATTTTTTCTCTCAGATGAGCATTGTTTGAAACCTTCGAGTAGTAATCATAGGCTAGTTTTACAGTTGTGATCTTTCCTTGAGACTGTTTCTATTGTAAGTATATATGGATGTTTTATTGTATATCTCACCTTATAATTGACATATTTACACATTCCTACCATGGGATGTGGAAAAAACTATTATTTCCAAAGTTAAAATTCACTGTATTGATTAACCTAAGTTTTCTCCAGAGAGGAGTGCACAATAATCAAGTTGTCACCTTAAAATTAGAGAAAGAAGTGAGGTTGTGTTTTTTTTTAAATTGTTTGATTTTGAAAAGATAAGAAAGAAACTAAACAAAGAAAATAAATTAAGAAAAATATTAAGTTAAATTTTATAAAAAGTGATTGAAAACTATTATATGATATGGTGATCATGTCACGTCTGGTTCTCTAGTTGTAATTCTATCATAGTTCAACTTTTCCAATTCTATTCTGCTAAATCGATAAAAATGAGAATCCACAATCACTTCTTATTACTCCCTTGGTCAAATGGTAATGGTGAGAATAAACCTTACTAAAATCTCATATTGGTATACTCTCCTTAAATTGTGTTATAGAGTTGTAGATGATACCCTCAATTGACTTAGGCAATTCCCAATCGGTTCTTGTTTATCCCAAACAATCAAGAATGTTCACTACTCCTCACACACGTACTGGTGATCACCGAGTACTTCACCACTAAGACCTAATATATTCCATCATATCTAGACTATAAAATAGTGGAGGGAGATATTGATCATTTACCTGAGTAATAAAAACAACAGTATCTAAAATCAAATACAATCGTACATGATAATAAAAATTGTTATAAGAAATTGAAACCGATTTTGCAGAAAAGAGAAAAGGATATTAAAACATTAAGTGAAAGAAATCAAGAATTAAAAAAATTAAAACCATTAATTCCTCAATCACATAGAATTTTACCCCACCATGGTAAGGTTATTTTTTAATAAGAGTGAAGAATAAATCATTACAAAACTAAGAATAATAAAATAGAGAAAACAAAGAACATAAATTTTTCTCCTCTAAAATCTGTCCTCCATAAGTTTTATTCTGTTTTACCCACCATCTGGATGAAACTCATAGAGATATATTCTTAAAATATGTTCATAATAAATTTTTATATCGAAACTAAAAATTTCAAAGATTTTGGACAGGTTTAAAGGAAGATATGGCCGAAATAATGGACATGACTTTTTCTGGCCGCCAAGCACTATTTCACCCACTCCACTTTGACTCACTCAAAAGATGCCTTAATGAGATCCTTAATTTATGAAATTTAATTTGAACATTACCTTTAGAGTCATCTCTCTAAAACATCTGTAATAAAATCATTTTAAGGTATTTATCCCAAGATATGCCTCATTTAATGAGGTAGGTTCCATTCTTATGGCCATAATAACTTTCCCCATTGGATTGATTTTTCTGGTTTATTGTGTTTCAAATTGGATATGGGCCCATAAGAATAATTTGTATCTCATGAATGATGTAAGCCAAAAAAAAAGTAATCACATGAATTGAATCAAAATTCTAGAAGTTATTCCTGAAAAATAGAAGAAATAGAAAACTAATAAATTTATATAATTAACCAATTTTCACATTTTAGCTCCTAACTCACCAAAAATCATAAAATGATAAAAATCAAATCACATTGATTAATTGGAAGGGACTAAATAATTGAAAAACATATAAAAAATAATGAAAATATTATCTCTATCACATATCATGTAATGATCTGACTACTCTTGATGTTTTTTTATTTGGTTATTTCAAAGTGTCACACTAGGTATTATTATACTCACCCCTTCATGGGCTCTGCCCACACGTGTCATGTCTTATGCAAACGAAGAACTTTTTTATAAAGTCCTTGGTGGACTAGGAGAAGGTGGAGCTAGTTTGGGCTAGATAGATTGAGATGTATACTGGTATTGCATACGGTAGCAGTCCCCTCCTTCTGTTCAGGCCAGACTTTACTTTCCTGTTTTAGTTGGGCTTGTATTTGGCCCCTTTTTATTCTTTCCAATACTTTTTATCATACTCTAGTTGTGGTATTATAGATTTAGGAATGCATTGTTTTTAGTTTTTTTACATTTCATCATTGTATAGACTTGGAGATGTGTGTGTGCATAAAAATACTTAAGGCTAATTCCTCCCATGTGTGTGATATGACTTCTTGGCACTAGTCTCCATCCCATGGCCTATTAGAGGCAGGCTTGGGGTAGTTGTGTCTTGGGCCCTGTTGGGTCGGGTTGTGATAGTTATACAAATTATTTCTAAATAGGGCTCCTGTAAAGCTGTTTGAAGTGGAGAATGTGAAGAAATCATCCCAACCAAAAAGAGTTGAGGAGAATTATATTGATGCTAAGACAATCTCAAGTATGATATTGATTTATGACTCTGAGGAGAATAAATTTGTTGAGAATTCATCAGTACAAGCTTTTACTGATGCAAAAGAATTTATTAATAATATTGTGACTGTAAAGGATAAGAGGAAAGCTTCAGATGCTCCTCTTACTGGTGTTTCACCTTAGATGAAGAAAATAAAAGATGGAGAAGGAGAAGTTTAATAAAATAAATTTCACTTAAAATAAAGAAGCGATGAATAATTTCATAGACTACTTGAATCTCATAGTGATTTTCTGAAGGAGAAGGTGGGGGAAGCAAAGAAGAAAATGGAAGAAATAGAAGTTAGTTTTGAGAGGGTGAAAAACCTTGATGTGACATTGGGAAGGACACAAAAATCTAGTAATGATGGAAATATTTGGAAGAAACGGTCAATATTTTCTGAGCTACCATATTAAAGATATCATGAAGTGAAATATAACATTGATTTAATGCACATAGAGAAGAATATATATGACAGTTTGACTAGAACATTGTTAGATATTAAAGGAAAGACAAAACATGGGTTGAATGCAAGATTATGATTACTATCAATGGGAATATGTTTGGATTTATCTCTCACTCCTAATGGAAGACGAACATTTCTTCCCTCATCTTGTCATAAATTATCCAAGAGGGAGATAATTATCTTTTTTTATTGTCTTCATTATATCAAAGTGTCATGGGGTTATTCTTCAAATTTAAAAAATTTTGTCTCTTTGAAGGATTTGAAGTTAACAGGTATGAAATATCGTGATTGTCACGTCATGATGCAACAACTTCTACCAGTTTCATTAGATGGAATATTTCTAATCTGTGTCATAAAGACTATCATGGAGTTGTGTTATTTTTTCAATTCAATTTGTAATAAGGTGATTGATCTGTGTAACGTCTCGGTTCCGAGAGTCGCCCAAAGGTGCCCCATACTCAGTTGGTCACAAGACCTCAAGTGAATTTCCCCAAATGTCAGAGACTGTCGACTAGCAGCGAGGGCCTTTGGATGTGATAGTGGGGAAATTATTCCCTCATTGGAAAAGTAATACAGCAGAAGTAAAACAGATAACAATAGCAAAAGCAGTAAAACATGCAATAAGTAAACAGTGTAAGACTGAAGAAATAAACAACCGGAGCACATATATATAATGATGCATGATACACATGTCTTGGAAAGCATCCAAACAAATCACAATGTTGGAATATAGTACTAAACCAAAGTACAATAGAAAAGCAAGTAAACAGCTCCACAGCATCGCAAGCCTCAGCTTGGTCTAATGCTCCCCAGATCTGCAGT
The DNA here is from genome assembly GCA_963277665.1 of Viscum album. Classification (NCBI taxonomy): domain Eukaryota; kingdom Viridiplantae; phylum Streptophyta; class Magnoliopsida; order Santalales; family Viscaceae; genus Viscum; species Viscum album. The sequence continues at coordinate 820,024,998 of OY728133.1, forward strand.
AATCAATTACCTGAAGTAGAAGGGCGCTTGCCCTTATCTATACCTACATCAATATAATCTGTTTGGGCCAAAAGCATGACCCAAACAGGGTGTGAGACTAATCCCAATAGGCAACCACCCAAGGATTTGTGCCTAACAGTCAGTGAATATATATGGCAGGCAATAAAAAAATGAAGTAGTAAACAAGGAAGTACTCAAAAGTAAACAGTCCTACAGTCTCATTTACAAGCATTTACTTTTAAGTATTTAATAAAACAAAAACAAATACAAGCAACCCTATGGGTAGTTATCATAGCCTAACCCCTCTGGCTCACATTACAAGAGAAGATATAACAAAGACTCTCTGAGAAAGCACTCACCATCAATTCCCCCTTTAGTCATGTGTGATCAAAGACTCTCTCTGAGGAAGTACTCACCATCAATTCCCCATATAGTATTTTAACAGTAAGTTACAGGCACTCTAAGGAAGAACTCAACATCAATTCCTTCTGTGACCTCGTAACATAACTATAGACACTCTGAGGGAGCATTCAACGTCAATCCCCCCTATGGTCTCATAGCGTGATAATTATAACAGACACTCTGGGAAATCCCTCAACGTCAATTTCCCCTATGGTCTCATTACACCAGGTTCCCGCAGCGCCGTGTAAATAAATCGTGCACAAACGATAATCAGCATCCAAAGTAAACCTCAATAACCACTTGGCTAAACAATCTATAGCATATCATATCATGTCAAATAATAATTACTCCACCTTAACAATACCAAGCATGGAAAGAAAATCAGAAACCTAACAGACAAGGCAAGACCAAATGGTAAAAACAAGAAAACATGGGAAAAAACCTCCATAGCATGGAAAAGATAACCCTATTCTCAAACAATTAACCTCTATACAAACAAAATAGGCATAGCAGGAAAATAAAAGGGCTAAAACCACAAACACACAATACCCTGAATGACGGTATTGGGCACTTTTGCACATATAACTCAAAGACTAACTACGAAAAGGAACAAACCACCTACCTCAGCATCGTGATATCAATATACGTGAACCTCAGGCCTTAAATCTCCCTATAATTTCTTAGATCTATAAAAAAACTTAAAAATTTCAACCGAGGATAACTTGTGAGAGAGGATAAATTATGAGATGATGTTCAATAAGAAGGGAGAACTCACCGATGCGATTACAAAGCAATCAACGGCGGTCGATTCGGAGAACAGATAGTGATTCGGGGGCTCGATGAAGATCTGTAGTTGTATGGTCGCTCTTGGATGAGACGGACGAAGAGAAAAAGGGTTCTGTCAATTAGACATGACCTTGGTCCGTTTAATGAAAAAAAGTACACGGTGTGTATTTTAAAAGTAAACGGAGTGTACTTACCTTTTTCAGCCTCCACTTTAGGCGGTCTCTAGGTCACTACACATGGCCATGTACTCATCCATTACACGGCCAGTACATGGTCACCCACAGAAACTGGGTACATATCATGTACTTAAAGTACACGGTATGTACTCCTAAAATTTCTAGAAGCTCCTCTTCTCCTCAAAAACAGTCAGAAAGGAAAAAAACATACCTGAAAAGAAGATCTGGGTTCTTACAAACTTCCCCCTTGAAGAAATTTGTCCCCAAATTTCCCTAGCAAGGAGGCGTAGAAGAAGAATGCACAAGCGAAGGGGCTCGGGCCTTGTTTGTGTCAGCTCATGCCCTCCGCGTTAGAGTTTTAAAAATAGGTGGAGGTTGAGATTATAGTTCCAACATATAATAATCAATCCCAGTGAAAAATCCCAAGAAAAACACCCTCCCGCAAGAACACACGATCCGCGGATCAACCTGTTCAGGGGTTGATCCGAGTTCGTTGTTTAGAAAGAAGAACATGATATTGTAATTCAAAAACAATAAACTCCTACCTCTAAGTAGTTCGACATTGAAGAGGTATGCCCGTGAAGATTTAGGAGATCAAAGGCATTCGTCACTCACCGGTCTTGTTCTTCCAAATGTGTTGAAGTAGTTAAAGATCCACCGACGTTCATCGTTTGTCATTGGTGAGAGTTCTTGCCGTCAGTTCATCAGATAAATTTCCTCCTTTTTTGATTATCAAATCTCCAACGCATTAACCCATTAAAAGAAACCACATCACAACATTTCTGTTACACTGTGACATTGCATCGTTACGCTATTAATTTATGAAACAACTTATCTATTACGCTTCATTTAATGCATCGTTATGCTGCACAAAAACGAGTCATTAATGAGATTCATTTAATACGCCTCGTCGCCGCACCGCAATGCCTTCGTCCGCCGCTCAATAGTTTTGAAAAAAATATCTTTATAAGTTATTTTATTTTTTTCGAAAAGTCTTAAAACTAACTTTTCTGGTCAACCCTTGTCAGCCGAAGTTATGTCCTTTCTAGGAGAATTCTGGAGTTCCAAGTTCAACGGTGCCCATGTATTTTTGATCCGAGCATCGATTTACAAGTTAGAAAAACCCTCTCCCACATTTACTTAAATGAACTTAAAAAAGGTCAAAATTCTATTCCAAGATCATCGGGCCTCGGAATCAGGTGTCTTCAGAACTTTTGGTCTTGAAATAATTCCATATAATTTAAAAAAAATACACAAAAAAAATTGAGACATTATAATGTAGCTCAAGAAATACATCTTTGGTCTTAAATTGAAACATGTAACGGGTCCATTTCCCATGATCTCGGGGAGGAGCTTTACTTATATGGGGTAAAGGGTGCTTGAAATGTTCTAATAAATGATTATCTATGATCATGATTTTTAGATGTTTTTTATTTATATATTTAACTTATGCCAGTCACTACCCTTAAAGTGATGTGTTTTTTATAAAATATAAAAAATAGTGGTTGGGGAAAAATATTAGATCCTTCTGATATTGGTGTTGATGTTGATGATCAAGATCAAGATATTGTTATTTAATCATCTTTATATTCTTTTCACCTGAGTGGTACATGCTCCTAATTTCCATCCATGAGGTTGTGGGTTCAACCCCTGAGGGATGCAGTTATTAAAGCATTACTATAGCAGTCTACTGTAGCAGTACTTTTTTAGTTGTATTCACTATTCATTTATGGGCTTTCTGGAAATTTCTTAAGCCTTGAGGCCACTTAGGAATTTAGGTCACTTATGCCTCTAGGGCATACATGAAGGGCCTTTGGGACACTAATAATAGGTAAGCAAGTACATAGTGGGATGAAGATATAGCTCGATGCATTAGGTAGGCAGCGCAAGCATGGCGACGTGCGGGTACTGTCGGGTGGGCGACCTCAACAGAGGGATAAGTGTGTTGACACCTATCAACCAACCATTTTTCCTCTAATGTGGGATGGATGGATTCCCTTCTATGTGACTCTCAGGGCAATGGAACTAGTCTAATGGTGTAGAGAAACAGGTTGGTGGTGTAGTAGGCTGTTGCGTAAGCATTGTCGGGTGGATGGCTCGAAAGAGAAATGAATGTGTTCTCACTTATCATCTAGTCTTCCTCTCACACACCATTATAGGATGGATGGGTTTCCTATCACAATGAATCGAGGTAATTTTTTCATGGGTAACACAACACTCATGACTGGTATCACATGTTCAATGACTCTAGCAAAGTGGGCATGGTTATTGACTGGTGGAACGACGTGTTACAAGATTCTCTTGTAAAGGGGAAACAATGTATGCAACCTTCAGGCCACCCAAGTTCTAATGCATATGTGTCTCTCGGTCTTTGGATCATTTATTATAATAAAATGTGTTCAATGAATGTTTTTCATTCCTTACAAGGGATAAGGATTAACCCAATGGGGTTCCTAGGTGTGTGTGTGTGTGTGTGGTTGCTTGTAATCCCCTCTATCTATAATAAATAAAATTTCCTTAAGAATTAGGGTGAGATTATTAATTTTAGGAGGTGAAGTGAGATAAAAACTAAAATAATATAAAATGATAATTGGAGAATGGGTATGTTTAAATCAAAAGGAGAAACTAAAAAATGTTTCTTGCATAAGGAAATTGGGCATATTAAAAATAATCTCCCTAATAAAAAATAATTTTAATAATTTTAATGATAATGGTGATCATTCTCTAATGGTATAAAATGGGTATGAATGTGTTGAGGTTTTAAATGTGTATAGTTATTATATGAAAATTGATTAGGTCTTAGATTTTAGATGTTATTTCCATATGTTTCCTAGGAAATATTTTTTTTATAATTTGTTTTAGACTTAGCAAGGGAGTGTGATCATATACAATAACAATTTCTATAAATTCATAGGTATAGACTTAGTTTAATTGGATCTCCATGATAAGATTATCAAAATATTGATAAATTTAAACATCTTATTACATATTGTTCATTGTTCTGTATGACTATAGTGTAATAATGTCCTGAAGTATTTGCCACATTAACTAGGTCATAGCAATTCCCTGCTATGATGAGAACCTTGAAGTGCTATGACAATATTCTTAAATATAGTTATGTGGTTAGATGACATACTATGATGTGACACATAGTATACATACCATCAGGTGCAAGTACACGTAACCATATGAGACTTCTTTTCTTGAAGTTCGCACTTGGCAATCTCCAAGATGGGAGATTATGAGAACATACCCACCAATAGGAATTCTGCATGTTTTGGTGTCATCGGATATTTCTATCTACAAGCATGTGTAATGGTCTTTAGACCTTAATATTATCATTAATATGTGTCATGACTTGCGCACTTTGATTTATTGATGAAAACCGTTACACAGACTGTTGGCGGTAAGTAGGGTACATTGGGTGCATCATGAATGATATGTTATTAATGGATAAGTCGATGAAGTATTTGTCCCTTCCATTTATGAAATTTGATATCTTGACTCTTTTATTGAAATAAAATCGTCGCATGAAATTTCATGGTCATGGTGTAATGATGAGTTTATTTCAAGTAGTCAAAGAACGACATATCAAGCATAAAGGTTGATGACACTATCATGAAACCATATTGATGAGATATTGAGATAAAGGGATTATATTACACAGTGAACATTCTTATGTGGAAGTCATTATTGTGACTTTAAGTTCTTTCTCTTCGGTGTTTTGATCTGTTACTAGACAGTTTTTTTAGACTTTAGGCAAGCCCGCCTAATACCAACGAGAAAGAATCCTAGAGGGTCACACACTAAGTGTTTCTGGTGGTCTTGGTTAAATTCTATTTGAATTTAATTAATGGAATAAATATTACTCTCAAGTTAGTGGAATATTTTATTCATGTTAAAATTATTGCATAAATTAAATAAATATTTATTCAGGGGATTATGAATAAAAACATATTTATTTATTTTATTGAACATTTAATAAATATTTATTTACTAGTTTGTAAATAAAATATTTATCTAAGATAATAAATTATTTATTTATTTATTCAAGTGTTTAATAAATGGAAGTAGAGTTCGACCAGACCAAGGATGGTCCAGTAGTAAAATAAATATTTACAAGATGATAAATAATTATTTAACTAGTTGGCACAAAACAAAATAATAACGTGGTTATAATTTTGCAGCATGAGATTTTATTTATGATTCCGTTTTGTGCAAGTTGGCGCGCCACAAATAATAATACGATTATTGTTATTATGTAGCATGGGTTTTCTCTAAGGTAATGAATGAATTTAATTTTTTTATGCAATTAAATATTATAATTGAATCCTTATGTCAATAAATAGAGAGGTACATATATTGTTCCTTGTACAAGAAACCGATGATACAAGGGGAATTCCAAGTCAAGAATTTTTTCTCGACTCCTATTCTCTCTCCCTCTCAAGAATAAGAGACGTTCTTCAAGATCGAAGAATAGGCTATCAGGAACGATCGACTCAAGATGCTCGCTTCGCCGTGCTGGTACCTGGAAAGTGAATGGCGTAAATCAGAGGCCATTGGAGCACGTGTGGATCACCGCTAAATGGATTATTGTTTGGATCCTCACAAGTGCAACGAGACAATCTGAAAGGGTCATCCCGGATGATCAACATTATCAACAAAGAAAGTACCGAAGAACCAGATATTTTATTTCTTTAGAAATTAAATTTAAATTAGTTATAAACATGATGTGAAAGATCCTCTCTAAAGGTTTCAAGACTCTTCCTTATTTATTTAAATCTTTGATTCTATTCCATGGAGACTGAAATTCATCATCGTATTTATCTTGGAATAATCATTGATCATGGTAAAAAATTAAAGTTAGGCATCGGCCCAACCACGCTTCCGTTGTGCTTGAAACCTTCAAGTGGTATCAAAGGGAGGTCATCATAGTTTATAATTATTTAAATAATTTTTTGATGATTTACGGTTTAATAATTTAGTTTGTCAATTCAAGGTTAATCATTCTTGTAATCTGGATTTCGAGATCTATTCTCCCTCTTTTCGTTTCTCATAGATTTCACAAAAATGAATAATTTTTTGATTAAAATTAAAACATAGAACACATCAGGAGGTGTCGACGATTCTTCCCAGGTGACATGAAATTACACGTTGTGTGTTCAGACTTAAAAATTGTGTTCTCTGCCATACACACCGTGTAATCTGGACGACACGCCATGTAGTCGTGTTCAGCACATCAGGATTAATTCAGAAATTACTCAATTTGTGTGCATTTATTAAATGTGATGTATTTAATTATACACCTCATGTTGACTAGGATAGATAGGCACACACTTACTAGATTATACGCCATGTGGCCCACTGCACATGACGTGTAGTCCCTTCGGGTCAGGGGTCAAACTATGTATACCATACACAGCTAAGTCGATCGGAAATCATATAATGAAGAGATAACAAGGTGTGTAGCCCATTGTACATGCCATGTACTCTAAAATTTCCGAAGTACATTTCACACACCGAGTCCCTAGGTGTGTACTTTAGGACAAACGGTGAAGGTATCACACGTCGTATAGTCAGAACTACATGTTGTGTACTTTACCAAATTACAAAAAGTTAAAACTTTAATGTCTGTGTAATGTTCAGAACTATAGATCATGTATAAATCATACTACAATTTGTTACTTTATGCATTGAAACATCATGTATTCCATATGTCATAAGAGTAAAACAGTATGCAAATATAATACTTTTTGGGTAGATTCGAACGAGTATTCACCCGGATACCTCCAAGGTGCATTTATGTACTAGGATGAGAATCTCAAGAAAATTTAGAAAAGGATTAAGATAAAAGGATTGATTAATTAAAGGTAATAATTAATTGATTCAAATCACAGTTTATCTTAATAAGAACAATTAAATAATTGAATGTTAGTTTCATTAAATGCATAACTCGTTGCATGTATGTGGGTGATCATGAGATAGACCAAGACCTTTGTATGTTATTGGTTTCCTTTTAATTTATTTATTTAATTAATTGTTGGTCTGCGAGCCATCTCTCCTCATTAATATGTAGGTTCTAAGTTCCCATGGTTTCTTTTATGTAAACCTCCTTTTTACCTCTCACTTGTGTGTGAGTTAAAAATCATATGTAATGTATGAAGATCCCAAGTTTGTGGTGGCGGTCCAAGTCAGGAGTTAAGGCAAAACCAATCCAAGGAGATACAAAGGTGGACAAGTGGAAAGATGTAAACACGAAGGTGTTTCTCCCCTAGGTTAGAGTTAGTTTATCAACCGCTAGATAAAATAACCATTAGAAAAAAAATCTTGTGATCATGCCCTTCACTTTATTTTATTTCTGTTAGTTTCATGGTTTTTCATTATGGATGTGTTGTCACGATCACATAATTAATGAACTAACAAGAATTCAAAAATACACCAAGATTGTGCATAAATATTATTAATACATAGTTAATCACTTAATTAAGTTCCACTTAATATTAACAAGCATGTGATAAATATAATAAGGCAATTTACGTAAAAGAGATAAAAATATCTCAATAAAATATTAAGTTAGATTAAGCCTTATGTTACTTGATTAAGGGAAAGACTCAACAAAACTATGTGTTTGACCAACCCTTGTTAGGACACTTACTTTTACAAAGGAATCCCTTATGAAAGGTTTCGGGTTGACTTAATCATATTACATCAAGAGAAGTATCCCTTGCTAGACTTGGTGTAATATTGGAGGCAAGTGTTGAGGAAATCCAAGTTAGTATTTCAGGATTGGGGAGTCCACTCAACAAATCAAGAAGGTGCAAGCCCACAGTTGGCAAAGACCTACCTACATAAATACCTTCAAATAGTTTTACCAACCCTTTTTGGGGTTATTTGAAGGGGAATATGGATCTTTGCCACTAGAATTTCATGACAACTGGACATTATGATTTTAATGGTGAGGGCCATTGAAATAGTGGGAGACTTAATAAAATTAATTTATTATTTCTCATAAAATGTAATCAAGAATGTTCTAATCATCTTCTCTTTTAATTGTAGAATAAAATGACAAGTTCATCAACCACACTATCCCTATAATCAATTCTGGATAAAGAAAACATCCTCACCGACAGTAACTTCTAGGAATGTTTTAGACGCCTTCTGGTTATTCTACACCATGAACAGAAGTCTTACATGTTGGAGTCAGCATTACTAGACCCGCCTTCCCAAGAGGTGAGTGACGAAGAGTTCTTGGTCTATGAGAAACATATGAACGACACGGTCGATGTTCAATGTTTGATGCTATCATCAATGTCTAGTGAGGTCAGGAAGTCTCGCAAAAACACGGATGCCTATAGCATGATCAAACACCTCTATGGTCTTTACCAGAAGAGAGAAAGAAAATAACTTTTTGAGATATCCAAAGCACTCTTTTAGAGTAAGCTTTTAGAGGGTGTCTCAGCTAGGCCTCACATAGTCAAGATCATTGGCTACATTGAGCGCTTAGAGGTTCTATGGTTTAAACTCCTCGAAGAACTAGTTATAGATCTCATTCTTGCATCACTCACTCATATATTATCCATATTTGTTGTTAATTTCAATATGAACAACATTGAGAAGTGTCTATCTAATCTTCTTATCCTCATTCACCAAGTGGACAAAGATATGAAGTGCGAAAAGCCTTCTGTCCTTATGGTAAATAAGATGAAAGAGAAGGCGAAGAGATTTAAACCCAAATTTTCTTCATGCCCTTTCAAGAAAAGGTAGATCAAAGGGGGGGAAAGGGAACAAGAAGTTGTTTGTTTTACATGTGGCAAGAAGGGCCATTGGAAGAAGAACTGCACCCAACCTAAGAAGCAAGGGGAAGCTTCATGTGCATTTGTTATCGAATGTAGTCTATCTGTTTATACAAATTGGGTATTAGATGCATCTTGTGGTGCTCACATATGTATCCAGATATAGGAACTAATTAGATTCATGAATATTGACTAAGGGGAGGTATATCTACGAGCATCCAATGGAATCAGACTTGTTATTGTAGCTGTTGGGGACTACCACCTCACGTTGCCAACTGGGATGATCTTGGTGTTAATGGGTTGTTATTATGTGTCTTCTGTTACTTAAAACATTATTTATGTATCCAGATTAGATATAGATAGATTTGTTTTCAAGTTTGGAAATAAATTATGCATCTTTTACAAAGATAACATTTTTTTGATAGGGCACATTTATACAACGGTCTTTACGTGTTGGATTACACAAACAAAGTAATGAAAATCGATAACAAAGATACTTTTCATGACTCATACCACATCCAACTTTGGCATCACTGGCTAGGTCATGTAAATGAGAAACACTTGAAAAAGTTACATCAAGATGGATATTTAGATTCTTTGGAACTAAAACCACTTAGTGTATGCCATGCATGTTTATAAGACAAAATGACTAAAGCCCCATTTAGTGGGAAAGGTGAAATAGCTAAAGAGCTTCTTGAATTGGATCATACCGATGTGTGTAGTTCATTTCCAATTGAAGAAAGGGGAGGGTGCTCATACTGCATAACTTTTACTGATGATTTTAGTAGATATGGATATATATACTTAATGAGGTATAAGTCAGATTCTTTTGATAAGTTCAAAGAATACAATAATAAAGTAGAGAACCAACTTGGTAAGAAGATGACGAAACTCTGCTCAGACTGAGGTGGAGAGTATCTTAATCAATACTTCATTGATTACTTATAAAAGTTTGGAATATTATCCCAACTCACTCCTCCTTACACGCCCCAGTGGAATGGTGTGAGAGAAATGAGGAACCACACCTTGTTGGACATGGTGAGATCAATGATGAGTCATGAAATTATTTCATTATCCTTTTGGGGATATGTGTTACAAACAGCAGCGCACATACTAAACCAAGTACCAAAAAAAAATATAAATGGTATTCCATATGAGTTCTAGAGTGGAAAGAAATCCATGTTATCGAATTTACATGTGTGGGGAAGTGAATCATTTATTATGGTCTCTTCAGGTAACAAACTTGCACCCTAAGGTATAAAGCATACCTTTATAGGATACCCCAAGGAAACAAGGGGATATTACCTATATAACCCCTCATACAAAAAGTTTATAGTGGAAAGACATGCCATATTCCTTGAAAGGGATCACATCTCCAAAAGAGATAGTGGGAGTGAGATAGACTTTGATGAAGTCGAGACTCAAGGTACACAAGAGTTGGTACATGAACAGAGTCCATGAAGCCCCATGGAAGAAAGAACTATTCCAGAGGCACAAGAACTGTATAGGGGTACAAGAGAGGTTAGAGAACCGAAATGGTATGGTTTTCTAGTTTCCAAGGATGGTGACTCGTTATTAGTTGATAATAATGATCCTCTAACCTACAAGGAAGCATTAAGTGGGACAAATGTTTCCAAGTGGCAAGAAGCCATGAATTCTGAAATGGATTCCATGAACCAAAACCAAGCCTGAATTTTGGTAGATCCTTCAGTTGATGTAAAACCTATTAGTTTCAAATGGGTATTCAAGAAGAAATTGGACATGGAAGGAAAATTCAATACCTATGAGGCACGACTAGTTGCAAAAGGGTTCAAACAGCATTAAGGCATTGATGTAAGAACCCGGTTCTTATTCTTGAGGTACGGGTTTCTTCTTTTTTCCTTTCCTTATGTGTTTTTGGGAAAATAAGGAAATTGGGGGGAAATCCCAAAAATTTTTAAGTAAACACCATGTACTTTTCCACACACCGTGTACTTTTGGCCGTGTGGGATGAGTACACATGGTGTGTAGACATGTTGGCGATGAAGGGTGTAAAAACCGACTACACGCCGTGTAGTGGATATTTATACATCGTGTAGTCAGTCGGTAGGCGAATAGTAAGGCGGTGGCTAGCTGGGCGATAGTACATGTCGTGTATAGAGGCATACACGATGTGTACTAATGTTAATAGATGAACAGTGCCACGCTGGCGAGGAGCCGCCAGCGGAACGGTTAAAAAATTGAAAGTACGCGCCGTGTACTTGAGAGTACACTCCGTGTATTTTGTTTTTTTCGCTTAAAATGGGAAGTAGCCTCCTATGTTCACAGAGGAATCTTAGAACTGGAGGGAGGCTTGGGAGGGACGACCGGATCTTCAAGGAGCTCCAGATCGAGTACCGGGAATCCGTTTTCTGCACCGTCAATCTCCCTGGAACCGCACGGGTAAGCCCTCTCCTCTCCTTGAGTAGTTCTTACCAAATCTTTCCCGAGGGGAAGTTATTTACGATTGAATGGGAATTTTCTTATCCTGGATCTACGTCATTCTTGGATGTTTCTGGAATCGTCGTTCGCGTATACCGTTCAGGGGCATTTAAGGTAGGTGTCTTGGTGTTTAATTTCCAACTAATGTGTGTTTTGGGTACCACTGTGATACGCGCCCATGAATGGGGTGTCGTATGGCTGATTCCTTATTGAATTAAATACCTATAATTGTATTGTTAATTTAAATGTGATAATAAAATGTTGTTTGGGATCACTGCTTGGATCCAGGACCACCCCGGGGGTGCGTTCCTCTGTTTAGCCGTTTGGCCAGGATACCCGAGGGTATGCCTTTATAACAATGATTACAGAATTACCTTCAGAGGAATTACATGTTTATTTCTCATTACACGTTGGGCATGGCCCAGTTACTTGTTTAGACTGAGGGCAGTGTTGTGATTAGCCTGTGGGCAATGTACTACTTAGCCTGTGGGAAAATTCTTCCCTGCTTATGGGCAATAGACTCTATGCCTGAGGGAGACACTTTGTACGCCTGAGGGCAATATCTGTTATGTCTGTGGGTAATTACCTACGGGTTGTGTTTCTGATTACCTGAGGGTAAGGGTTTGCGTGTCTGAGGACACTGACTATTTACGTATAAATTCACTGTGTTGGTTTCCTTATAATGAACAATTAAATGAATAATAAAATGGAAATATAACTAGTAAAGTTAGTTACTTTTGAGTACTGCTTAGTTTATTTCATTTTACCATTTCACACTGTTGTTTCCTATTTTCACATAGTTGGGCATGGGCCTTTGGTGGATTCCTACTAGGAATTATTTCTCACACCCTATTTGGGTCATGTCTTTGGCCCAAACAGATTACATTTCTGCAGGTGTGGATAAGGGAAAGGGTCCTTTTTCAGGTACTTGATTGCTGCTGAGGAGTAGGGGAGCATGGGACCGGGCTTAGGCTCGTGATGCTACCAACTGTTTTGTTTTGGTTTTGTTGTACTCTATGTTGTACTGTATTGTATTGTTGTGTAACATGTTTTGGCTATTTTCTTAGAACTTGTGACATGTTGCATCATCATCTATATAACTATTGGTTATCCTTTACTGCAGTTGTTTATTTTAAATGTAAATGGTTTATTGCTTCCGTTGTTGATGTATGTTATTTATTTTATTCCGCTGCACTACACTTTGACAAATGAGGGCATAGTTTCCCCACTATTAGACCTGGGCCCTCGCTGCTAGTCGGAAGCCTCTAGAGTTTGGGGAAATGCGCTTGAGGTCACGTGACGAACCAGGTTTGGGGCACCCATTGAGTGGCACCCGGAATCAGGACGTTACAAAGTGGTATCAAAGGAGTTATTTTATTTGACATACTATTTGGAGCCTTAGTCAGAGATAGGATGAGAACGGTAGTTGGTAATAAGCTGTGCCTGGGCATAGCAAACCCATGTATAGGGAAAAGCCAATTTACCTCATGTTGCAATTTTTCTGATTTTGCAATATTACAGTTGAATTGATTTTCACCAAAGGGTGATGCACTTCTGATTGTGTTGTTTATATTTTATTCATGGGTTCTATCTAGTTTCAACCCAATGAGATGAGGGTATTCCATCTCATGCATCATTTAGGCACATGCTAGAAATCACATGCCATGCATAGTTTCCATGCCATGTAGGTGCATTAGACATTACATGTTGTTGTGATAGATGTTGTGTTAGTAAAAGCATGTTGTTGTGATAGTTGCTCTGATAGATACCTGCTGTTTGATAGGGTATTATTGTGTGATCCAGTTTATAGAATGGATGCCCAACTTTGGTTTTTGGGGAGTATGGGCCCTCATTGACCGGAATTTGGTGGATCATTGACGGCTTATCCGATTATAACACATATAAGATGCCAAAATTTTATTCGCGGGGAGTATGGTCCCTCACGGATCGGAATTTGGCACTTAGGTGTTGTTTTTTAGTATTTTATGGGCTCCGGAGAAGTTTTTGAGGCATACTTTCTGGAAACCCAGTATACATGCCGTGTAGTACCTTAAACACGTCGTGTATGTTCTTCTGTTTGGGAAGAAAAGAAAACTTTTTGAGTACATTCTGTGTACCCTAAGTACATGCCGTGTATTCCTTCCTATGTCATAGACCGTGTGGGCAGGGACATGAGGAAGGAAAATGCTTGGGGTGAACACGCTGTGTACTGGATGTACACGTCATGTAGTGCTGACCCAGAGTCTGCCCGTGTAACTAACAACATGGATGGAGGAGACCTTAGGACATACACGCCGTGTCCATTATAGAACACGCCGTGTAGTCTGACCTGGGATCTGGTCATGTAACTAACAACACGGGTCGGTGTAATCCTTTCGTGTACACTCTGTGTCCATCTGGAACACGTCGTGTAGTGTGATCCATGTATCCGGCCATGTAAATAACAACACGGGTAGGCGGAACTTGTCTAGTACACACCGTGTGCCCATGGGACACGTCGTGTAGTCTTGCTGAGGATAGACCATGTGGTTTTAGCCATGTGGCTGGGAAAATGGGGTGGTGTACACACCGTTTGTGGGTGTAACATGCCATGTAGTATCAAGCCGAGTAGTCGGTCGTGTCACAAACGACACGGGAAGTTGGAAAATTACACCATACACGCCGTGTAGATTATATACATGTCGTGTAGTTTTTTAATGGGAGTCGTGTGGCTTGGCCGTATAGAAGGACCCAGGCAGGGGAAGAGAAGTCAGGTACACGTCGTATAGTCAGTATACATGTCGTGTAGTCATGTTATGCAATCTTAAATTCCTTCTTCCTCCTGTTCCCCTTTTGGTTCCTTCATTTTCAGACTGTGATAATCTTGATCTAAGGTATGTGTTTAACCTTGTAGTGTCATGCCACCGAGACGTTCACGCATTGTTTGCCAGGAGAGCGGAAATGAGTATACTCTGGAGATGGTGGGCCATGGGATACCAGTTGATCCTCCAGCAGAGCCAGATGCAGCACCAGCCGTAATACTGGACATAGGCATGGAGGCGCAGTTCTGTGAAGGCTTTATGCGGTTCATGCAGGCCTTTTAGGGAGTACCATCGGCTTCCACATCTATGGCCGATCTGACTCGTATATTCCAGCAGCATCATCCACCTAAATTTTTAGGGAATGGCGGACCAAAGGTTGCGGAGTCTTGGCTAGGGTCGATGCAGACTATTTTTGAGCACCTAGAGACGCCTCCAGGGTGGAGGGTCAAGCTCGCGACTGATATGCAGTGTGATTCTGCCAAGAGGTGGTGGGATGTTACCACCCAGTCAGAGAATCACAAAGACATGGCGTGGGAATATTTCTAGACAGCCTTCTATGAATTCTTCTTCCCAGAGATGCTGAGGGCAGATCGATCTCGAGAGTTCATGAATCTGCAGTAGGGCGCTATGTCGGTGATGGATTATTCTTCTCGTTTCACCAAGCTTCAGCGTTTTGCACCCGTTCTGGTGGGCGATGAGACGCTGAGAGCCATACACTTTGAGGATGGTCTTTGATATGACATCTGAGCACTGGTGAATGTTTTCAAGTTTCCTTCAGTACATGATATTGTGAACCAGGCGCTGATTACAGAGAGGAACCTACGAGAAGCTAGTGGTGTGGTCCAGGGTGGTTCAGCACCAGTTTCTGGTACTATTTCTACTGGTAAGAGGAAGAGACAGATGGACTTCTCTTAGGGTGGCAGTACCAGCCAGAAGAATGTTTCAGGTGAACAGGTCATGTGCTACCAATGTGGTAAGGAGGGGCACAAGCGACCTCAATGTCCACGAGACCCAGTGGAGTGCCGAGATTATGGAAAGATGGGTCATCTGCAGTGCTTTTGAAGAGTGTTTCCACCAGTGGTTAGTGAGAGGGGTTCTATGCAAACTCCGCATGCAGGGGCAGGACCAGCAGCTTTTTACCAGTCAGGGAACTGGAATACGTCAGGGCGTGTAGGCAGGGATGGTGGTCATGGCCGTGGTAGCCAGAAACCAGGATCTTAGAGGCAACAGGGCGGGACAGATCAGGGTGTGGTGTGTCCACAGTGATGGAACGAGGTTCTCTTTTGTCGGTGAAAGAGAGACCCAAGCAGCACAGGATGGACTCGTGCATAGGAGGGCACAACTGATTTCACATCAGTTGGCTAGCCTAGCCCTTGGCACAGCAGATGTTATGAGTTTCCAGTTTCCATCAGTAGTGGATGAGTACGAGGACATCTTTCCAGAGGATGTCCCTAGGCTACCTCCCTGTCGGGAGATAGATTTCTAAATTGAGTTGCAACCCGGGACGACACCGATATCAGCATCAGCATATCGGATGGCTCCTGTAGAGCTTCATGAGCTGAGGTTGCAGCTGGACGACTTGCAGAAGAAGGGCTTTGTGAGACCTAGCGTTTCACCCTGGGCGGCCCCAGTGTTGTTTTCCAAGAAGGCAGACGGGAGCTTGAGGCTATGTGTGGATTACCGGTGCTTGAATCAGGTGACTGTGAAGAACTGATATCCACTACCGAGGATCGATGACCTTTTCGACCAGTTGAGAGGGGCACGATGGTTCTCAAAGGTTGATCTACGATCAGGCTATCACCATTTGCGAGTACGGGATGAGGATATACCGAAGATGGCTTTCCGATGTCACTATGGTCACTATGAGTACTTGGTGATGCCCTTCGGTGTGACGAATTCCCAGGCAGTGTTCATGGGACTCATGAACCGGATCTTTCAGCCCTATCTAGACCGGTTTGTAGTAGTCTTCATTGATGATATCCTTGTGTACTCTGCGTCTGAGGAGGAGCATGCGAGACACCTAAGGATGGTTCTGGACACACTCTGAGAGAACCAGTTGTATGGGAAACTCTTGAAGTGTCAGTTTTGGTTATAGGAGGTCCACTTTCTAGGACACGTTATCTCGGAAGATGTTGTAGCAGTGGACCCAGCCATGGTAGAGGCAGTGCTGGCATGGGAGCCACCCCGGAGTGTGACGGAGGTGCGGAGTTTCCTTGGGTTGGCAGGCTACTATCGGAGATTCATCCTTGATTTCTCCAGGATTGTAGCACCCATGACAGCTTTGACCCGAAAGGGGCAGCCTTTCGTGTGGACCGAGAGATGCCAGTAGGATTTCCAGTAGTTGAGACAGAGTCTGACGAGCGCCCCGATCTTTAGATTACCGAAGGAGGGTGTCGAGTACATAGTGTTCTGTGACGCATCAGGAACCGGGCTTGGTTGTGTCCTCATGCAGAGTCAAGTGGTGATTTCATATGGCTCATGTCAGTTGAGGCCACACGAGCAGAAATATGCGACCCATGATCTTGATTTGGTAGTGGTAGTCTTCGCATTGAAGATATGGTGGCACTACCTGATAGGAGAGTGAATTACCATCTACTCTGATCACAAGAGTCTCAGATATATATTTTCTCAGAAAGATCTGAATTTGAGGTAGAGGCAGAGGCTTGAGTTCCTCCAGGATTACGACTTTGACATCGTTTATACTCCTGGGAAGGGGAACCTAGTAGCGGATTCTCTCAGCAGGAAATCCAGTTTGCAGTTGCTGGATGAGGTGACGAGGCAGTTGGCCTCTTTACAGTTATCCTTCGTGGATGGAGATGAGGGATCTTACCTTCAGTCGATGGTTTTTACCCCTCCAATCTTACAGCGAGTTAAGGAAGCACGGCGTGAGGATGCTAGCTGTGAGACTCTACGTGCTCAGATATCCACAGGTGTTGTGGCTGATGGATATTCAGAAGGTGGGGAGCACATTGTTCTTTTTAGAGGGCTCACAATAGTACCAGTGATGTTGCGGGAGGAGGTTATAAGGGAGTTCCATAAATCCCCTTTGGCAGTGCATCCAGGCGTGGCAAAGATATATCAGGACCTTCGACGTCAGTTCTGGTGGCCAGGAATGAAGAATGGTGTGGCAGAGTTTGTTTCTCGGTGCCTTACTTGTCAACAAGTAAAGGCTGAGCACCAGGTGCCAACAGGTTTGACTCATCCCCTTGAGGTGCCAGAGTGGGAGTGGGATGGGATATCCATGGACTTCGTGATGGTTTTACCACGTACTTACAGGGGACACGATTCCATCTGGGTGATCGTCGATCGACTCACCAAGTCGGCCCACTTCTTAGCCATACGAAAGCAGAGTTCAGTAGAGAGCTTGGGAATCCTCTACGTGTAGTAGATAGTTCGACTTCATGGAGTTCCATCCACGATCGTCTCATATCGTGATGCTCATTTCACATCTCAGTTGTGGAAGGGATTGCAGGAATCTTTTGGGACTCAGTTACGCTTGAGCACAGCGTTCCATCCTCAGACCAATGGTCAGACAGAGCAGACCATCTAGGTTCTGGAGGATATTCTTCGAGCTTTCATACTTCACTTTAGTCGTAGCTGGGAGGATCACCTACCATTGGTGTAATTTTCTTACAATAATAGTTATCACTCCACTATTGGTATGGCACCATTCGAGGCTCTGTACGGGCGGCCTTGAAGGTCACCACTTTACTAGACTGACCCAGAAGAGTCAGCACTCATGGGCCCAGAGATGGTGAGAGATACTATAGAGAAGGTGCGGGTCATCTAGGAGCGGATGAAGACTGCACAGAGTCAGAAAAAGTCTCATGCTGATAGGAGGAGGAGGCCCTTAGAGTTCGAGGAAGGAGACCATGTGTTCCTTCGAGTCTCACCTCAATGGGGATTGCGGAGATTTGGCTGAGGCGGCAAGCTATCTCCGAGGTTCGTTGGCCCTTTTCAGATTCTGAGTAGAGTTGGTGAGGTGGCGTATCGCTTGGCTCTACCTCCTCAGATGGACCGGGTACACAACGTCTTCCATGTGTCGCAGCTATGGAGGTACGTGCATGATCCATCGCACGTTATTGACTGGGGCTAGCTGGACATCGATGATAGAGCGACCTTTGCAGAGTACCCAGTGGAGATCAAGGATCGGCAGGAGAAGATCCTTCGTGGGAGAGCTATTCCCATGGTGCGTGTCTGGTGGCAGCACGAGAATCTCCATAAGAGCACATGGGAGCGGGAGGCTCAGATTCGCGTACAGTACCCACATCTTTTTGAGCAGCCTTTGTTTTGGCTTTTCAGGGACATAAAATCCCTAAGTTGGGTGTGATGTAATGTCCCGAATTTTTCCATGTATTATTTTAATATTATATGGGAATTAATTCGAGACCAGGCTCTGAGACGGTGTGCAGTTCCGAGGCCCGGTGATCCCGGAACAAGTGTTTGAATTTACTTTAATAATTAAAGTGTGTGCGCGTGTTGTTTTCCTGAAAAAGTGGAATAACTCCTAAACGGGTGCTCGGATCAGAAATATGAGGGCACTGTTGCGTTCGAAATAGCAATTTTACCTTAGTAAAGGCCTAACATTAGTCGGTGCAGGTTGGTGGTGAAATCTGGTTTTTGGACGCAACCGTAATAAAATATTTAATTAAAATATTTTGTTTAAATCCTTGTTATAGTGAAATATCTTATCTTTTTAAATGGAGATTTCGTAGGGGATCAGGGCTACATTTTCCCATAACCCTGAATTTCTCTGGAGGCTCTGGAGGCTCTGGAGAAAACCTCCCAACGCAGCGATGATGTTCTTGACAAGCTTCACCGGCGACGACGACGCGACGACCGGATCTTCGCCAATGAACGTCGCAGATCCAGGTAGGATGTTTTTTTGGTGTTTTATTCCCCATTTTTTGATTTCCATGACGAACACGGACTAATCCACGAACAGATTAGCCTGCGGATCAATCGTTCTCGTGGGATGGGATTTTGCAGGAATCGTGGGGATTTGATTCTTGAAATTAATTTGGTTTTACTTCAACCTTCTAACGGTGACGAACCAATATCGACATGAACATCGATCGAGGTTCATCCCACTCGATTGTTGTGTTTTTCTCTCCTGGTCCCTACACGTTCTTCGTGTGCGTTCTACGCGTTCTTGGAGGAAATTGATCAGTGTGCATTCGTTTGTTGGCACAACGATCGGAAATCAAATATCCAACATCGAGACGACCTAGCGGAGGTGCGATGGCGACGGTGGCGGGCAAATCAATGTGGTTTGTAATTTCCCGTTCTTCAAGCGTTTTCGTGCGGGCGGATCGAGACGCGCTATCAAGGCCGATTAGAAGCTCGAAACCGATGGAATCGGTTTCGTAGGGGCGGGATGAACCCAAATCCGGAGTTTCATGATGATCAGACGGCTGGATCAAGAATCGGAGTTTTGGCCGAAGAGCGAGGAAGAAGATGACATTCTGGAAATTTCCCGACTACACGCCGTGTAGTATGGACTACATGGAATGTACTCCAGGAGTACATGGACACAAGCAGGGTACACGGCCAAGGACATGCCATGTATACCCCTCCCCATCCAGACCCGGCCAGATACCCGGGATACCCCGTGTACTGGTACACGGGCAGGCGACATGGACACGGACAGAGGCCGTGTACGGGCACATGGCCAGCGTACACGGAGCGAGCCCCAGGTGCTCGGGCATGGCGTGTGTTTCTTCTACACACAGTGTAGTTACTTTCTATCCAACAAGATTAAAGACACAGGCCGGTTACACGAGCAGTACCCGGGGTCAAGGAACATGGCGTGTACTTTTTCTACACACCATGTAGTTTGGTTTTACATGGCTTGAACGAATGACATGGGCCGTTTACACGGGCAGTACCCGGGGTCAAGGAACACGGCGTGTAACCATACTACACGTCGTGTAACCATACTTAAATGTCTTGAGCCACCTGTCTTCTGTGACTTGGACTAGTTTTCTCAGGGTTCGTGCCCTTGGTCTTTTCCCTGAAGGTTCTGGTATCATTTCCTTCACACAGAAGTATGATCCCTTCAGCAGAACTTCTTGAATAGAGTTGTTGGAATCCCCTCTATGAGACTTAGATCAGGATCCTCTATTCATTCCTGGAACCCTAGGTAGAGTTCTTGGTATTGACGTGACCAACTATAAGAACCTGGATCTTCGTTTTAGGTATGTTTTTCCTTTTTCTGTAGTTTTTAAGAAAAATGAACTTTATGGAAATTTTCAAAGTACACGCCGTGTAATTTCTGAGTACATGCCGTGTACTTTTCTCCGGCTCGAAGCCGTGTGCTGGTTTTGCCTGGGCCACACACACGATGTGTAGGGGTGACGTGGAGGCCGATTTTGGAGGAGTATGGAAAAGACTCAGTACATGCCGTGTACTCTAAAAGTACACGCCGTGTACTCTAAAAGTACACGCCGTGTACTTTTCTTTTTTTCACTAAACGCACTGGGGTCACACCTCATCGCGATATTCATCTTCTTTTAGATCTGGTTCGTCTGAGAGTGACCCGTACAGCCTAATATTTGATGATCTCTCGTCTCTTCATTCGTTCTCCGATTCAAGAACGGTCGGTTGCGTTGGAATCGCAGCGGTAAGATCTTCCTTCTGCTTGAGCTTCATTTTCTGATTCCTCTTCGTTTCCAAGTTATCGTGGGTTAAGCGTTTTGTGTGTTTTCTTAGATCTATGATGTTCTAAGGGGAATCAATCGTCGTGATTTACATATATCGATCTCCTAGGATCGAGGTAGGTGGTTTGTGCCTTTCTGTTGAAAGTCGATGAGTATTTTGTGAAAATTACACAAATTCCCTTGGGCGGGGAATTGTGGGTTTCCTGTTTTTCCCCTGTTGTTTACCTGCTTTTCTTGATTTCTGTAGTAGAGGTTTATTCTTGTGAGTAGAGTAATTTGTTTTGTGCTCGGTTTTCCTGGCCATGCTTGTTTTACTTTTTGGCGTTTTCCAGTTGACATTCCTAGTTGTAGGATAGTGTAACTGTTGCTTATTTATTGCTGTTGAGCCTTAGAATGATAGCCAAGTAGTTCTGGAGGTTTACTTGGACGATGTACGCACGCTGAGCATGTTTATTTTCACACAGGACTGTGAGTACCTAGTGTAGCTGACCATAGAGAGAATTGACGTAAGGGCTTTTCCAGAGTGTCTTTTAATACAATGCGAGAACATAGGGGGAATTGATGATGAGTGCTTCCCCAAAGAGTTTTTAGTTCCTCGACGCGGGCCATAGGGGTAATGAGACGTTGATTGCTTCCCTGGAGAGCCTTTAGTACGATACGAAACTATAGGGGGAATTGACGGTGAGTGCTTCCTCAGAGAGTCTATTAATTTCATAGCTGAACCAGAGGGGTGAGACCGTGTGTGCCTCCTAGAGGGTTGCTAGTACTTGGGTTGAACTATAAGGGTTAGGCTGAGAGAGCTAACCATAGGGTTACCTGTTTTCTTCTTGTTGCTGGTTGTTTACTTGTGTACAATATTTGTTAGAACTGTAGATTGTAGCTACTTGTGTTTTCATGTTTCCTGTTTCTTGTTTTATTACTGCCATGTATTAATTGACTGTTAGGCACAAATATTTGGGTGATTTCCTACTGGGATTGTATCTCACACCCTGTTTGGTCCATGATTTTGGGTCCAAGAAGACTATGTTGCTGCCGGTATAGATAAGGGCAAGCGCCCTTCTACTTCAGGTTCTTGATTACACTGGAGTTGGAGAGCATGGGACCGATCCGTGGCTTGCGATGCTGAGGAGTTTACTTTGTTTTATTTGTACTTTGTTTCATTTTTACTTTAGCACGTTGGTTTATTTACTGCTTTCCATAGACATATGTACCATGTTGCATCATTATTATTTTACACATTGCTTCCGTTGTTCAGTACAGTTGTTGTATGATGTTTATTGTTTCCACCATTGTGTCTGGTTGTTCTTCTACTGTATACTTTACTAAATGAGGGCATAGTTTCCCCAATAACTTACCAAGTCCCTCGCTGCTAGTCGGCATCCTCTGGAATTTGGGGAAATGCGTTTGAGGTCTTGTGGCGAACCAGGTATGGGGCACCAGTGGAGGGGCTCCGGATTCTGGTCGTTACAAAGTGGTATCAGAGGAGTTCTTTTCTCTTGCTTTACTATTTGGAGACTTTATCCAGGGATAGGACAGATCTGATACTTGGTATTAAGCTGTGCTCGGGAGTAGCTAACCCGTGTACAGGGAAAATCCATACTACCTTGTTAATTGCAGTTTTCTGATTTTGAGATTTTACGGTCAATATGACTTCACCTAGAGTGATTCACATGACTTGTGCTATTATTGTTTCGATATTTCGGTTCTATTTCTATCGCATCCCGATGAGATGTGGGTATGCCATCTCATGCATCATATAGGAACTTTTAGAATCACATGCCATGCATTCTTTCCATGCCATCTAGGGTGCATTAGCGATTGCATGCTGTTGTGATAGAATTTGTGTAGATTATGCATGTTGTTGTGATAGATGCTTGATATAATCCCTGCTGTTATGTTAGAGATCTGTTTTTTTCCCTTGTATGTGACTGTAGGAGATGCCAAGATTTTATTCGTGGGGATTATGGGCCCTCACGAATCGGAATTTGGCACCTCTTTGCCTTGTTTTTAGTGATTCTGGGGTTCTGTGCAATTTCTGAGCTACTGCCCAGAAAAACCCAGAATACACGATGTGTACTTTTTGGATACACGCCGTGTAGTTTTCAGGCCGTGTCACTGACCGTGTGAGCAGAACACGGTGTCGTGAAAGTAACTTCAGGAACACGCCGTGTATGGTAGGTAAACGCCATGTAGTAATGAGCCGTGTACCTGGTCGTGTCACTAACAACACAGGTTGGGGAAGCTCTAGTAGCACACGCCGTGTTGTAATGGAACACACCGTATAGTCCCTTCCAGGTACCCGGCCATGTCCAGAACAACATGGGTCGGCGTGACCTTCTCT
Source organism: Viscum album (assembly GCA_963277665.1). Lineage (NCBI taxonomy): Eukaryota > Viridiplantae > Streptophyta > Magnoliopsida > Santalales > Viscaceae > Viscum > Viscum album. The sequence goes on from OY728133.1 coordinate 820,048,416, forward strand.
CTGACATGCCATGTTGCTTTTGGAGAACACCGTGTAAGGTTCAGCCATGTAGACGGCCGTTTGTTTAACAACACGGGCCACCGAAGCCTTGTCCACTACACGTCGTGTCCACAGGGAACACGCCGTGTAGTCTCGGTTTAAGAAAACCGTTTGGGTTAGCCGTGTAAGGGACTTGGGAATGGGGATAGCTTTCAAGTACACGCCGTGTGTGGGGTCAACACGCCGTGTGGTTTGAGGTGTACACGACTTGTAGGGCAGGAGTACACGCCCATGTCAGTGGCTTAAGAAGACACGCCATGTAGTTTTATACATGCCGTGTAGTCGAGTTTTGTAAACTTGTGTGTTTTACTTCTCCTGTTTCCATTTTGTACTCTTGTGTTCCCTGTCCTTGTTTTCCTAATCTAAGATGTACTTTTGATCTTTCATAGCTATGCCTCTGAGACGTCCTCCAGTCATACGTCTATCGTCAGGCAGTGATCAGATGCCAGACAAGGCTGATCAGGGACTTCCTGTCGATCCTCCAGTCGGGCTAGACTTGGAACTGACTGTTATAGCCAGTTGCAGGCGCTGATGCGCAGTTTAGGGAAGGTTTCATGAGGATGATGCAGGCCTTCCAGGGAGCACCGCCTCCTACCTCGACGATGGCAGACTTGATGTGAGTTTTCCAGTAGCAGCATCCTCCCACGTTCTCGAGGGAAAGAGAACCTCAGGATGCAGAGTCATGGTTGGAAGTCATGTTGACTATCTTTGAGCATCTGGAGACGCCTCCAGAAAGGCGGGTCAAGATCGCTACCTACATGCTACGAGACTCCGACAAGAGGTGGTGGGATGTGATCTCACAGACAGGTCAACAGCAGACTATGGCTTGGGAGGAGTTCCAGCGTGTGTTCTATGACTACTTTTACCCGGAGACCCTGAGGGCCGACCGATCTCGGGAGTTCACGATCTTAGAGCAGGGTACTCTTTCTATCATGGAGTATTACTCTTGCTTCACTGAGCTATAGTGTTTCACACACCTTTGGGATGGAAGTGGGGTGTTCTTAGCAAGGAAGGTTGAGTATGGCCTCAGGAGGGAGATCTGCTCGCAGGTGAACATCTTCCAACTGACTTCTATCACTTCCATCGTCAATCAGGCCCTGATTGTGGAGCGCAATCTGCGAGACTCTAGAGCTGCGAGCCAGGGCGGTTCTGCTTCCAGAGCTAGTTTGCCTCCAGATGACAGCAAGAAGCACCGTAGAGAGTCTATGCGTGGTGACCCGAGGAATCATGATGCATCATCAGGCAGTCAGGTGACATGCTACCAGTATGGCCGGTCAGGTCACACGAGGCCTCAGTGCCAGAGAGACTCCGTGGAGTGCCGATCTTGCGGAAAGATGGGTCACCTTCAGCGTTTCTGCCAGGTTTTCTCACCAGCAACTGGTGACCGGGGTTTTTCCATGACTCCTCGTTCAAGAGCATCCCCACCAGTTTCTCACTAGTCGGGGAACTGGAGTTCTTCCGGCCGTTCGGGCCGAGGTGGAGGTCGAGGCCATGGCAGTCAGCCACCAGTCCCTTAGCACCAGCAGGGAGGTTCAGCTCAGAGTGGTCAGCCAGGGGCGTAGGGCCACAGTGCAGGCTAGTCTTTCACCATGGAGAAGACTTATCAGGAGCAGGATCTCGGCCCTTCTATAGTTCGAGGTACGATTTTAGTAGCCACAGTTTTATCTTCAGCTCTTTTATATACTGGTGGTATGCATAGTTTTATCTTTGTTGCTGTTATGGAGAGCATTGGGCTCTGTGTCTTTTCTTTTGTTGACTCGTTGACACTAGACACACCTTTGGAGATGAGGACATCTAGTGTACGCCAATGTAGAGAGTGACCTCTCGAGGTTGTAGGGTATAGTTTCTTATGGGATCTCTATGTCCTAGAGATGACAGGCTATGATGTCATCCTCGGGATGGACTGGTTGGTTCCTTTCCAGGAATTCGTTGACTGTTACCACCACAAGGTGAGTTTTATCTCACTAGAGGGTGAATATTTTCTTCATAGAGGCGAATGGGATGTTCAGGCGAGTCGAGCAGGACTTGAGCATCATGGGCTAGGAAGATTGACAGCCCAGATTGCTAGTCTTTATCTGGATGATAAGGGGACTTCGCAGTTGGACTTTCCTCCAGTGGTGGATCGTTTCAGGGACGTCTTTCGAGAGGACTTTTGGGGTTTTCCTCTGGAGCGTGATGTAAACTTTTCTATTGAGCTCATACCAGGAGTGACACCGGTGTCCATCCCTCATTATAGGATGGCCATACCTGAGTTGCAGGAGCTCAAGAAGCAGTTGGAGGAGTTGCAGGCAAAGGGTTTCATCCAACCCAGTACTTCTCCTTAGGGTTCGCCTATCCTGTTTGCGAAGAAGGAAGATGGTACCCTTCGGCTTTGTGTGGATTATCGAAAGCTGAACCAGTTGACAGTCAAGAACCGGTATCCCTTACCGAGAATCGATGACCTCTTTGACCAGCTTCGAGGATCCCGGGTGTTCTCGAAGATCGACTTGAGGTCCGGATATCATCAGTTGTGCGTTAGACCATCAGATATACCTCTGACAACCTTCAAGAGCAGGTATGGTCTATACGAGTATACGGTCATGTCGTTCAGTCTCACGAACGCGCATGCATTTTTCATGGAACTGATAAACCGAGTGTTCCATCCTTACTTGGACTACTTCGTCATGGTCTTTTTGAACGATATCTTGGTGTACTCTCACACTCGACACGACCAAGCCACACATCTTGAGATCATTCTGAGTACATTAAGAGATCATTGGATGTATGTTAAACTCTCGAAGTTCCACTTCTGGATGGATCAGATTCACTTCTTGGGTCACGTCATCTTAGAGGCAGCAGTATATGTGGACCCAGAGAATGTGAGAGCTGTAGTTTCATGGGAGCAGCCGAAGAACTTATTTGAGGTACGGATCTTCCTAGGGATGGATGGATACTACAGACACTTCATTCAGGACTTTTCTTGTCTAGAATCACCTTTGACAGGTCTGTCCAAGAAGGGGTCGAAGTTCCTATGGTCAGATTCTTGTGAGTCAACCTTTTAGGAGCTGAAAGGAAGGTTGACGTCAGCGCCGATACTAATCTTGCCAGAGCCAGGAAAGAGCTAAACTGTTTACTCTGATGATTCAGGTATCGGGATGGGAGCTGTGCTTATGTAGGGATATGGAGTCGTTGCGCACGGATCTCAGCAGTTGAGGCCACATGAGAGGAACTACCCTACGCACGATTTGGAGTTGGCAGCTGTTGTTCATGCCTTACACTGTTGGAGACACTATCTGTTGGGAGAGAACTTTGTGGTCTTCACCAACCACAAGAGTCTCAAGTATATCTTCACTCAGCGTGATCTGAATCTGAGGCAGCGCAGGTGGGTCGAGTATCTTCAGTCTTTTGATTTTGAGCTTTCCTATACGCCGGGAAAGGGAAACGGAGTGGTAGATGCATTGAGCAGAAGAACTCAGATTTAGGCAGTTTAGAAGGCTAGTAGTGAGTGGAAGCTCATGGATTTGTTCTCTAAGATGCATCTGGAGGTGCACGATAGACAGGGACAGACTTTTCTATCTTATGTAGTTGTTACCTCTACACTTCTTGATCGATTACGAATGAGGCATCTATCAGACTCAAAAGGATTAGTCCTACGGGAGAGTGTGTCATGAGAGGACCCTCTACCTGGATGGACAGTGGGTGAGGATGAGATCTTGTGTTTCCAGGGATGTGTGTGGGTACCGGCAGACATACACGAGGAGCTGATGCAGGATTTTCATTCCTATGTTTGGGCAGTTCATCCTGGAATCACCAAGATGTATCGGGATCTTCATCACCAGTACTGGTGGCCACATATGAAGAAAGATGTTGCTGGTTTTGTCATGAGATGTTCTACTTTTCAGCAGGTGAAGGCGGAGCATCAGCGACCAGCAGGCCTTTTGCAGCAGTTACCCATTCTAGAGTGGAAGTGGAATGATGTTGCGATGGACTTAGTAACCGGGTTTTTGAGGTCCCCTCGAGGGAATGATGTTGTTTGGGTTTTCATCGACAGGCTCACGAAGGTTTCTCACTTCTTGCTGATCAAGGAGACCTTCAGTGTCGATGATCTGGGACGACTTTACATCAAAGATATTGTACGTCTGCGTGGAGTTCCACACTCTATTGTTTCAGATATGGATGCGTGCTTTACCTCTCAGTTCTGGAAGGGGCTTCAGAAGGCCTTGGGTATAAAGGTACTTCTGAGTACAGCATACCATCCCCAGACTGATGTCCAGTCCGAGCGCATGATCCAGGTGCTTGAGGATATGCTCCGAGCCTGTATTCTAGATTTTGGAAATTCTTAGGAGAAGCATATTCCTCTGGTGGAGTTCACCTACAACAATAGTTTCCAGGCGACCATTCAGATGGCACCATACGAGGCTTTGTATGGTAAGACATGTTGATCACCCTTATGCTGGCTGGAGGCAGGAGAGGCAGCTTTGCTGGGACCTCATCTCGTTCAGGAGACCTCAGATCAGATAGAGATGATTCGGAAGAGGATGGTTACAGCACAGTCTCGACAGAAGTCTTATGCTGATCAGTGGAGACGACCTCTGGAGTTCGAGGTCGGGGATCAGGTCTTCCTGCATGTTTCACCAAGGTTGGGAGACAAGAGGATTCGGAGATAGGGTAAGCTTTCACCGCGGTACGTCGGGCCGTTTGAGGTCTTGGAGAGGGTGGGGCCAGTTGCTTATCAGCTGCAGCTACCTCAGAGGTATCGGGCCATGCACGACGGCTTCCATGTCTCTCAGCTCCGACGTTACTTTTCGGACCCGTCTCATGTCTTTCTGCCTGAGGAGGTTGAACTTGAAGCGGATGCGTCGTTCGAGGAGCATCCTATCCGGATTTTTGATCGCAGTACGAAGGTTCTCTGCGGTAGGTCTGTTCCTCTGGTATGGGTGCTATGGCAGCACGGGTGAGTAAAGAACGAGACCTGGGAAAGGGAGGCCGATGTACGATCGCAGTGGCTGGAGTTGTTTGGGGATTCTTTTCCTATGCCACATTAGGGAAATTCAGGGACGAATTTCTTTAAGGGGGGAAGTTTGTAAGAACTCGGATCTTCGTTTCAGGTATGTTTTTCTTTTTTCTGGAGTTTTTAAGAAAAATGAACTTTCTGGAAATTTTCAAAGTACACGCTGTGTACTTTCTGAGTACACATCGTGTACTTTTCTCCGACTTGAAGTCGTGTTCTGGCCGTGCCCGGGCCACATACACGGTGTGTAGGGGTGATGTGGAGTCTGATTTTGGCGGAGTACGGAAAAGACTCAGTACACGCCGTGTACTCTAAAAGTACATGCCGTGTACTTTTCTTTTTTTCACTAAACACACAGGGGTCACGCCTCATCGCGATATTCATCTTCTTTTAGATCTGGTTCATCCGAGAGCGACCCGTACGACTGAATCTTTAACTAGCTCCCATCTTTTCATCCATTCTCCGATTCGAGCACGGTCGGTTGCGTTGGAATCGCAGTGGTAAGATCTTCCTTCTGCTTGATCTTCGTTTTCTGATTCCTCTTCGTTTCCGAGTTATCGTGGGTTGAGCGTTTTGTGCTTTTTCTCATATCTACGACGTTCTAAGGGGAATCAATCATCGTGATTCACATATATCGATCTCCTAAGATCGAGGTAGGTGGTTTGTGCTTTTCTGTTGAAATTCGATGAGTATTTTGTGAAAATTCCACAAATTCCCTTGGGCGGGGAATTGTGGGTTTCCTATTTTTTCCCTGCTATTTACCTACTTTGCTTGATTGCTGTAGTAGAGGTTTATTATTGTGAGTAGAGTAGTTTGTTTTGTCCTCAGGTTGCCTTGCCATGCTTGTTTTACTTTTTGGTGTTTTCCAGTTGCCATGCCTAGTTGTAGGATAGTGGAATTGTTGCTTATTTATTGTTGTTGAGCCTTATAATGATAGCCAAGTAGTTCTGGTGGTTTACTTGGATGATGTACACACGCTAAGCATGTTTATTTTCACACAGGACTGTGAGTACCTAGTTTAGAAAACCATAGGGAGAATTAACGTAAGGGCTTCTCTAGAGTGTCTTTTAATACGATGCGAGACTACAGGGGGAATTGACAATGAGTACTTCCCCAGAGAGTCTGTAGTTCCTCGACGTGGGCCACAGGGGGAATGAGACGTTGAGTGCTTCTCCAGAGAGCCTTTAGTATGATACGAGACTATAAGGGAATTGACGGTGAGTGCTTCCTCGGAGAGTCTATTAATTTCATAGATGAAACAGAGGGGTGAGATTATGTGTGCCTCCTAGAGGGTTGCTAGTACTTGGGTTGAACCATAAGGGTTAGGCTGAGAGAGCTAACCAGAGGGTTACCTGTTTTCTTCTTGTTGCTGGCTATTTACTTGTGTACAGTATTTGTTAGAACTGTAGATTGTAGCTGCTTGTGTTTTCATATTTCCTATTTCTTGTTTTATTACTTCCATGTATTCATTGACTGTTAGGTACAAATATTTGGGTGATTTCCTACTGTGATTGTATCTCACACCCTATTTGGGCCATGATTTTGGGCCCCAGAAGACTATGTTGCTGCAGGTATAGATAAGGGCAAGCACCCTTCTACTTCAGGTTCTTGATTACACTGGAGTTAGAGAGCATGGGACCGATCTGTGGCTTGCAATGCCGAGGAGTTTACTTTGTTTTATTTGTACTTTGTTTCAGTTGTACTTTAGCATGTTGGTTTGTTTACTACTTTCCATAGAGATATGTACCATGTTGCATCATTATTATTTTACACATTGCTTCCTCTGTTCAGTACAGTTGTTGTATGTTGTTTATTGTTTCCACCATTGCGTCTGGTTGTTCTTCCACTGTATACTTTACCGAATGAGGGCATAGTTTCCCCAATAACTTACCAAGGCTCTCGCTGCTAGTCGGCAGCCTCTGGCGTTTGGGTAAATGTGCTTGAGGTCTTGTGGAGAACCGGGTACAGGGAACCAATGGAGGGGCTCCGGATTCGGGTCGTTACACCAACTTTACCCAGGCGCCGATCCTCTTCTTAGGGAATTAACTCAGACTGAGTTGTCGAAATCACCCCATGACTTAGTTTTGATCCTCATCTGAGCATCGTGTTCTCAAGGTACTTGTGGAGTGTGCTCTCCCAGAATGAGTACTTCGTATATCTCTCTTCAGAACTAGGAGTGTGTTATCCCGGTTTCATGCTTAGTGGAATCTTTGAGCTGGATCCTAGTGGTGGTATCACGATGGTCGTTTGTGTATGAGTATATCTGGATATTCTTGTTATATGTTCTATAGACATATACTATGTGGAGCTGACTGTATGTTTCCTTTGTGGTATTTCCCTTGTTGTATTTACTTTGTGGTTTCGGGGTTTCCTACTGGGTATTGTTATACTCACCCTTGCACGAGCTTTGCCCGCACGTGTCGTGTCTTGTGCATAAGAGCGAGCCTTTGACAGGATTCTTGGTGGACCAGGACCGGACGATACTCAGTGAGATCAAGCGGGCCGAGGTGTGTTCCTATGGCTACAGATTGCAGTCCCAGTACCTTTCCTTACAGGTTGGACTTTGTTACAGACTTTCTTTTGGTGGGCTTGTACTTTTGGCCCAGGGTTTTACTATCTTGTACTTTACTTTCCTATTGTACTCTGTGGTTGGGTTTTAGTGTATGCATGCATCTTTTCCTTTTAGTAGTTTTTACTTTTCAGCTTTGTGGGATTGGAGATGTGTGTGCATGTGTACAGGTTTATAGCCAATGCCTCCCATGTTAGTATCATGCCTACTCGGTGCTAGTCACCAGCCCCTGGTCTACTAGAGGCGGGCTTGGGGAGTTGCAGCTCGGGCCCCACTGGGATGGGTCGTGACAGTCATGATCAAGCCGCACTGTTTCCCAAACCGCCAAATCCACCATGGGCTTGTCCTTCAGGGTGTATTTTGGTTTCTCTGTACTCTAGGAGAGACCTGATGACTCATCTCGGGTGATTAACCAAACAATTTTTCCTTTGATATTGGTTTATCCTTCTGTTAAGCACATGTTTCATCTTGATTTCAAAGAAGGTCACCAAGACTGGAATGGGGTTGTTGGTTCTTCTTAAACCCAATTTTATTATAATGGGTATTTTTGAGTCCCACATTAGAATATCCCAACATGTAATCCTTTTTACTCATCTATAAAATAATGTCACCACCTCACATTGAGGAGAGGGGAATTCCCCATCTACATGGTATCACAGGAAAAATCCGGATTTTTTTTCCGCTGCCCTTCCTTCTTCTGAAGAATCCCTCCCAGAAGCCTCCAAACCCCACCCTACATATGACTTACAGGCATCCTGACGGCTCACCCACCATGTCATTTCCCTACTATGCCAGGCCCTTCCTCCCATCGTAGCTTCTCAACCCACCTCATGTCGTGGCTCTCGGTCCCTCCACCCATCGCTGCTCTCAGCCCGCCTCCCGTCATGGCTACCGGCCCGCCTCCCATCACGACTCCTGGTCATCCTCCCATCACGGCTCCTGACCCCACCTCCCATTGCATCTCCCAACCCACCTCCCATCATGGCTTTCGGTCCGCCTCTCATCATAGCTCTTGGCCCCACCACCCATCACATCTCCCAGCCCGCCTCCCATCACAGCTCCCAACCCCAACCTCTGTCGCAGCGTCTCGGCCCCGTCTCCTACATGCTTCCCAGCTTCACGAACAACCCCCACCCTCCATGAGGTTTCCCAACGTTGATTGTACCTCCCTACCATGGCACTTAAACCTCGGACGACTGGAACCACACTCCAGGCGGAACCCCTCCCATGGCGCTCTACCAGCCTCGCCTGCTCGCAACCTGCCTGCTAGCGACCCACCTGGTCACGGCCTCTTGGCTTCATGTCTAGATCTGCCTCCTATTGTGATTTACCGGCCCAACCCTCCTGCAGATATCAAATTTCACCAGGCCCCGCCTCTCTCGATGAATCCCGGTCCCGCTCTCCTCGGCACATCTCGACCCCTCCCTTACAATGTCTGAACCTTCAATTCTACCTCCACTGATCACTGCCTCCACCCACCTGGTTGATGATCGGCTCGACTCAACCAATTTTTCAGTATGGAGGAAGATGGTGTTGATGTCACTCATGGGCATGGACCTCGACTCCCACCTCGAGGTTCTTCCACCCCCATATTCCAATCCCAAATACCGCCCATGGAATCTTGATGATAGAAATATATTTTCCTTACTGGTCAATTTCAAGGACTTCTCCATCAAGAATGTCACTCGGACTAGAAATAAGGTTAAGGAACTATGGGATTCCTTAAACCTCGTATATTACGAGAGAAATAATTTAGATCAGGTCTCTGATGTTCTTCAGTTCCTGTCACTCATCTGCCAGAAGGCCCGTCCTTTTCTGATGTACTTCATGGAATGGAAATCTCTTTAGGATGAATTGTTTGAGTTTTAGCCCATTCCCAAGACACCAAATGTGGCCTTGGCCTATAGGGACCAATTGAACCTCTTTAGCCTTCTCTATGGTCTCAATCCTGAATATGCGACGACAACCACAGAGATGCTCATCATCCCCTCTCCGCTAGAGATTTCATAGGTGTGTCATCACCTTGGTAAGGCTCATCTGGCACTTTCCCCACCCACCCCAACATCGATCACACTTCCCTATTGAGTCATGGAAGTGGACGCTCCTCAATCACTCATGAAAGTGGTTGTGGGTAGGGTCATCCTCATCCCCTCTCTCACCACTGTGGAAATCCTAGCAATCTGATCGATTGTTGTTGGGTTCTACATGGCCTCCCATCTCAACAACCTTGTAAAGGTCATATTGTGGTCCAAGATGCTTCCCAATTAGTCGTATCTCTTCATCCCTCTCTGGAACTCTTCGTGAATGAGATCCAACTGATTCACGATCATCGGACCACCTCTTTACTGAGCTCTTCTTCGGCATCTCTTTCCCACTGTGGTGGTTCTAGTGCTTTTTTCAGTCGTCGATCCCCTATCTAGATGCTTCACTCAGGTTCATCAGAACATCTCAAAGGTGATGCGGGTATATTAGCCACCTACCATCCATATACTAGTTTTTTATCTATCATTGTTGCAGATAGATCCACTATCCCCATTATGGGCTTTGGTGCATGCTCCCTGACTTCATCTATTCACCTGTCATCTACAGAACATGTGCCTTACATTCCATTTAACCTTCTATTCATAAGTAATATTACAAATAAATTCAAATGTAGTGTCATCTTTAAATCTTCTGTTGTTGTTTTTTAGGAATGGATGGCGAACCGAGAACTTGGTAGAATCCAGCTTTGGGATAGGGTGTACATGTTCGATGAACCAACATCCGTCAATTTCACATCTGTCTCTGCTCATTCATTAGACCTTCATTCCCGATTGGGATATCCACCTACCTCTTCCCACCATCAGCTTTTTCCTGATATTAGTCAATATGTTTCCTTTCATTTTGAGTCATGTAAATTTACGAAACATCATCACACATCATATATTCCTCGAGTGGACAACATGTTTCCTTTCATTTTTCCTCCAAACCCTTTGCTTTTGTTCATTCATATGTATGGGGTCCCTGATCCATCTCAAGTCACTTAGGGTATAAATATTATATACCCTTCATTGATGGTTTTTCTCATATGAATTGGTTGTACCTTCTTTGAGATGGGTGTGAAGTATTTTTTACTTTTCATACCTTTTACCATGAGATTCATACATAGTTTTCCATCTCCATTAAATGTATCCTCTCATAAAATGGATGAGAGTACTTCTCCACTCTCTTTCAGTTGTTTCTCTAGGAAAATACCATCATTCATGAGACCTCCTATCCTGATACTCCTCAGCAGAATGGAGTGGCCGAGCAGAAACACCGACATATTATGGAGACTACTCATGTCCTCCTATTACACCGGCAAATGCCTCTTCTCTTTTAGGGGGATTTAATACTTACTGATACTTACCTCCTCAATCATCTTCCTTCTTCTATCCTTCAGGGGGAGACTCCTTTTTGGACTCTGTTCTTCTCTCTCCCTCCTCACTCACTTCCATTCTGTGTGTTTGGATGTTTCTGTTATGCCTCTGAGACTCATCCTAAACTCTCCAAGCTCTCCCCCAAACACATTCATTTAATATTACCCAAATATTCACACACTCATCATAGATACTAATGCTTATCTCCATACCTATGGTGGTATATCATCTCTGCTAACATATCATTTGTCGATAGCTCTCTATTCTCTCTTCCCTATCCTCATCCAGACACTACCAACGATGATTTTATTCCTCTCATCATCCACCCTCCTATAGTGTCTCCCCTATTGATCACCAGTTTAGTACAGTCTACTCCCATTGCCTATCGACTGTTCCCCACATCCAAGCTAAATAAATCATCATCCCTTCTTCGTCTGATGCTCCTACACTGGTATAAGATGACTTTCCCATTAAACTCCATAATGTTACTCATTCTCTCCAGAATAATCCTCTATATACATCTTAATACATAGGTCTTTTGGCTCTGGAAATGATATTAATTCCCCGCACGGTTGGCGATGCCAAATCTCACTCGGGGTGGCTATAACCGATGCGGGGTGAATTTTGGAAAAGGTCTTAGCTCAAACATATGGTACCGACTATTTTGATACCTTATCTTCAGTTGAAAAGATGACATCAGTCTGATTATCCATATCTTTTTCCACTCATCATCATTATCCCCTTCATCAACTGGATGTCAAGAATTCATTTCTCTATGGATTTCTTGAAGAAGATATATATTCACAGCAGCCTCTAGGATTTCGTTCCTCATGATCTGACTCCCATGTATGGTGATTTCCTCGCTCCCTATATGGTCTCAAGTAGTCTCCTCATGTTTGGTTTGAAAGATTCAACACCTTCATCACTACATTTGGGCTCTCTCTCAGTATGAAGGACCACACCATCTTCTACCGTATGACATCCAACGACTTCATCTTATTGGTGGTGTATATTGATGATATCATCATCGCTAGGAGTGACTCCACTAGAATCACCCAAATCAAGGGGAATATTCACCACCATATCCACACCAAAGATCTTGTTCCTCTCACATAATTCCTTGGTATCGAGGTCTCCCATTCTACGGACACCATCTTTCTCTGCCAACAGAAGTATGTCATCAACATCTTGCAGGACAAGGGTTTGAATCAGGCAACTATCATAGACACTCTTGAGCCTGGGGAACGTTCTCTCTATGAAAACACATAAACCTTTTATAACCTAGAAATATACCATCCTCTTGTGGTAAAATTCATTTACCTCACCATGACACTTCCATACATTGTCTGTGTTGTTATAAAATGAGCCAATTCATGGAGCATCCGACTAAATCTCTGTGGGATATTGTCCTCTGCATTGCCAGATATATCAAGAAATACTGTAACACCCCAACCCCAGTTACCCAAAGTCATTGCATTATTACATAACATTGGAATGATATAAGGAATCATGTCTCAAAAGACCGATCAGTTTAGTATCCTTGTAAGTACTAGATACATTCATAAGTTTTACATTACATCATGAAATAAAAACATCAACAACATTTTGTCCCCTTTTTAATCACACTTATATTTTTATCCTATACATGAAAGTCAACCATAAAATACTTCTTCACATCTTAGGAAAAATAAAAAACATAAAAAGGGGTGAGCTCAGATGCTCAGTAAGGATAATAATACAATGTAAACTTTCATAAATAAGCATAAAAATGTAAGGCAATGTATAAGAATAAAACAAAAGCCTTTTAAACTTAAATTTCAGCATAATATGTAAAAGATAAAATCAAATAATTCCATTTACTTAATCACTTGTATATTATACTAGTTGAATAATCACATGCAATATCAATATCCACTTTCATAATGATGGAATGCATAATGCCAGACTTCATAACCACATAGTCAAGGCCTTGTTCCAAGACTAAAAATAAGATTTTGTCAAGGCCTTGTGACAATAAACTAGTTTGTCTCATGATACCTACCGATGCATCGAGGATCTATATCAGGCTCCACCCATCACTTACTAAGTCCAATGCATTCCTCATATGAAAAGGTTTAAACATAACATAAACATTCGTATTAAAACTAGCATACAGAATGTCAATACTTTATCCATAAACCATGAATGGTATAAAAATAACACATCCAAAGTCAAATATATCACAAAACCTTCAATAAAATATGGAATATTTTTATCATAAATAAATCAACTTCAAATGGGTTTAAAATCCATCAAAGAATGTTGACATAGATGAAATCAAAACTTTTTGAGGGAAATATCTCTTTCTATTTTGAAATCATTTAGAAGTCATGTAATTATAAAAGAAAACATTTATTTTAAAAATATTCTTATAATCTTGTAAGGGAAGCTTCGACAATGTTATAATGGTGGAAAATAGCCACACCTGCCATATAAGTTAAAAAAATACATTCTTACCTTAATTTTTTTGAAAAGGTCGTAAACTACCTTTTTTGGAAAAGGACATAAATTTTCCTTTCAAAACATATAAGTTCAAATAAGGGTATAAATGATTTTAACCCATTTTCTAGTAAATAGTAAAAAAAAATTGAAATACATTTTTAATAAAACACAGATGTGGATGATAAAGAGGTCTCAGTAGATACTTACGAATTAACAACCTCGAATAAGTAAAGAGATTGTAGAATTAACCCTTACCTTATAATTTTCCTTAGTAGATGGTATATTAACCTCCTTTATAATAATTAAAACATTGTTATTAAAGTATACAAGAACTATATACATAAATATTATAACATATATGATCCTTTAATATTGTTTTTTTAATAATAGTTTAGTAGTATCATCATTTTAGGTGTTAACTGATTCGTTTTCCATTATATGGTTGGTTACGTAAGCCGTGTTTATTATGGATAGAATTTATTTGATTCATATAAAGAATGATATTATGTTTATAAAAATTATTTTTAATCATAAAATGAAAATTATTCTTGAATGGTTACGATGGGGAATGAATCTCATCGCGTTCATGGAGACGGTAATCCGTACGTACGCACAGGCGACATTATCATTATATTGATGGTGAAATTATATGTAATTGGATGGTATATCATAAATATATAATAATTAACATGTTATATTTATTATTTACATCAGTTATACTTGTTATTATACCCATCCAAATAATGAAGTGTTTGAATAACAAACTACACCACGACGTGGAGATGGAAAGCCGTACGTACGCACGTATGGTGACTTTGTCATTCATATGATAGATAGAATAATGAATATGGTTGTACCATTTTTATAATAATATAAAAATATATATAATATACTATATTAATTATTTTATAATGGAAACAATAAAGAAAGAGGAAGTGGAAGAAGAAAAGAACTTGAAAGAGGTGGTGAAATATTTACCTCTTCTTCGGGTTCTTCCTTTTGATTTGATCAAAAGGGATCCTTAGGTTGGCTTTCTGACCAAATTAAGGCCTATAAGATGAAGGTAGGAAAGTTTGGAGGATATTTGGGTAGGGTTTGTCCAATCCAAATGGCTTTGAAGGTGTGATTTTGAGAGAATGGGAAGTTTCCTTTTATAAGAGAGGTGAGGGTCACTTTAGGAAAAGCTTAAAATATTATTTTATAATAAAATCATTTTCGGTTTCTAATGGCTTCAAAATAAATTATTTTTAGGATAAGGTGGGTGTTGGTATAAAACCTCTCAACCAATAGGTTTTATACAGGTTTAGGTCCCCATATTATCATTATCTTTTAGATTTAACTCTTAGTTAAATAGTTTGTCAATTACCACGTCTCTTTGTATTTTTATATTATATGGTAAATAAACTTACTATAACAAGCCAAGAGAACCCCATGTTGTTCATTATTAATATATATAATATTATATAAGTTCTTTGGTCAAACCTTAGATTTTTAGGAATATAATATCAATTAATAATATAGTATTTATTTTAAAAACTCAATTATGTCAATTTTGACACTATTTAGTATTTGATTTTTTTGAAATCCATAAAAACTTTATCACTTAGAATAAAATTTATTTAACCAACCCTAAAATTTCATATTAAACTATAAAATTAGTGTAATTCATCAGAAGTCTCAATTTACATTTATTTGGATATCAATTATTTTAATATTTCATTAATAAGGTAATTACTGCATCATCATTGTGTAATAAATAAATTAAATTATTTAATGTCTAAAAATTATAAATAAAATAACATTATGTAGTAAATATTTTTATCTTTCTAATGAATATTTATAGTCGAAATTATATTGTGTGAAACCCTATATTAAAATTGGATTAGTTATTAAACTTTGAATTTAACTCTTTTAACTCTTCTTTAAATAAAATAATAATAAATGTCCTAATCTAATCCATGTGGACCAAAGGGGATCATATTTTATTCTTAAGGTTTTTTTGGTCGAATTATACTTATCCAATATAATTAGGACATGTGTTAGGGTAATTATGATATCATTTTTACCTTTAATTACCCTATTTACTTTTAACCATGGTAAATAAAAGTCAAAAGTTACTATTCACCAAAAATTATTTTCATCTTACTGAACCAAATTTTACTTACTGATGTCAACCGTGTCTCTTGGATTTTTGAAATTCAACTCACAGAAGCGGTAAAATTAAGTTTTATTCAAATTTTCAAATGCTCCTAGGAGGTGGGTAAAAGACAGTAAAAAGTTCAATAAAATTTTTATATATCTAAGATTATTATAAAATGACTCCAATGAATTACATTGAACTTATATAGGTATTATTTATCTATTTCAACCTAAAATAAATTTAAATAAAATAAATAATTATTTAATTAAAAGTCGGTTTTAACCAATACGCAGTGCTTTTCACTATTCATCAAAAATTGAAAGTTTTCAGAAAAATACCAAAAAATCACCCTAAGCTAATTTTGATATTCCAAATTCAAAAATGAAGTCCATTTTGATAAATAAAATTTATAAAATTTTAAAAAGTGGGTATTACTATTCATAACGGCTAGTTTGATTGGTCACTGTGTGTTAGAATCTCAAAGTTACATACAATGCTAGCCATTGCATTATTCAAAGGGAAATATACCGTGGAAGCTTGGGGTGTTACATTATCCCCTGCTTAAAATAATTTCACCCTCAAAATTTATAGAATATTGCTGCATAAAAAGATTTGGGTGGTTCTTCATCATAAGTTCCTCGGGTTCCCAAGTTGCCTCTTCCATCTTATGATTTCTCCATAGACCTTTTACCAGACGAGTCATCCGGTTTCTCAGCACTTGTTCCCTGGTATCAAGAATTTTTGTAGGCTCTTCACAATAAGACAGATCAGGTTCCAGTTCAATTTCTTCAATGGTGAGTACATGCATTGGGTCAGGAATGTATTTTATCAACAGTGATACGTGGAACACATCATGAACTTTGGAGACACTTGGTGGCATTGCCAAATGGTAAGCTACAGCCCCAATTCGTTCTAGAATTTCGAACGGTCCGATGTACCTGGGACTTAATTTACCCATCTTACCGAATCATATAACTCCCTTCCATGGATATACCTTCAAGAAAACATGATCACCTACCTGAAATTCCAAATCCTTCCTTCGGTTATTGTCATAGCTCTTATGCCTACTTTAAGCTGCTTTGATGTAGGTTTGGATAACCTTCACCTTTTCCATTGTTTCCTCAGAAAGTTCTGGGACTATGAGTTTTCTTTCACTAACATCATCCCAACAAGTTGGTGTGTGACATCTCTTTCCATATAACGCTTTATATGGTGTTATCTCAATACTTTAATGGAATCTATTATTATAGTAAAATTCTACCATAGGTAAATATTGATCCCACATACCTTGAAAGTCAAATGAGAAAGATCTCAACATGTCTTCTAAGGTTTGAATAGTCTGTTCTGATTGTCCATCGGTTTGAGGGTGGTAGGCAGTGCTCAAACGAAGTTCAGTATCCAGGGATTTCTGAAGACATTTCCAAAACCTTGATGTAAAACAGGGATCACGATTAGAAACAATTGATCGGGGTACTCCATGAAGTCTTACAACTTCATTAATATAAAATCTTGCTAAATGTTCAAGTGGTAAATCTTCTCTTATAGCAAGAAAATGTGCTGACTTGGTAAGAAGATCAACAATGACCCATATTGCATCATTCCATCTAGGAGTCTTTGGTAGCCCCATGATAAAGTCCATCGTAATATCATCCCATTTCCACTCAGGTATGGGAAGAGGTTCCATGACTCTTCTAGGATGTTGTCTTCCAGTTTTCACTTTCTGAAAAACCATATACCTTGACACAAAATCAGCAATATTCCTCTTCATGTTGTCCCACCAAAAATGTTATTTCAAATATCTATACATCTTAGTGCTACTAGGGTGTATAGAGAAATTAAATTTATGAGCATCATCCAATAATTTCCTTTTTAGATCAGGTATGTTAGGAACATAATGTCTCTTCTCAAATTTCAAAATTTCATCTTCATATATGAAGTCACTCAATCACCCATCATTCACAGCTTTAATATTCTTTTGAAACTCCTTGTCATCGGTATGAGAACTCTTTATCCTTTCTAGTAAATATGGTTTGTAAACCATTTGGAAAAGAATTGATGTTTCACATTCCATGGTTATTCTCATATCTATCTTTACTAGATCTATGAAAATTAGATCATTTTCAACTATCATCTTATTCAAAACTCCATGATCCTTTCTGCTCAAAGCATCTTCCACCTTATTTTCCTTCCCCCGGGTGATAGTGTATAGTGCAATCATAATCCTTGAGTAGTTCAAGCCATCACCTTTTCCTCATGTTGAGTTATTTTTGTAAGAAAAATATACTTCAAACTCTTGTGATCAGTATAAATCTCACATTTTTCACCATAGAGATAGTGTCTCCATATTTTTAGAGAAAAGATTACAGCTGCTAACTCAATATCATGAGTAGGATAGTTTTGCTCATGAATTTTTAGCTGTCGTGATGCATAGGCAATAACTCTATCATTCTGCATAAGGACACAACCAAGTCCTTTCTTGGAATCATCACTATAAATAACAAACCCATCATTCCCTGATGGTAGAGTCAAGATAATATCATTAACTAATCTTCTCTTCAGTTCTTCAAAACATTATTCACACTCTTGTGTCCAAACAAATTTAACCCCTTTATGAGTGAGCTTGGTTAATGGGATATCCAATCGGGTAAAATTCTGGACAAAATGCCGATAATAACCTGCTAAACCAATAAAACTATTTACCTCAGTTATACTCGTCGGTGTTATCCATTCTTGGATTGCCTTGGTCTTTGAAGGATCAATAGAGATTTCATCCTTAAAGACAATATGGCCAAGAAAAGAAATATTCAGAATTCAGAATTTACATTTTCTAAACTTCCCATATAATTCATTTCTTCTAAGAGTCTTTAGAATAATGCGCAAGTGATTTTCATGATATTCATGGTTTTTGGAGTATACCAAGATATCATTAATAAATACCACTACAAATTCATCAAGATATTCCTTGAAAAAATATATTCATTAGATCCATGAAGACAGAAGGTGCATTGGTCAATCCAAAAGGCATTACTGTAAACTCGTAATGCTCGTACCTGGTTCGAAATGTTGTTTTTGAAATGTCTTCATTCTTCACGCACAACTGATGCTATCCAGATCGAAGGTCAATCTTTGAAAAATATTGAGCTCTATGAAGTTGGTCTAATAAATCATCAATGCGAGGTAGGGGATACTTGTTCTTTATTGTTATAGCATTGATCTCCCTGTAGTCAATGCATAACCTCATAGATCAGTATTTCTTCTTACCAAAAAGGACAGGGGATCCCCATAGAGAAACTCTAGGGAGAATAAATCCCTTATTAATCAATTCCTCTAGTTGTTTCTTTAGTTCCACTAATTCCACAGTGTCCATTCTATAATGGGTCTTCGATATGGGCCTTGAACTAGGAATTAAATCAATGGAAAACTCAATTTTTCATTCTGGAGGATGTCCAGGTATATCCTTTAGAAACACATCAACATATTCTTGCACAATAGGAACGTCCTCTATTTGAACATTATTTTCCTCACTCATAATTATTTCATTCTCTTCCTCCCCAATAATTTAGTTTAGTAGAGCTATGGGGGGTGGATCTAGATAAGAATCTGGTGGTGACGTTTCTGCTCTAAAGATAAGGTACTTCTTATCATCATCGAAAATTGTAACCTCCTTCTTCTTACAATAAATTTTCACATCATAGTCTGAAAGCCAATCCATTCCGAGGATTATATCAAATTCAATCATGGTAATGGAGATGATATCAACATATAAAGAACATTTATATGCTCTAATGGGAACTGATTCAAAAAAATTTATTGCGATGATACTTCCCTTGGGTGTTTTTACTAACAAATCCCTTGTTAAGTCAAACTGAAAATATCTAATTTTCTTTGCAAACTGGGAAGATATGAAACAATGTGATGATCCAGAATCAAATAAATCATTTTCTAAACTTGAGTAAACCATTAAATTACCTGCCACCACGTCCTTCGGAGCTTCAACCTCAGCAGTAGTGATCGCATAATCTTGGCCTTGCTCCCTTGTCCTTTTTTGAGGTAAGTTCCCTTGGTGCTTAGGACATTCATTTGCACAATTCCCCTTTTCTCTACAATTGTAGCATTCAACATTGATATCCTCTTTCTTCCCCTTGCAATCACGGGCTTGGTGGCCTTTTTCACCACACTTATAACAGACTCCCATTCCCTTCAGGAAAGTATCAGGGAGTTTCTTCCCAAATTTACCACAGGATAGATATTTAACTTTTCCCTTCTTCCCCTTATTTCCATTTCCAGATTGTTCAACAGGTCTCTTATTCTCCTGCTTTTCTTTAAAGTCGTAAGAATTGGAGAATTTTTTTTTGTCTTGATAGTACATGAGACAATATCTTCGTATGATAAGAAGGATTGTGAGACTAATGCTCGTCGGAGAAATGGTTTTAACCCATCAAAGAATTGATCGATCTTACTCCTTGGGTTATGTATATAATTTGTAGCATGCCTTTCTAACCTTGTAAAGTTAGTCTCATACTTTGCGACATTCTCATCCTCCTTTTTCCTCAGACTCAGAAATTGTCTTTTCATATCCTCTCAATGGTCACGAGGAAAGTATTTTTCTAAGAAAATATCTTTAAAATCCCTCCATTCCATGTTTGATACTTCTTCATCTTCCTTTGTGTTTTGAATCAATGACCACCATTGATCTGCATCTCTCGTGAGGTGATAAAATTCCATGACAACTTTTTCCCTTTCGCTACTCCCCAAAGCATGAAATATTTTCTTTAAGTAACTTATTCATTGATCAGGTACTAATGGATTTTTACCCCCATTGAATGTTAGTGTTTTTTGCCTCATGAAGTGATCTAACATTGATCCTCAGTGTTGTGGATCAGGGTGCTCCATACAGGTAAGGTTATTATTCATAACCTGAGTGATTTGTCCTAGTATGGTGATAAGCTGATTAGCACCAGTTGTATCACCAGCTCCACTATAATTATCTTGAGTAGAAGGTAAATCCCTACATGGATTATGTGTGTTGATACGGGTTTCATTCCTTCCACTAGGCACCATTTCTAAATAATGGCATACACTAAATTAATTTATGAATCGTAATACATAATACCAAACTTGTAAAACAGTTAACATAAATTGAATTGTTTATGGATATGATCCATAATCATAAAAATGTTTTCTTTAAGGAAGTATATACTCATAAACTCTTAATAATGGTTTTTAAAGAAAATGAGAATTATCCTAAGCATATCCCCTGGGAGTGTCATAACCAAGAGTGTAGCAAGGCTCATTGTCATGCACCAGTTCTCGTACGAGTCTAGCTCAAAGCGGTGTTTTTGGGTTTTACCCCTAGGTATATTTGTGCCAGATCCACCTCTACCTGCTCGTATCCAGACAGGGATGTATCTCTTGGAAAACTCACAAAATCCCAACAGTACCAAAATTCTAGGAAGTGCTTCTATACAAATCTTCAAAGTCTATCTTAGGGTAATGTTCTCTAATCAGAGTTTTTCTAAATCTAGTTTCCAAGGTTTGTACTAAACTTCCTCTGATACCAACTATAATGCCCCGAACCCAGTTACCTAGAGTCAATGCATTATTACATAACATTTTCATGATACAAGGAATCATGTCTCGAAAGACCGATCTGCTTAGTAGTCTTGGAAGTACTAGATACATTCATCAGTTTTACATTACATCGTGAAACAAAAACATCAACAACATTTTGTACTCTTTTTAATCACACTTATATCCTTAGCCTATCCATGCAAGTAAACCATAAAATACTTCTTCACATACTGGAAAAAATAAAACATAGAAAGGGTTGAGCTCAGATGCTCAGTAAGGATAACAATACAGTAGAAACTTTTATAAATAAGCATAAACATTTAAGGCAATGTATAAGACTAAAACAAAAGACTTTTAAACTTAAAATTCAGAATAATATGGAAAATATAAAATAAAATAATTCCATTTACTTAATCACATGGATATTCTACTAGTCGAATAATCACATGCAGTATCAATATCCACTTTCATAATGATAGAATGCATACTGCCAAACTTCATAACCACATAGTCAATGCCTTGTGCCAAGACTACAAATAAGATTTTGTCAAGGCCTTGTGCCAAGACACTAGTTTGTCTCATGAGACCTACCGATGAAGTGAGGAGCAATAGTGGTCTCCACCGGTCACTTACTAAGTCCAATGCATTCCTCATATGAAAAGGTTTAAACATAACATAAACATTCGTATTAAAACTATCCTACAAAATTTCAATAATTTATCCATAAACCATGAATGGTATAAAAATAAAACATCCACAGTCAAATATATCACAAAACCTTCAATACAATATGTAATATTTGTATCATAAATAAATCAACTTCAAACAGGTTTAAAATCCATCAAAGAATGTTGATATAGATGAAATCAAAACTTTTTGAGAGAAATATATCTTTATATTTTGAAATCATTTAGAATTCATGTAATTATAAAATAAAAAATTTATTTTAAAAATATTTTTATAAGATTGTAAGGGAAGCTTCGAATATGTTATAATGGTGGAAGATATTTTCACCTACCGTATAAGTTAAAAAAAGACATTATTACCTTAATTTTGTCGAAAAGGTCATAAAGTACCTTGTTTGGAAAACGACAGAAAGATTCCTTTCAAAACATATAAGGTAAAATAATGGTATAAATTACTTTAACCCATTGTCTAGTAAATAGTAAAAAAAATTGAAATACATTTTTAAGAAAATATGGATGTGGATGATAAATAGGTCCCAGTAAACACTTACTAATTAACAACCTCGGATAAGTAAAGAGATTGTAGAATTAACCCTTACCTTGTACTTTTCCTTAGTCGATGGTATGTTAACATCCTATATAATAGTTAAAAATTGTTATTAAATTATACAAGAACTATATACATAAATATAATATCATATATGATCCTTTAATATTGCTTTGTTAATAATATTTCAGTAGTATCATCATTTTGGGTGTTAACTGATTTGTTTTCCATTATGTGGTTGGTTACGTAAGCCATGTTTGTTATGAATAGGATGTATTTTATTCATATATAGAATTATATTATGTTCATAAACATTATTTTGAATCATAAAATGAAAATTATTCTTGAATGATTACAATGGGGAATGAATCTCATCACGTTCATGGAGACGGTAATTCGTACGTACGCAGGAGCGAAATTATCATTATATTGATGGTAAAATAATCTGTAATTGGATGGTATATCATATATAAATAATAATTAACATGTTATATTTATTATTTACATCAGTTATACTCTTTATTATACCCATCCAAATAATTAAGTGTTTGAATAACAAACTGCACCACGACGTGGAGACGGTAAGCCGTACGTACGCACGTAAGGTGACTTTGTCATTCATATGATGGATAGAATAATGAATATGGTTGTACCATTAATATAATAACATCAAATTATATATAAGATACTGGATTTATTATTTTATAATGGAAACAACAAAGAAAGAGGAATTGGAAGAAGAAAAGAACTTGAAAGAGGTGATGAAATATTTACCTCTTCTTCGGGTTCTTCCTTTTGATTTGATCAAAAGGGATCCTTAGGTTGGCTTTATGATCAAAGTAATTCCTCTATTATGAAGGGATAAAATTTGGGAGGATATTTGGCCAGGGTTTGTCCGAGCCAAATGGCTTTGGATGTATGATTTTGAGAGAAGGGGGAGTTCCCTTTTATAAGAGAGGTGAGGGTCACTTTAGGAAAAGCTTGAAATATTATTTTATAATACAATCATTTTAGGTTTATAATGGCTCTGAAATGAATTATTTCGAGGCTAAGGTGGGTATGGGTCGAAAACCTCTCAACCAATAGGTTTTAGACAGGTTAGGTCACCATATGAACCTTATCTTTTAGATTTAACTCTTAGTTAAATAATTTCTAATTTACCATGTCTCCTTGTATTTTTATATTATGTGGTTAATAAACTTATTATAAGAAGACAATATAACCCCATGTGTTTCATTATTAATATATATAATCTTATCGAATTCCTTTGTCCAAACCTTAGATTTTTAGGAATATAAAATCAATTAATAATATAGTATTTGTTTTAAAAACTCAATTATGTCAATTTTGACACTATTTAGTATTTGATTTTTTTGAAATCCATAAAAACATTATAACTTAGAATAAAATTTATTTAACCAACCCTAACATTTCATATTAACCTATAAAATTATTGTAATTCGTCAGAAGTCTCAATTTACATTTATTTGGATATCAATTATTTTAATATTTCATTAATAAGTTAATTAATGCATCATCATTGTGTCATAAATAAATTAAATTATTTAGTCTAAAAATTATTAATAAAATACCATTATGTAGGAAATATTTTTAGCTTTATAATTAATATTTATAGTCAAATTTATATTGTGTGTAACCCTATATTAAAAATGGTTTAGTTATTAAACTTTGAATTTAACTCTTTTAACTCTTCATTAAATAAAATAATAAGAAATGTCCTAATCTAATCCATGTAGACCAAAGGGGGTCCTATTTTATTACTAAGTTTTTTTTGGTTGAATTATACTTATCCAATAGAATTAGGACATGTGTTAGGTTAATTATGATATCATTTTTACCCTTAATTGCCATATTTACTTTTAACCGTGGTAAATAAAAGTCAAAAGTTACTATTCACCAAAAATTATTTTCATCTTATTGAACCACATTTTACTTACTTATGTCAACCACGTCTCTCAGATTTTTGAAATTCAACTCACAGAAGCGGTAAAATTAAGTTTTATGCAAATTTGCAAATTCTCCTAGGAGGTGGGTAAAAGACGGTAAAAAGTTCAATAAAATTTTTATATATCTAAGATTATTATAAAATGACTCCAATGAATTACATTAAACTTATATAGGTATTATGTATCTATTTTGACCTAAAATAAATTTAAATAAAATAAATAATTATTTAAATAAAATTCGGTTTTAACCAATAACGAAGTGTTTTTCATTATTCATCAAAAATTGAAAGTTTTCAGAAAAATACCAAAAATTTACCCTAAGATAATTTCGATATTCCGAATTCAAAAGTGAAGTCCATTTTGAAAAATAAAATTTATAAAATTTCAAAAAGTGGGTATTACTATTCATAACAACTAGTTTGATTGGTCGCGGTGTGTTAGAATCTCAAAGTTGCGTGCAATGCAAGTTATTGCATTATTCAAAGGGAAACGTACTGTGGAATCTTGGGGTGTTACAAAGACCCTGCCCGTGGTCTTTAGTACTCACATAACTATTATCTAAATGTTGATCCTTTCTTTGATGATGACTATATTAGTTGTCTTGCTACCCAAAAGCTTACTTTTGGGTTTGTAGTTTTCTTGGATGGTAACCTCATCTCTTGGCGCAGCAAGAATCAGACTATCATCTCCATATCTTGTGTGGAGTCTGAATACTATGTCATGGTCATGGTCACTACTGAGATACTTTGGCTTCATCAACTCCTCCAAGATCTCGGCTTCCCACTGCAGATGTCGGCTCATATTTGGGGTGACAATTAGGCAGCAACGAATACTGCTTCTAATCCTGTCTACCATGAACAAATGAAGCATATCAAGGTTGACTGCCACTTTCTTCACCAACGCCTTGAGAAGAACCATATCAGTTTTGACAACATTTCAATGGCAGAACATGTTGCCGAAATATTCACCAAATGCCTCTCATGAGCTCATCTAGACTCTCTCAATACCAATCTGGGTATCCATAGCATCAGTGACCTAGCTTGAGGGGAAGTGTGTATGGTTTTTTCACTGTCATCTTTCTTTTTTTGGGCTCTTAATCCAAGATAGGCATGTCCATATTGAGGGGGAGTGTTAAACCCATTTTTATTATAATGGGTATTTCGGAGTCCCATATCTGAATATCCCACCATGTAATCCTTTTTACCCATATATAAAAGAATGTCCCCCACCTCACATTAAGGTAAGGGGGATTCTCCATTTACAGTTCTAATATAAGGGTTATATTTGGTCATCCTACTGAGGATAAAATCTATATCAACACCAAGGTCATTGATGATGCCCAACAAGCATTGCAAAAAATGCTTGATGGAGAAGCTGAATTGCCTAGTGATGCTACCAGTGTATAGTTGGGATTTAGCATGACAGTTGTGCTGAGAAAGGTCCTACACTTGGGAGGGTTTAATAAGGATTCCTTATAATTTTTTGATGCTAAATTTTTTTATCACACAAGGCTTCATCCCCGAGTATTTGACCCTTAGACTTATCATTTAACATCGAGATTAAAATCTATAAAGGAAGAGATGTGGGAAAATCATGTTGTCATCTAAAACTATGCAGCAGAGTCTATTTATGCCTTTGGAAAGGTTTCAGGTAATATTATGTATTGGATAATTTTTCCACTATATCTTATGACAATTAATATCATCTTGCAGAAATATGATGGAAGATTTACGGACATATTTCAATAGATTTATTTGACCAAATCAAGGTTCCAGATTGTAGGGATTTCTTATGAGCATATACTTTTTGATGACATAGTTGCTTATTCCTTTAAGAGCATGGGGAGTTATGATTGGGCATTCAAGAACTATGATGGAGATGTACAGAGTAATTTCTTAGTTCAAATTTTTGGATCTCCTGGATTAATGACATCTATTTTTGTCTGCCCATATGGGAATTCCATAGAAGTGGAAGCTACCCATGGCACGGTGAAGTTGTATTAATCGGATCGTCAAAAGGGGGTGAGACAAGAAAAAGTAGCATGGCCTTAATATTTGTTTGGTCTAAAGTATCGTATAAAATTTTCATGTAGTACACTTTTTCTTCCAAACTTATCGGGCCAGGAGCGAACATAGAAACGCATGAATCAATCCATAAGACTTGTTTTGATATTGGAGACATTTCAGAAGAAGGTCCAACGGATTTGGTGGGCTTAGATGCTTCGGTTTCACATATTGGAGGCTTTATCATGGGCATTGAAAAACAGTAATATCTTAGCAAAAGACTAGGCATGCACATTGAACTTCATGATAAAGTACATTTACCTTCCTGATCACGTTCACCGCCTTGGAATATGCTAGAATATGATGGGACAGTTGGTCTCCCCTAACCACTTGGGAGAATATTATAAGGGTGGGGCCCATATCTATTACAAAACCCAATATGGGGAGGCTATTAAATAGGGGATAGAGAGAATAAAAGGGAGGAAAAAATCTATTGTGTAGTTGGCTTGTAAACTTTGATTTTAGCCATGAGGCTTGGGTGGAAGTTCCTGGGGAGCTCCCAAGTTTTTTTACATCTTTCCTTCCCTCTTGCTCTCTAATCTTCTTCTTTCTCTTCCTCTACCATAATTATGTGGTTTGATATATATATATATATATAAACAAAGTTTTATTTCTCCTTTTTTTCACTCATATCCTCAAGATATTTTTCACTCATCTCATAGGTAACTTGTTGCAAAGGTTGGACTTGTTGAAGGTTTTTGATCAAATCTTTTGGGGTAGTCATCATCTTAAACGTCTTGTAAAAATCAGCTCTAGACACTTAATTCTCCTTGAGTTGTCTAATCTCATCCTTAGAAGAGATTATCTCTTTCTTCAACTCAACATAATCTCCTTTGAGACTATTGAATTCCAACATCACAGCTTAAGCAAAGGTCTGCATGTGATTTTCTACATCAGAACATTCAAAACTCGGTGAAAGAACAATCTTTTGAGTATGGGAATGAACACCAGCTTCTTCCAAAGTCACATATCCATCTCCATCTTTGACATCAGGTGATCCATAATGGATTGGATCAACTATTTGATTCCCAACTTTAGCTTTTACTCTTTCTTTATCACTTGGAACTATTTCAATAGGTCTCTCCATAGGAGCTACATCTGTTGTCTCAACAAATGGATCAACATGTTGAACATATTCAATAGCTCTAGCAACTTCGGACTCTTGTTTTGAACTAGCTCTTCCATAATAGGTATGATCTTCGGCATCTGAGGCTATGGTCTAGTATAAATTGACTTCTTCACCTCCCTAGTATGCACCCTCTTGATGGGTATTGTATCCCTAGGTGGCGAGGTAGTGATTGAATCCCCTAGAGTTGGTGTTGGAGTTGCTCCAACTTCCTGTCCAATAGGCTTTAGAGAGTTTGAGGCTTCATCCCAGTTGTAACGAAAATGTTTTCAGGAGAACTGCAGATGGGGTATAACTCTTGTGACACTTTAATGTTTCTCCTTCATTGAGATTAACTTCATTTTTTAGCACTATATAGATAAGTTTCTTATAAGGATAATAGTTCAACTTTCATTTCCCTTAGAAATAGTGATGCATAAACTGCATCATATATCAAGGAAGATTCAGCTTCATGTTGTGGATCAGGACATATAAGAGATACATGTCCTGAAACAACACTTTCTCCATCTCTCCAACTCTTTGAGTAATCCGAGTCTGAATGAACATTTAGCTTTCAAATCTTTCACAACTTTCTTCTCAAAAGCAGAGGTTCCAAAAGAAACTAGAACACTTCATTTTGTACCACCATACACATACCAACTAGAGTCTGGCTAAAATTCAACTCACCCTCATGAGGACATGATTATAGTGAGAGACTTCATCCATTTCAGCAGAAGAAATAATCACTACACCATTCATGTTCAACGACATCACAACCTCTAATTCACCAAACTGAAACTCTGTATTCCTCATAAACTCTTTTTACTTCCTCAAAAAGAAATCATGATTTTCTCATCAAATACAAACTCCCATACTTGAAAAATAAATAGTTTCTTCAGCAAAATTTTGATTCCTCTCAGCCAAGACATATCCACAGCTTTCCTAGCTAACACTTTATGTGGTTCACCGCTTGACTTCGCTTTCTTGGAAGAACTAAAACTATCATAATATCCTCACTTGGAATTCCCTATCGCTAAGTATTAGTTGGAGGTTGAGTGAAGATTTAGATAAGGGAGGTGACGGTTCAGCTTCAGGAAGAAGATACATAAGTGAAAGGTGAAGAGGTTTAGGGAAGATTTATTTTTTAGGTCACGTATCAAAAAGTTCACATGCATGGGGCTTAGTAAAAAAAACATGTTTTAACTTGAAGACAAAAATCTAAATTGGTGAACATGTAAACGTTAAGAGATAAAAAAACAATATTTTGTAATCATCAACTAAACACCATGATAATCATCGATGCTCATGTGCGATAAAATCAAAAAGTATATATATAACTAACAATTAGGAAAAAGTACCATTTATTGGTAATTAAAAATATTAATTGTAAAAATACATTTTATGACATAATAAAGTCCCATTTATGTGTAATTAAAAATATTAATTCAAGAAATAGAGTTTCAGGAAAACTATTTCAAAAAATGAGGTTGGGGATTTCTGGAGAAGGGAAGGCGCTACCGAGAGCCTTTGTATTTTTTTCCGAAAGAGTTACTTAGGGTGGAACCTTATTAACATTTTTTCATGACATGGGTTACACTACCCCCCCCCCCCCTCCCCCCCCCCACACACACACACCAAGAGTTGATCCATAGTCATGTCGGCCCTTATACAATTTTAAATGTCAATGTGAGGCCCATAGATTCTTGATTTTTTAATTTGATTTTGTTTTTATTTATATAAATATATATTTACAATTATAGATAAATATAATTATAAATATATACTTAATTTTAAATAAATAAATAAATAAAATTATAAATATATATTTATAAATAATAAATATAATTATAAATCTATTTCTATAAATTAATATTTATAATTATACAATATAAATATTTTTATAATTATTTAGTTATTAGAATATATTTATATATACATTTAAAATATATTTAACATTAATATATAAAAATATATGTATTTATTTATAATTGTTAATACACACACACACACACATATATATATATATATAATAGTGGGTGGGGGCGTGGGGATGAGGCAAAAAAAGGGAATGGGAAAAAAGGGAATGAGGCAAAAAAAAGAGGGGGAAAATGCCACTTGGTGTGGCGTTTTGGTCCCCAAAAATGACCAAAACACCACTTGAATTGGAATTTTAGGATTTTACCCCAAAAATCCAATTCAAATGGCCTTTTGTAACCCCATATCCCAAATTAAATTTACTATAAACCCTTTAAATTATATAAAAATTAAAAAACCCACCGACCAATCTTGTCATTTATTAATCCATTTAATTTTTTATAATGTTTTTTATACTTAAATCCATTTGAAATGTCTAATCCCATTAATATATACTTTCGTTGCCTCATCACATAAGTGTATACCAAGGCATAAACTCCTAACAAGCCTACTCCCCTCATTCTTATGTTTTATGGTTTTCTCTCCTCATTCTACTTGTGTTTGTTGTTGGCAATTTCATTGGCCTACGATTTGATGAATACTCAGTGAATGATCCTTTCACATTTGACCTTTGGCACAACTAATTGTTACTGTGAATTGGTATGGAGATTCGATGACGCAATTACAGGATATGACTATGACAACGGACCCACAAATAGATCAGGACCCGTTCTTCATGTTTTTTGCATGTGGCACCAACGAAGCACAAAGAAAGTGTTTCCTGAGCAGAGAATTCAGTCAGAGTCCAGACAATAGTGTCAAGGAGGTTCATCAACCTCATATCCATATAGTGTAGCATGATTCAGGGTAGAATCATCAGCTGCAGACGGAATGGGTGGAGATGCGTGAACATCCTATAATTTCTATGAAATTTATGATGACACGGTGTGTAGTCCCATAAACACACATCGTGTAGCCTCTTCTGTTTGAAATTGGGGTTTTAGTGTGGATAAAAGTATCACATGTTGTGTGACCCGCATCACATGTCATTTCACCCTCAGCCGACCAGTCAGCATGTAAAGGGAGTACACTCCTAGGAGGCTGGGTGGAGTTTCACGCCATGTGGGCCATTCCACATGCCATGTACACCCTAGGAGGCAGCTCAACATGTACATGGAGTGCATTCCCAAGATATCATGTGGTCCTAAACACCATGTATGGAGATCCACACATCATGTACATAGGAAATTACATGGGCAGGGGCATGCAACACGCCGAGTTCCATCCTAGACATCTACACACCGTGTACCTCAGAGACGTGTCATGTATTGAGAAAATGTACAAGTCGTGTGAGCATGAGACACAGGTAGTGATAGACTTAGCGAGACACGTTGTGTACCACCTGGGACACATCATGTACTCATTTGAGGTTAGTTGGATTCCTTTTTCTTCTTATCTTGGTTTCATTTTCAGCTAGTGTGAGTTACCTTGGACTAGAATCAGTTGAGTGTATTCCCTTGGTCTATTCCAATGGGGGTTCGGTGCAGCATCGCATCCCCATCATAGAGGGTGATCCCACTACATCTTCCTTTTATTAGTGCACTATGGGTGAGTTCCCTCATTCTAGAATGAGTTTCCTTAGTTCGCTTCGATAGATATCTCAGTGTATTGGAGCATGTATCCCTCCGAGAGGCCCAGAGAAATCCTCATATCACTAGTTTTTCTTAGTTGGGGTTGTTGGAATTAGAATGACCATTATTTACATGGATGTCAATCCCCTATCTAGGAGGATATTTCCAATAGGGTCTGGTATCCCCCTAGTGATCCTTGGGCATTATCCCTCTATCTTTGTATCTATATTTGATCTTTCTGATGGGGTATTAGTCTGATGGAGTGTTTACCTTAGTATCCAGTGTGACTTTCCTTATACCAATACCTGATGAGTGTGATCTCAAGGATGAGTTCCATCAAGGGTGGTATAGCTCATGTAATTTTTTCTCTCGGATGAGCATTGTATGAAACCTTTGAGTAGTAATCATAGGCTAGTTTTACAGTTGTGGTCTTGCCTTGAGACTGTGTCTATTGTAAGTATATCTGGATGTTTTATTGTATATCTCACCTTATAATTGACATATTGACACATTCTTACCATGGGGTATGGAAAAAACTATTATTTCCTAAGTTAAAATTCAGTGTATTGATTAACCTAAGTTTTGTCTAGAGAGGAGTGCACAATAATCAAGTTGTCACCTTAAAATTAAAGAAAGAAGTGAGGTTGTGTTTTTTTTTTAAATTGTTTGATTTTGAAAAGACAAGAAAGAAACTAAACAAAGGAAAGAAATTAAGAAAAATATTAAGATAAATTTTATAAAAAGTGATTGAAAACTATTATATGATATGGTGATCAGGTCACGTCTGGTTCTCTAGTTGTAATTCTATCATAGTTCAACTTTTCCAATTCTATTCTGCTAAATCGATAAAAATGAGAATCCACAATCACTTCTTCTTACTCCCTTGGTAAAATGGTAATGGTGAGAATAAACCTTACTAAAATCTCATATTGGTATACTCTCCTTACATTGTGTTATAGAGTTGTAGATGATACCCTCAATTGACATAGGCAATTCCCAATCGGTTCTTGTTTATCCCAAACAATCAAGAATGTTCACTACTCCTCACACACGTACTGGTGATCACCGAGTACTTCACCACTAATACCTAATATATTCCATCATATCTAGACTATAAAATAGTGGAGGGAGATATTGATCATTTACCTGAGTGATAAAAACAACAGTATCTAAAATCAAATACAATCTTACATGATAATAAAAATCGTTATAAGAAATTGAAACTGATTTTGCAGAAAAGAGAAAAGGATATTAAAACATTAAGTGAAAGAAATCAAGAATTAAAAAAAGTAAAACCACTAATTCCTCAATCACATAGTATTTTACCCCACCATGGTAAGGTTATTTTTTAATAAGAGTGAAGAATAAATCATTACAAAACTAAGAATAATAAAATAGAGAAAACAAAGAACATAAATTTTTCTCCTCTGAAATCTGTCCTCCAGAAGTTTTCTTCTGTTCTACCCACCATCTGGATTAAACTCATAGAGATATATTCTTAAAAGATGTTCATAATAAAGTTTTATATCGAACCTAAAAATTTAAAAGATTTTGGACAGGTTTAAAGTACTATATGGACGAAATAATGGACATGACTTTTTCTAGCCACCAAGAACTATTTCACCCACTCCACTTCGACTCACTCAAAAGATGCCTTAATGAGATCCTTAATTTATGAAATTTAATTTGAACATTACCTTTAGAGTCCTCTGTCTAAAACATCTTTAATAAAATCATTTTAAGGTCTTTATCCCAAGATATGCCTCATTTAATTAGGTAGGGTCCATTCTTATGGCCATAATAACTTTCCCCATTGGATTGATTTTTCTGGTTTATTGTGTTTCAAATTGGATATGGGCCCAGAAGAATAATTTATATCTCATGAATGATGTAAGCCTAAAAAAAGTAATCACATGAATTGAATCAAAATTGTAGAATTTATTCCTGAAAAATAGAAGAAATAGAAAACTAATAAATTTATAGAATTAACCAATTTTCACATTTTAGCTCCTAACTCACCAAAAATCATAAAATGACAAAAATCAAATCACATTGATCAATTGAAAAAGAATAAATAATTGAAAAACATATAAAAAATAATGAAAATATTATCTCTATCACATATCATGTGATGAGCTGACTACTCTTGATGTTTTTTTATTTGGTTATTTCAAAGTGTCACACTAGGTATTATTATACTCACCCCTTCATGGGTTCTTCCCACACATGTCATGTCTTATGCAAATGGAGAACTTTTTTATAAAGTCCTTGGTGGACTAGGAGAAGGTGGAGCTAGTTTGGGCTAGATAGACCGAGATGTATACTGGTATTGCATACGATAACAGTCCCCTCCTTCTGTTCAGGCCAGACTTTACTTTCCTGTTTTAGTTGGGCTTGTATTTGGCACCTTTTTTATGCTTTCCAATACTTTTTATCATTCTCTAGTTGTGGTATTATAGATTTAGGAATGCATTGTTTTTAGTTTTTTTACATTTCATCATTTTATAGACTTGGAGATGTGTGTGTGCATACAAATACTTAAGGCTAATTCCTCCCATGTGTGTGATATGACTTCTTGGCACTAGTCTCCATCCCATGGCCTATTAGAGGCAGGATTGGGGTAGTTGTATCTTGGGCCCTGTTGGGTCGGGTTGTGATAGTTATACAAATGATTTCTAAATAGGGCTCCTGTTAAGCTGTTTGAAGTGGAGAAAGTTAAGAAATCATCCTAACCAAAAAAGAGTTAAGGAGAATTATATTGATGCTTAGACAATCTCAAGGATGATATTGATTTATGACTCTAAGGAGAATAAATTTGTTGATAAGTCATCAGTACAAGCTTTTACTGATGCAAAAGAATTTATTAATAATATTGTGACTGTAAAGGATAATAGGAAAGCTTCAGATGCTCCTCTTACTGGTGTTTCACCTTAGAAGAAGAAAATAAAATATGGAGAAGGAGAAGTTTAATAAAATAAATTTCACTTAAAATAAAGAAGCGATGAATAATTTCATAGACTGCTTGAATCTCATAGTGATTTTCTGAAGGAGAAGGTGGGGGAAGAAAAGAAGAAAATGGAAGAAATAGAAGTTAGTTTTGAGAGGGTGAAAAACCTTGATGTGACATTGGGAAGGACACGAAAATCTGGTAATGATGGACATATTTGGAAGAAACGGTCAATATTTTTTGAGCTACCATATTAAAGATATCATGAAGTGAAATATAAAATTGATGTAATGCACATAGAGAAGAATATATATGACAGTTTGAATAGAACATTGTTAGATATTAAAGTAAAGACAAAAGATGGGTTGAATGCAAGATTATGCTTACTATCAATGGGAATATGTTTGGAGTTATCTATCACTCCTAATGGAAGACGAACATTTCGTCCCTCATCTTGTCATAAATTATCCAAGAGGGAGATAATTATCTTTTTTCATTGTCTTCATGATATCAAAGTGTCACGGGGTTATTCTTCAAATGTAAAAAAAATTGTCTCTTTGAAGGATTTGAAGTTAACAGGTATGAAATCTCGTTATTGTCACGTCATGATGCAACAACTTCTACCAGTTTCATTACATGGAATATTTCTAATATGTGTCATAAAGACTATCATGGAGGTGTGTTATTTTTTCAATTCAATTTGTAATAAGGTGATTGATCTGTGTAACGTCTCGATTCCAAGAGTCTCCCAGAGGTGCCCCATACTCAGTTGGTCACATGGCCTCAAGTACATTTCCCCAAATGTCAGAGACTGCCGACTAGTAGCGAGGTCCTTTGAATGTGATAGTGGAGAAACTATTCCCTCATTGGCAAAGTAAAACAGCAGAAGTAAAACAGATAACAATAGCAGAAGCAGTAAAACATGCAATAAGTAAACAGTGGAAGACTGAAGAAATAAACAACCGGAGAACATATATATAATGATGCATGATACATATGTCTAGGAAAGCATCCAAACAAATCACAATGTTGGAATATAGTACTAAACCAAAGTACAAGAGAAAAGCAAGTAAACAGCTCCATAGCATCGCAAGCCTCAGCTTGGTCCCATGCTCCCCAGCTCCGCAGTAATCAAGTACCTGAAGTAGAAGGGCGCTTGACCTTATCTATACCTGCATCAATATAATCTGTTTGGGCCAAAAGAATGACCCAAACAGGGTGTGAGACTAATCCCAGTAGGCAACCACCCAAGGATCTGTGCCTAACAGTCAGTGAATATATATGGCAGGCAATAAAAAAATGAAGTGGTAAACAAGGAAGTACTCAAAAGTAAACAGTCCTACAGTCTCATTTACAAACATTTACTTTTAAGTATTTAATAAACCAAAAACAAATACAAGCAACCCCATGGGTAGTTATCATATCCTAACCCCTCTGGCTCATATTACAAGAGAAGATATTAGAAAGACTCTCTGAGAAAGCACTCACCGTCAATTCCCCCTTTAGTCATGTGTGATCAAAGAATCTCTCTGAGGAAGTACTCACCATCAATTCCCCATATAGTGTTTTAACAGTAACCTACAGGCACTCTAAGGAAGAACTCAACATCAATTCCTTCTGTGGCCTCGTAACATAACTATAGACACTCTAAGGGAGCATTCAACGTCAATCCCCCCTATGGTCTCATAGCGTGATAATTATAACAGACACTTTGGGAAAGCCCTCAACGTCAATTTCCCCTATGGTCTCACTACACCAGGTTCCCGTAGTGCCGTGTAAAGCAATCGTGCACAAACGATAATCATCAGCCAAAGTAAACCTCAATAACCACTTGGCTAAACAATCTACAACATATCATATCATGTCAAATAATAATTACTCCACCTTAACAATACCAAGCATGGAAAGAAAAGCAGAAACCTAACAGACACGGCAAGACCAAACGGTAAAAACAAGCAAACATGGGAAAAAACCTCCATAGCATGGAAAAGATAACCCTATTCTCAAACAATTAACCTCTATACAAACAAAATAGGCATAGCAGGAAAATAAAAGGGCTAGAACCACAAACACACAATACCCTGAATGACGGTATTGGGAAATTTTGCACATATAACTCAAAGACTAACTACGAAAAGGAAAAAACCACCTACCTCAGCATCGTGAGATCGATATACGTGAACCTCAGGCCTTAAATCTCCCTAGAATTTCATAGATCTATAAAAACACTTAAAAATTTCAACCGAGGATAACTTGTGAGAGAGGATAAATTATGATATGATGTTCAATAAGAAGGGAGAACTCACCGATCCGATTTCAAAGCAATCAACGGCGGTCGATTCAGAGAACGGACAGCGAGTCGGGGGCCTGGTGAAGATCTGCGATTGTATGGTCGCTCTTGGATGAGACGGACGAAGAGAAAAAGGGTTCTGTCAATTAGACATGACCCTGGTCCGTTTAATGAAAAAAAGTACACGGTATGTATTTCAAAAGTACACAGCGTGTACTTACCTTTTTCGTCCTCCGCTTTAGGCGGTCTCTAGGTCACTACACACGGCCATGTACTCATCCATTACACGGCCAGTACATGGTCACCCGCAGAAACCGGTTATATAGCATGTACTTAAAGTACACGGTATGTACTCCTAAATTTTCTAGAAGCTCCTCTTCTCCTCAAAAACAATCAGAAAGGAAAAAAACATACCTGAAAAGAAGATCTGGGTTCTTACAAACTTCCCCCTAGAAGAAATTTGTCCCCAAATTTCCCTTGCAAGGAGACGTAGAAGAAGAATGCACAAGCGAAGGGGCTTGGGCCTTGTTTGTGTGAGATCATGCCCTCCGCGTTAGAGTTTTAAAAATAGGTGGAGGTTGAGATTATAGTTCCAACATATAATAATCAATCCCAGTGCAAAATCCCAAGAAAAACACCCTCCCTCAAGAACACACGATCCACGGATCAACCTGTTCAGGGGTTGATCCACGTTCGTTGTTTAGAAAGAAGAACAGGATATTGTAATTAAAAAACAATAAACTCCTACCTCGAAGTAGTTCGACATTGAAGAGGTCTGCCCGTGAAGATTCAGGAGATCAAAGGCATTCGTCACTCACCGGTCTTGTTCTTCCAGATGTGTTGAAGTAGTTAACGATCCACCGACGTTCATCATTTTTCATTGGTGAGAGTTCTCGCCGTCAGTTCATCAGAGAAATTTCCTCCTTTTTGATTATCAAATCTCCAACGCGCTAACCCATTAAAATAAACCACATCGCATCATTTCTATTACACTATGACATTGAATTGTTACGCTATTCATTTATGAAACAAATTATCTATTAGTCTTCATTTAATGCGTCGTTATGCTGCACAAAAACGAGTCATTAATGAGATTCATTTAATACGCCTCGTCGCCGCACCGCAATGCCTCTGTCCGCCGCTCAACAATTTTGAAAAAAATATCTTTATAAGTTATTTTATTTTTTCCAAAAAGTCTGAAAACTAACTTTTCTGTTCGACCCTTGTCGGCCGAATTTATGTCCTTTCTAGGAGAATTCTGGAGTTCCGAGTTCAACGGTGCCCACGGATTTTTGATCCGAGCATCGATTTACAAAGTTAGAAAAACCCTCTCCCACATTTACTTAAATGAACTAAAAAAAAGGTCAAAATTCTATTCCAAGATCATCGGGCCTCGGAATCAGGTGTTGTCATAACTTCTCGTCTTGAAATAATTCCATATAATTTAAAAAAAAAACACAAAAAAATTGAGACATTATAATGTAGCTCAAGAAATACATCTTTGGTCTTACATTGGAACATGTAACGGGTCCATTTCCCATGATCTCGGGGAGGAGCTTTACTTCTATGGGGTAAAGGGTGCTTGAAATGTTCTAATAAATGATTATCTATGATCATGATTTTTAGATTTTTTTTATTTATATGTTTAACTTATGACAGTCACTACCCTTAAAGTGATGCGTTTTTTATAAAATATAAAAAATAGTGGTCGGGGAAAAATATTAGATCCTTCTGATATTGGTGTTGATGTTGATGATCAAGATCAAGATATTGTTATGTAATAATCTTTAGATTCTTTTCACCTGAGTGGTACATGATCCTATTTTCCATCCATGAGGTCGTGGGTTCAACCCCTAAGGGATGCAGTTACTAAAGCAGTACTATAGCAGTCTACTGTAGCAGTACTTTTGTAGTTGTATTCACTATTCATTTATGGGCTTTCTGGAAATTTATTAAGCCTTGAGGACACTTAGGACTTTAGGTCACTTAGGCCTCTAGGACATACATGCAGGGACTTTGGGACACTAATAATAGGTAAGAAAGTACATAGTGGGATGAAGATATAGCTCGATGCATTAGGTAGGCAGCGCAAGCATGGCGACGTGCGGGTACTGTCGGGTGGGCGACCTCAACAGAGGGATAAGTGTGTTGACA
Organism: Viscum album; assembly: GCA_963277665.1. Taxonomy (NCBI): domain Eukaryota; kingdom Viridiplantae; phylum Streptophyta; class Magnoliopsida; order Santalales; family Viscaceae; genus Viscum; species Viscum album. The sequence goes on from OY728133.1 coordinate 820,086,908, forward strand.
CCTATCAACCAACCATTTTTCCTCTAATGTGGGATGGATGGATTCCCTTATAGGTGACTCTCAGGGAAATGGGACTAGTCTAATGGTGCGGAGCAACATGTTGGTGGTGTAGTAGGGTGTTGCGTAAGCATTGTCGGGTGGATGGATCGAAAGAGAAATGAATGTGTTCTCACTTATCATCTAGTCTTCCTCTCACACACCATTATAGGATGGATGGTTTTCCTATCACAGTGCATCGAGGTAATTTTTTCATGGGTAACACAACACTCCTGACTGGTATCGCATGTTCAATGACTCTAGCAAAGTGGGCATGGTTATTGACTGGTGGAACGACGTGTTACAAGATTCTCATGTAAAGGGGAAACCATGTATGCAACCTTCGATCCACCCAAGTTCTAATGCATATGTTTCTCTCAGTCTTTGGAGCATTTATTATTTTAAAATGTGTTCAATGAATGTTTTTCATTCCTTACGAGGGATAAGGATTAACCCAATGGGGTTCCTAGGTGTGTGTGTGTGTGTGTGTGTGGTTTCTTGTAATCCCCTCTATCTATAATAAATAAAATTTCCTTAAGAATTAGGGTGAGATTATTAATGTTAGGAGGTGAAGTGAGATAAAAACTAAAAGAATATAAAATGATAATTGGATAATGGGTATGTTTAAATCAAAATGAGAAACTAAAAAATGTTTCTTGCATAAGGAAATTGGGTATATTAAAAATAATGTCCCTAATAAAAAATAATTTTAATAATTTTAATGATAATGGTGATCATTATCTAATGGTATAAAATGGGTATGAATGTGTTGAGTTTTTAAATGTTTATAGGTATTATATGAAAATGGATTAGGTCTTAGATTTCAGATGTTATTTCCATATGTTTCCTAGGAAATATTTTTTTTATAATTTTTTTTAGACTGAGAAAGGGAGTGTGATCATATACAATAACAATTTCTATAAATTAATAGGTATAGACTTAGTTTAATTGGATCTCTATGATAAGATTATCAAAATATTGATAAATTTAAGTCGGATTCCTAGAGTAAATGGAAATCTCATATCATTGGGTTTCATGGACTAGATGTTATTTCATGTCTGAGGGATGAGTTATTAAGATTACCAAAGGGGGGCTCATAGATATGAAGGGGGGTTTGTTTAATGAGTTTAATGTCTTGGTTTATAGGTCACATGTTAGTCATATTAAAGTAAAAAAATTTGTTTAGGATGTTACTCAATTTTTATAGGAGATTGGTACATGTTAGTTCTAAAGGTCTTTAAAAATTGGTGAAATGGGTGTTGTTAAAGGGTATAAACCTTATTAGTTTTCCATTTTGTGAAGTTTATGTCTATTGAAAGTATATAAGAGTTGGTTTCCTAAAACCAACTATTTGTACTTTGATTACAAGAATATTTAATTTATTTAAATATTAAACGTCTTATTACATATTGTTCATTGTTCTGTATGACTATAGTGTAATAATGTCCGGAAGTATTTGCCACATTAACTAGGTCATAGCAATTCTCTGCTATGATGAGAACCTTGAAGTGCTATGAAAATATTCTTAAATATAGTTATGTGGTTAGATGACATACTACGATGTGACACATAGTATACAGACCGTCAGGTGCAAGTACACGTAACCAGATGAGACTTCTTTTCATGAAGTTCGCACTTGGAAATCTCCAAGATGGGAGATTATGAGAACATACCCACCAATAGGAATTCTGCATGTTTTGGTGTCATCGGATTTTTCTATCTACAAGCATGTGTAATGGTCCTTAGACCTTAATATTATCATTAATATGTGTCATGACTTGCGCAATTTGATTTATTGATGAAAACCGTTACACAGACTGTTGGCGGTAAGTAGGGTACATTGGGTGCATCACGAATGATATGTTATTAATGGATAAGTCGATGAAGGATTTGTCCCTTCCATTTATGAAATTTGATATCTTGACTCTTTGATTGAAATAAAATCGTCGCATGAAATTCCATGGTCATGGTGTAATGATGAGTTTATTTCAGGTAGTCAAAGAACGGAATATCAAGAATAAAGGTTGATAACACTATCATGAAACCATCTTGATGAGATATTGAGATAAAGGGATTATATTACACAGTGAACATTCTTATGTGGAAGTCATTATTGTGACTTTAAGTTCTTTCTCTTGGGTGTTTTGATCTGTTGCTAGATAGTTTTTTTAGACTTTAGGCAAGCCCGCCTAATACCAACGAGAAAGAATCCTAGAGGGTCACACACTAAGTGTTTCTGGTGGTCTCGGTTAAATTCTATTTGAATTTAATTAATGGAATAAATATTACTCTCAAGTTAGTGGAATATTTTATTCATGTTAAAATGATTGCATAAATTAAATAAATATTTATTCAGGGGATTATGAATAAAAACATATTTATTTATTTTATTGAACATTTAATAAATATTTATTTACTAGTTTGTAAATAAAATATTTATCTAAGATAATAAATTATTTATTTATTTATTTAGGTGTTTAATAAATGGAAGTGGAGTTCGATCAGACTAAGGATGGTCCGGTAGTAAAATAAATATTTACAAGACGATAAATAATTATTTAACTGGTTGGCACAAAACAAAATAATAACAACGTGGTTATAATTTTGCAGCATGAGATTTTATTTATGATTCCGTTTTGTGCAAGTTGGCGTGCCAAAAATAATAATACGATTATTGTTATTATGTAGCATGGGTTTTCTCTAAGGTAATGAATGTATTTAATTTTTGTTATGCAATTAAATATTATAATTGAATCCTTATGTCAATAAATAGAGAGGTACATATATTGTGCCTTGTACAAGAAACCGATGATACAAGGGGAATTCCAAGTTAAGAATTTTCTCTCGACTCCTCTTCTCTCTCCCTCTCAAGAATAAGAGACGTTCTTCAAGATCGAAGAATAGGCTATCATGAACGATCGACAAAAGATGCTCGCTTCGCCGCGCTAGTACCTGGAAAGTGAGTGGCGTCAATCAGAGACCATTGGAGCACGTGTGGATCACCGCTAAATGGATTATTGTTTGGATCCTCACAAGTGCAACGAGACAATCTGAAAGGGTCATCCCAGACGATCAACATTATCAATAAAGAAAGTACCGAAGAACCAAATATTTTATTTCTTTAGAAATTAAATTTAAATTAATTATAAACATGATGTGTAAGATCCTCTCTAAAGGTTTCAAGACTCTTCCTTATTTATTTAAATCTTTGATTCTATTCCATGGAGACTGAAATTCATCATCGTATTGATCTTGGAATAATCATTGATCATGGTAAAAAATTAAAGTTAGGCATCGGCCCAACCACGCTTCTGTTGTGCTTGAAACCTTCAAGTGGTATCAAAGGGAGGTCATCATAGTTTATAATTATTTAAATAATTTTTTGATGATTTATGGTTTAATAATTTAGTTTTTCAATTCAAGGTTAATCATTCTTGTATTCTAGATTTCGAGATATGTTCTCCCTCTTTTCGTTTCTCATAGATTTCACAAAAATGAATAATTTTTTGATTAAAATTAAAACATAGAACACATCAGGAGGTGTCGACGATTCTTCCCAGGTGACATGAAAGTACACGTTGTGTGTTCCGACTTAAACATTGTGTTCTCTGCCATACACACCGTGTAATCTGGACGACACGCCATGTAGTCGTGTTCAGCACATCAGGAGTAATTCGGAAATTACTCAAGTTGTGTGCATTTATTAAATGCGATGTAGTTAATTATACACCGCGTGTTGGCTAGGATAGATAGGCACACGCTTACTGGATTATACTCCATGTGGCCCACTGCACATGAAGTGTAGTCCCTTCGGTTCAGGGGTCAAACTATGTATACCATACACAGCTAAGTCGATCAGCAATCATATAATGCATAGATAACAAGGTGTGTATCCCATTGTACATGCCATGTACTCTAAAATTTTCGAAGTACATTTCACACGCCGAGTCCCTAGGTGTGTACTTCGAGACAAACGGTGAAGGTAGTACACGCCGTATAGTCAGAACTACATGTTGTATACTTTACCAAATTACACAAAGTTAAAACTTTAATGTTTGTGTAATGTTCAGAACTACATATAATGTATAAATCATACTACAAGTTGTAACTTTATGCATTGAAACATCATGTATTCCATATTTCATAAGAGTAAAACAGTATGCAAATATAATACTTGTTGGGTAGATTCGAACGAGTATTCACCAGGATACCTCCAAGGTGCATTTATGTACTAGGATGAGAATCTCAAGCAAATTCAGAAAAGGATTAATATAAAAGGATTTATTAATTAAAGGTAATAATTAATTGATTCAAAGCACAGTTTATCTTAATAAGAACGATTAAATAATTGAATGTTAGTTTTATTAAATTCATAACTCGTTGCATGTATGTGGGTGATCATGAGATAGACCAAGACCTTTGTATGTGATTGGTTTCCTTTTAATTTATTTATTTAATTAATTGTTGGTCTGCGAGCCATCTCTCCTCATTAATATGTAGGGTCTACGTGCCCATGGTTTCTTTTATGTAAACCTCCTTTTTACCTCTCACCTGTGTGTGAGTTAAAAATCATATGTAATGTATGAAGATCCCAAGTTTGTGGTGGCGGTCCAAGTCAGGAGTTGAGGCGAAACCAATCCAAGGAGATACAAAGGTGGACAAGTGGAAAGATGTAAACACGAAGGTGTTTCTCCCCTAGGTTAGAGTTAGTTTATCAACTGCTAGATAAAATAACCATTAGAAAAAAAAAGCTTGTGATCATGCCCTTCACTTTATTTTATTTCTGTTAGTTGCATGGTTTTTCATTATGGATGTGTTGTCACGATCACATAATTAATGAACTAACAAGCATTCAAAAATACACCAATATTGTGCATAAATATTATTAATACATATTTAATCACTTAATTAAGTTTCACTTAATATTAACAAGCATGTGATAAATATAATAAGGCAATTTACGTAAAGGATATAAAAATCTCTCAATAAAATATTAAGTCAGATTAAGCCTTCTGTTACTTGATTAAGGGAAAGACTCAACAAAACTATGTGTTTGACCAGCCCTTGTTAGGACACTTACTTTTATAAATTAATCCCTTATGAAAGGTTTCGGGTTGACTTAACCATATTACATCAAGAGAAGTAGCCCTTGCTATATTTGGTGTAATATTGGAGGCAAGTGTTGAGGAAATCCAAGTTAGTATTTCAGGATTGGGGAGTCCACTCAACAAATCAAGAAGGTGCATGCCCACAGTTGGCAAAGACCTACCTACCTAAATACCTTCAAATAGTTTTACCAACCCTTGTTGGGGTTATTTGAAGGTTAATATGGATCTTTGCCACTATAATTTCATGACAACTGGACATTATGAGTTCAATGGTGAGGGCCATTGGGACTTGATAAAATAGTGGGAGACTTAATAAAATTAATTTATTATTTCTCATAAAATGTAATCAAGAATGTTCTAATAATCTTCTCTTTTAATTGTAGAATAAAATGACAAGTTCATCAACCACACTATCCCTATAATCAATTATGGATAAAGAAAACATCCTCACTGACAGTAACTTCTAGGAATGGTTTAGACGCCTTCTGGTTATTCTATGCCATGAACAGAAGTCTTACATGTTGGAGTCAGCATTACTGGACCCGCCTTCCCAAGAGGTGAGTAACGAAGAGTTCTTGGTCTACGAGAAACATATGAACGACACAGTCGATGTTCAATGTTTGATGCTATCATCAATGTCTATTGAGGTCAGGAAGTCTCGCAAAAACACAGATGCCTATAGCATGCTCAAACACCTCTGTGGTCTTTACCAGAAGATAGAAAGACAAGAACTTTTTGAGATCTCCAAAGCACTCTTTCAAAGTAAGATTGTAGAGGGTGTCTCAGCTAGGCCTCACATAGTCAAGATCATTGGCTATATTGAGCGCCTAGAGGTTCTATGGTTTAAACTCCTCAAAGAACTAGTTATCGATCTCATTCTTGCATCACTCACTTATATATTATCCATATTTGTTGTTAATTTCAATATGAACAACATTGAGAAGTCTCTATCTGATCTTATTATCCTCATTCACCAAGTGGACAAAGATATGAAGTGCGAAAAGCCTTATGTCCTTATGGTAAATAAGATGAAAGAGAAGGCGAAGATCTTTAAACCCAAATCTTCTTCATGCCCTTTCAAGAAAAGGAAGATCAGAGGGGGGCAAGGGAACAAGAAGTTGTTTGTTTCACATGTGGCAAGAAGGGCCACTGGAAGAAGAACTGAACCCAACCTAAGAAGCAAGGGGAAGCTTCAGGTGCATTTGTTATCGAATGCAGTCTATCTGTTTATAAAAATTGGGTATTAGATGCAGCTTGTGGTGCTCACATATGTATCCAGATATAGGAACTAATTAGATTCATGAAGATTGACTAAGGGGAGGTATATCTACAAGCATCCAATGGAGTCAAACTTGTTATTGTAGCTGTTGGGGACTACCACCTCACGTTGCCAACTGGGATGATCTTGGTGTTAATGGGTTGTTATTATGTGTCTTCTGTTACTTAAAACATTATTTATGTATCCAGATTAGATACAGATAGATTTGTTTTCAAGTTTGGAAATAAATTATGCATCTTTTACAAAGATAACATTTTTTGATAGGGCACATTTATACAACGGTCTTTATGTGTTGGATTACACAAACCAAGTAATGAAAATCGATAACAAAGATACTTTGCATGACTCATACCACATCCAACTTTGGCATCACTGGCTAGGTCATGTAAATGAGAAACACTTGACAAAGTTACATCAAGATGGATATTTAGATTCTTTTAAACTAAAACCACTTAGTGTATGACATGCATGTTTATAAGACAAAATGACTAAATCCCCATTTAGTGGGAAAGGTGAAATAGCTAAAGAGCTTCTTGAATTGGATCATACCGATGTGTGTAGGTCATTTCCAATTGAAGCAAGGGGAGGGTGCTCATACTTCATAACTTTTACTGATGATTTTAGTAGATATGGATATATCTACTTAATGAGGTATAAGTCAGATTCTTTTGATAAGTTCAAATAATACAAGAATAAAGTTGAGAACCAACTTGGTAAGAAGATGACGAAACTCTGCTCAGACCGAGGTGGAGAATATATTAATCAAGACTTCATTGATTACTTATAGGAGTTTGGAATCTTATCCCAACTCACTCCTCCTTACACACCCCAGTGGAATGGTGTGAGCGAAATGAGGAACCACACCTTGTTGGACATGGTGAGATCAATGATGAGTTATGCAAGTCTTTCATTATCCTTTTGGGGATATGTGTTACAAACAGCAGCGCACATACTAAACCAAGTACCAAAAAAATAGATAAATGGTATTCCATATGAGTTCTAGAGTGGAAAGAAAGCCATGTTATCGAATTTACATGTGTGGGGAAGTGAAGCATTTATTAAGGTCTCTTCAGGTAACAAACTTTCACCCCAAGGTACAAAGCGTACCTTTATAGGATACCCCAAGGAAACAAGGGGATATTACCTATATAACCCCTCAGACAAAAAGGTTATAGTGGAAAGACATTCCATATTCCTTGAAAGGGATCACATCTCCAAAAGAGATAGTGGGAGTGAGATAGACTTTGATGAAGTCGAGACTCAAGGTACACAAGAGTTGGTACATGAACAGAGTCCATAAAGCCCCATGGAAGAAAGAACTATTCCAGAGGCACAAAAACTATATAGGGGTACAAGAGAGGTTAGAGAACCGAAATGGTACGGTTTTCTAGTTGCCAAGGATGGTGACTCGTTATTAGTTGATAATAATGATCCTCTAACCTACAAGGAAGCATTAAGTGGGACAAATGTTTCCAAGTGGCAAGAAGCCATGAATTCTGAAATGAATTCCATGTACCAAAACCAAGCCTGAATTTTGGTAGATCCTTCAGTTGATGTAAACCCTATTAGTTTCAAATGGGTATTCAAGAAAAAATTGGACATGGAAGGACAAGTCAATACCTTGAAAAAGGGTTCAAATAGCATTAAGGCATTGATGTAAGAACCCGGTTCTTATTCTTGAGGTACGGGTTTCTTCTTTTCTCCTTTCCTTATGTGTTTTTGGGAAAATAAGGAAATTGGAGGAAAATCCCGAAAATTTTGTAAGTAAACGCCATGTACTTTTCCACACACCGTGTACTTTTGGCCGTGTGGGATGAGTACACATGGTGTGTAGCCATGTTGGCGACGAAGGGTGTAAAAACCGACTACACGCCGTGTAGTGGATATTTACACATCGTGTAGTCAGTCGGCAGGCGAATAGTAAGGCGGTGGCCAGCTGGGTGATAGTAAATGTCGTGTATAGAGTCATACACGTCATGTACTCATGTCGATAGATGAACAGTGCCACGATGGCGAGGAGCCGCCAGCGGAACAGTTAAAAAATGGAAAGTACATGTCGTGTACTTGAGAGTACACGCTGTGTATTTTGTTTTTTTTTTTTTTTTTGCTTAAAACGGGCAGTAGCCTCCTCTGTTCAGAGAGGAATCTTAGAACTGGAGGGAGGCTCGGGAGGGACGACCGGATCTTCAAGGAGCTCCAGATCGAGTACCGGGAATCCGTTTTCTGCACCGTCAATCTCCCTGGAACCGCACGGGTAAGCCCTATCCTCTCCTTGCGTAGTTCTTTCCAAATCTTTCCCGAGGGGAAGTTATTTATGATTGAACCGGAATTTTCTTATCCTAGATCTACGCCATTCTTAGACGTTTCTAGAATCGTCGTTCGTGTATACCGTTCAGGGGCGTTTATGGTAGGTGTCTTGGTGTTTAATTTCCAACTAATGTGCATTTTGTGTACCATTGTGATACGCGCCCATGAATGGGGTGTCGTATGGCTGATGCCTTATTAAATTAAATACCTAGAATTGTATTGGTAATTTAAATGTGATAATAAACTGTTGTTTGGGATCACTGCTTGGATCCAGGACCACCCCGGGGGTGTGTTCCTCTGTTTAGCCGTTTGGCCAGGATACCCGAGGGTATGCCTTTATAACAATGAATACAGAATTACCTTGAGAGGAATTACATGTTTATTTCTTGTTACATGTTGGGCATGGCCCGGTTACTTTTTTATCCTGAGGGCAGTGTTGTGATTATCCTGTGGGCAATGTACTACTTAGCTTGTGGGAAAATTCTTCCGTGCTTATGGGCAATACACTCTGTGCCTGAGGGCAACACTTTGTACGCCTGAGGGCAATATCTGTTATGTCTGTGGGCAATTACCTGCGGGTTGCGTTTCTGATTACCTGAGGGTAAGGGTTTGCGTGTCTGAGGACACTGACTGTTTACGTAGAAATTCACTGTCTTGGTTTCCTTATAATGAACAATTAAATGAATAATAAAATGGCAATATAACTGGTAAAGTTAGTTACTTTTGAGTACTGCTTAGTTTATTGTATTTTACCATTGCACATTGTGGTTGCCTATTTTCACATAGTTGGGCATGGGCCTTTGGTGGATGCCTACTGGGAATTATTTCTCACACCCTGTTTGGGTCATGTCTTTGGCCCAAACAGATTACATTTCTGCAGGTGTGGATAAGGGAAAGGGTCCTTTTTCAGGTACTTGATTGTTGCTGAGGAGTAGGGGAGCATGGGACCGGGCTTAGGCTCGCGATGCTACCGGCTGTTTTGTTTTGGTTTTGTTATACTCTGTGTTGTACTGTATTGTATTGTTGTGTAACATGTTCTGGCTGTTTTCTTAGAACTTGTGACATGTTGCATCATCATCTATATAACTATTGGTTATCCTTTACTGCAATTGTTTATTTTAAATGTGAATGGTTTATTGCTTCTGTTGTTGATGTATGTTATTTATTTTATTCCGCTGCACTACACTTTGACAAATGAGGGCATAGTTTCCCCACTATCAGACCTAGGCCCTCGCTGCTAGTCGGCAGCCTCTAGCGTTTGGGTAAATGCGCTTGAAGTCACGTGGCGAACCGGGTTCGGGGCACCCGTTGAGTGGCACCCGAAATCGGGACGTTACAAAGTGGCATCAAAGGAGTTCTTTTCTTTGACTTACTATTTGGAGCCTTAGTCAGGGAGCGGATGAGAACAGCAGTTGGTAATAAGTTGTGCCCGGGCGTAGCTAACCCATGTATAGGGAAAAGCCAATTTACCTCATGTTGCAATTTTTTTGATTTTGTAATATTACAGTTGAATTGATTTTCACCAAAGGGTGATGCACTTCTGATTGTGTTGTTTATATTTTATTCATGGGTTCTATCTAGTTGCAACCCGATGAGATGAGGGTATGCCATCTCATGCATCATTTAGGCACATGCTAGAAATCGCATGCCATGCATAGTTTCCATGCCATGTAGGTGCATTAGACATTGCATGTTGTTGTGATAGATGTTGTGCTAGTAAAAGCATGTTGTTGTGATAGCTGCTTTGATAGATACCTGATGTTTGATAGGGTATTATTGTGTGAGCCAGTTTATAGAATGGATGCCAAACATTGGTTTTTGGGGAGTATGGGCCCTCATTGACCGGAATTTGGTGGATCATTGACGGTTTATCCGGTTATAACACATATAAGATGCCAAACTTTTATTTGCGGGGAGTATGGGCCCTCACGGATCGGAATTTGGCACTTAGGTGTTGTTTTTTAGTATTTTATGGGCTCTAGAGAAGTTTCTGAGGCATACTTTCTGGAAACCCAGTATACACGCCGTGTAGTAACTTAAACACGCCGTGTATGTTCTTCTGTTTGGGAAGAAAAGGAAACTTTTTGAGTACACGTCGTGTACCCTAAGTACACGTTGTGTATTCCTTCCTGTGTCATAGACCGTGTGGGCAGGGACACGGGGAAGAAAAATGCTTGGGGTGAACACACCGTGTACTGGATGTACACGTCATGTAGTATTGACCCAGAGTCCGCCCGTGTAACTAACAACATGGATGGAGGAGACCTTAGGACATACACGCCGTGTCCATTATAGAACACGCCGTGTAGTCTGACCTGGGATCTGGCCGTGTAACTAACAACACGGGTCGGTGTAATCCTTTCATGTACACGCCGTGTCCATCTGGAACACGTCGTGTAGTGTGAGCCATGTATCTGACCGTGTAAATAACAACACAGGTAGGTGGAACTCATCTAGTACACGCCGTGTGCCCGTGGGACATGCCGTGTAGTCTTGTCCGAGGACAGACCGTGTGGTTTTAGCCGTGTAGCTGGGAAAACGGGGTGGTGTACACGCCGTGTGTGGGTGTAACACGCTGTGTAGTATCAAGCCGAGTAGTCAGTCGTGTCACAAACGACACGGGCAGTTGGAAAATTACACCATACACGCCGTTTAGATTATATACACGCCGTGTAGTTTTGTTTAATGGGAGTCGTGTGGCTTGGCCGTATAGAAGGACCCGAGAAGGGGAAGAGAAGTTAGGTACACGCCGTATAGTCAGTATACACGTCGTGTAGTCATGTTGTGCAATCTTAAATGACTTCTTCCTCCTGTTCCCCTTTTGGTTCCTTCATTTTCAGATTGTGATAATCTTGATCTAAGATGTGCGTTTGACCTTGTAGTGTCATGCCGCTGAGACGTTCACGCGTTGTTCGCCAGGAGAGCGGCAACGAGTATACTCTGGAGACTGTGGGCCATGGGCTACTATTTGATCCTCCAGCAGAGCCAGATGCAGTGCCAGCCGTAATACCAGACACAGGCGCGGAGGCGCAGTTCCGTGAAGGTTTTATGTGGTTCATGCAGACCTTTTAGGGAGCACCGTCGGCTGCCACATCTATGGCCGAGTTGACTCGTATATTCCAACAGCAGCATCCGCCTACGTTTTCAGGGGATGGAGGATCACAGGCTGCGGAGTCTTGGCTGGGATCGATATAGACTATTTTTGAGCACCTAGAGACGCCTCCAGGGCAGAGGGTCAAGCTCGTGACTTATATGCTGTGTGATTCCGCCAAAAGGTGGTGGGATGTTACCACCCAGTCAGAGCATCACAGAGACATGGCGTGGGAAGATTTCCATACAGCCTTCTATGACTTCTTCTTCCCAGAGATGTTGAGGGCAGATCGAGCTCGAGAGTTCATGAATCTGCAGCAAGGTGCTATGACGGTGATGGATTATTCTGCTTGTTTCACCGAGATTCAGCGTTTTTCACCTGTTCTGGTGGGCGATGAGACGCTGAGAGCCAGACACTTTGAGGATGGTCTTCGATATAACATTCGAGCACTGGTGAATGTTTTTAGGTTGCCTTCAGTACATGCTATTGTGAACTAGGCACTGATTACATAGAGGAACCTGTGAGAAAATAGTGGTGTGGTCCAGGGCAGTTCAGCACCAGTTTCTGGTACTATTTCTACTGGTAAGAGGAAGAGACAGATGGAATTCTCTCAGGATGGTAGTACCAACCAGAAGAATTTTTCAGGTGGAGAGTTCATGTGCTACTAGTGTGGTAAGGAGGGGCACAAGCGACCTCATTGTCCACGAGACCCAGTGGAGTGTCGATCTTGTGGAAAGATGGGTCATCTGCAGCGCTTTTGCAGGGCGTTTCCACCAGTGGCTAGTGAGAGGGGTTCTGTGCAAACTCCGCGTGCGGGGGCAGGACCAGCAGCTTCTTACCAGTCGAGGAACTGGAATACGTCAGGGCGTGCAGGCATGGATGGTGGTCGTGGTCGTGGTAGCCAGGCACCAGGATCTCAGAGGCAATAGGGCGAGACAGCTCAGGGTAGCCAGGCTGTGTCGAAATGCCGCAACACTGGGCAGGAATATGCAGTGCAACAGACCCAACAAGAGCAGGATCTCAGACCTTCTACTGTCATAGGTACTATTCTAGTAGCTTCTGTTTTATCTTTAGTACTTTTCGATACGGTTGTTACACATAGTTTCATATATGTGCCCGTTGTGGAGAGTCTTGGGCTCTATGTTTCTTCTTCTTCTGTTGTTATGACGCTAGAAACTCCATTGGGGACTAGAACGGTTGGTGTGCGTCGGTGCAAGGAGTGCCCCCTTGAGGTTGGTGGGTGTCACTTCCTTTGGGACCTCTATGTCTTAGAGATGACGAACTATGATGTCATTCTCAGGATGGACTGGTTGGTTCCCTTTCGAGCCTTTGTGGATTGCTATCGTCGCAGGGTGAGTTTCACATCACCATAGGGCAGAGAGTTTCTATAAAAGGGCGAGTGGGATGTTCAGGCGAGTTGAGCTGGACCAAAGCATCATGGGCGAGGTGGTATCACAGCCCAGATTGCGAGCATATATCTAGAGGACCAGGGGACTTGTTAGAAGGATTTCCCTACAGTGGTTGATTGTTTCAAGGATGTCTTTATGGACGACTTTTTAGGTCTTCCTTCAGAGTGTGAGGTGGATTTCTCTATTGAGTTTGTGCCAGGAGAAGCACCGGTGTCCATTCCTCCTTATAGGATGGCTACACTAGAGTTGCGGGAGCTCAAGAGGTAATTAGAGGAGTTGCAGGAAAAGGGTTTCATCTGACCCAGTACTTCTCCTTGGGGTTCGCCGGTCCTCTTTGCGAAGAAGGTGGACGGTACCCTCAGACTCTGTGTGGATTATCGGAAGTTGAACCAGTTGACGGTTAAGAACCGATATCCCTTACCAATGATTGATGATATTTTTGATCAACTTCGTGGAGCACGAGTTTTCTCGAATATTAACTTGAGATCAAGATATCATCAGTTGTGCATTAGACCATCTGATATACCTCTCACAGCTTTTAAGAGCGGGTATGGTCTATACGAGTATACGGTTATGCCGTTTGGACTCATGAACACACCAGCAGTTTTCATGGCTCTGATGAATCGTGTGTTCCATCCTTATCTGGATTATTTTGTGGTAGTATTCATGGACGACATCTTGGTGTACTCTCACACTCGACACGACCATGTCACCCATCTTGAGATCGTATTGAGTACACTAAGAGAGCATCGGCTATATGCTAAGCTCTCAAAGTGCCACTTTTGGATGGAACAGATACACTTCCTGGGTCATATCATCTCAGAGCCAGGAGTTGCAGTAGACCCAGAGAAGGTGAGAGCAGTAGTTTCCTGGGAGCAGCCTAAGAACGTGTTTGAAATACGGAGTTTCTTGGGGTTGGTTGGTTACTATAGATGCTTCATACAGGACTTCTCCCGCTTAGCATCACCATTGAGGGGTTTGACTAAGAAGGGTGTGAAGTTGGTTTGGTCAGAATCTTGTGAGACAGCCTTCCAGGAGCTGAAGGTAAAGTTGACATCATCACCGATCCGGATACTCCCAAAGTAGAGGAAGAGCTATATAGTTTACTGTGATGCATCAGGTATTGGTCTAGGAGCTGTGTTGATGCAGGGCGATCGAGTAGTTGCGTACGGGTCTCAGCAGTTGAGGCCACATGAGAGGAATTACCTGACGCATGATCTCGAGTTGGCTGCAGTTGTTCATGTGTTGCGCTGTTGGAGACATTATCTCTTGGGAGAACATTTTGTGGTGTTCACGGACCAAAAAAGTCTCAAGTACATCTTTACCCAGCGTGACTTGAACCTGAGACAGTGAAGGTGGGTTGAATACCTTCAGTCCTTCGATTTTGAGCTTGCTTATACACCTGGTAAAGGTAATTCAGTAGCTGATGCACTGAGCAGGAAGACTCAGATACAGGCAGTGCAGGAGGCCAGTGGTGAATGGAAGCTTATGGATTTGTTCTCTGAGATGCATTTGGAGGTGCACAACAGTCAGGGGTAGACCTATCTTTCGTCTTTAGCTGTGACTTCTATCCTCCTGGATAGAGTGAGGATGAGATAGCTATCTGATTTAGAAGGCCTAGTTCTACGGGAGTCGGTGACCAGTGAGGACCCTTCTCCTAGTTGGATGATAGGCGATGATGAAGTATTGTGTTTCCATGGACGAGTGTGGGTTCCAGGGGATATATGTGAGGAGTTGATGCGGGAGTTTCATGCTTCAGCTTGGGCAGTTCATCCCGGGGTTACCAAGATGTACCGAGACTTGAGATGTCAGTACTAGTGGCCGGGAATGAAGAGGGATGTAGCTAGTTTTGTTACGAGGTGTTCCACCTGTCAGCAGGTGAAGGAGGAGCATCAGAGGCCAGTCGGACTTTTGCAGCAGTTACCCATTCCAGAGTGGAAATGTGATGATGTCGCGATGGACTACGTGACTGGGTTGTCGAGGTCACCTCGAGGCAATGATGTCGTGTGGGTTGTTGTGGACAGACTCACAAAGGTAGCTCACTTTTTGCCGATCAGGGAGACCTCCGGAGTTGACGATCTCGGGAAGTTGTATATCCGAGAGGTTGTACGTATTCATGGGGTCCCACATTCTATCGTTTCAGATAGGGATTCCCGTTTTACATCTCGTTTCTGGCAGAGTTTTCAGAGGGCACTGGGTACACTGATGCTTCTGAGCACATCTTACCACCCTCAGACCGATGGTCAGTCAGAGCGTACGATACATGTGCTTGAGGACATGCTGCGTGCATGCATCCTAGACTTTGGAGGCTCTTGGGAGAAGCATATACCCCTAGTCGAGTTTTCCTATAATAATAGTTTTCAGGAAACTATTGAGATGGCACCTTACGAGGCTTTATATGGTAGTTTATGTCGATCACATTTGTGCTGGTTAGAGGTAGGTGAGACAGCTTTACTGGGACCACGTCTCATGCAGGAGACTTCTGAGCAGGTCTAGTTGATTCAGAAGTGGATGGATACCGCACAGTCTCGTCAGAAATCTGATGTTGATCGTCGCAGACGACCCTTGGATTTCGTGGTTGGGGATCAGGTTTTCTTGCATGTTTCACCGAGGTTGGGACACAAGCGGATCAGGAGACAGGGTAAACTTTCACCAAGGTATGTGGGGCTATTTGAGATTCTGGAGAGAGTCGGGCTGGTTGCCTATCGGTTGCAGTTACCACAGAGGAACCGAGCCATGCACGACGTCTTCCATGTATCTCAGTTGCGTTGCTATCATTCAGACTCGTCTCACGTCTTGCAGCCTGAGGATGTTGAGCTTGAAATAGATGCATCCTTGAGGAGCGTCTGATTCGTATCGTCAATAGGAGCACGAAGGTTCTCCGAGGTCGGTCAGTTCCTCTCGTGTGGGTACTATGGCAGTATGGCTGAGTGCAGGACGAAACCTGGGAGTGGGAGACCGACATACGTGCTCAGTGGCCAGAGTTGTTCACATCTATATCTTCACCACCCTTGGAAGGGAAATACGGGGACGAATTGCTTTAAGGGGGGAATTTTGTAAGAACCCGGTTCTTATTCTTGAGGTACAGGTTTCTTCTTTTCTCCTTTCCTTAAGTGTTTTTGGGAAAATAAGGAAATTGGGGGGAAATCCCAAAATTTTGGAAGTACACGCCATGTACTTTTCCACACGCCGTGTACTTTTGGCCGTGTGGGATGAGTACACATGGTGTGTAGCCATGTTGGCGACGAAGGGTGTAAAACTGACTACATGCCGTGTAGTGGATATTTACACGCCCTATAGTCAGTTGGCAGGTGAATAGTAAGGCAGTGGCCAGTTGGGCGACAGTACATGACGTGTATAGAGGCATACACACCGTGTACTCATGTTGACAGATGAACAGTGTCACGCTGGCGAGGAGCCGCCAGCGGAACAGTTAAAAAATGGAAAGTACAGGCCGTGTACTTGAGAGTACATGCCATGTATTTTGTTTTTTTCACTTAAAACGGGCAGTAACCTCCTCTATTCACAGAGGAAGCTTAGAACTGAAGGGAGGCTCGGGAGTGACAGCCGGATCTTCGAGGAGCTCCAGATCGAGTACTGGGAATCCGTTTTCTGCACCGTCAATCTCCCTGGAACCGCACGGGTAAGCCCTCTCCTCTCCTTGCGTAGTTCTTACCAAATATTTCCCGAGGGGGAGTTATTTACGATTGAATGAGAATTTTCTTATCCCAGATCTATATCGTTCTTGGACGTTTCTGGAATCGTCGTTTGCGTATACCATTCAGGGGTGTTTAAGGTGGGTGGCTTGGTGTTTAATTTCCAACTAATGTACATTTTGTGTATCGTTGTGATACACGCCCATGAATGGGGTGTCATATGGCTGAGGCCTTGTTGAATTAAATACCTAGAATTATATAGGTAATTTAAATGTGATAATAAACTATTGTTTGGGATCGCTGCTTGGATCCAGGACCACCCCGGGGGTGCGTTCTTCTGTTTAGCTGTTTGGCCAAGATACCCGAGGGTATGCCTTTATAACAATGATTATAGAATTTTCTTGAGAGGAATTTCATGTTTATTTCTTGTTACATGTTGGGCATGGCCCGGTTACTTGTTTAGCCTGAGGGCAGTGTTGTGATTAGCCTGTGGGCAATGTACTACTTAGCCTGTGGGAAACTTCTTCCGTGTCTCTGGGCAATAGACTCTATGCCTGAGGGCCACACTTTGTACGCCTGAGGGAAATATCTATTATGTCTGTGGGCAATTACCTGCGGGTTACGTTTTTGATTACCTGAGGGTAAGGGTTTGCGTGTCTGAGGACACTGACTGTTTACATAGAAATTCATTGTGGTGGTTTCCTTATAATGAACGATTAAATGAATAATAAAATGGAAATATAAATGGTAAAGTTAGTTACTTTTGAGTACTGCTTGGTTTATTGCATTTTACTACTGCACATTGTTGTTGCCTATTTTCACACAGTTGGGCACGGGCCTTTGGTGGATGCCTATTGGGAATTATTTCTCACACCCTGTTTGGGTCATATCTTCGGCCCAAAAAGATTACATTTCTGCAGGTGTGGATAAGGGAAAGGGTCCTTTTTTAGGTACTTGATTGCTGCTGAGGAGTAGGGGAGTATGGAACCGGGCTTAGGCTCACGATGCTACCAGCTGTTTTGTTTTGGTTTTGTTGTACTCTGTGTTGTACTGTATTGTATTGTTGTGTAACATGTTCTGGCTGTTTTCTTAAAACTTGTGACACGTTGCATCATCATCTATATAATTGTTGGTTATCCTTTACTACAGTTGTTTATTTTAAATGTGAATGGTTTATTGCTTCCGCTGTTGATGTATGTTATTTATTTTATTCCGCTGCGCTACACTTTGATAAATGAGGGCATAGTTTCCCCATTATCAGACCTGGGCCCTCGGTGCTAGTCGGCAGCCTCTGGCGTTTAGGGAAATGCTCTTGAGGTCACGTGACGAACCGGGTTCGGGGAACCCGGAATCGGGACGTTACAATTGACTACGAAAAAACCTGTTCACCAGTTGCAATGCTAAAATCCATCGGAATTCTATTGGTCATTACCACTTACCATGACTATGAGATTTGGAAAATGGATGCCAAAATAGTCTTCCTTAATGGAAACCTTCAGGAAGATGTCTACATGACACAACCTAAAAGTTTTATGACTCCAAAGGATGACAATAAGGTATGCAAGTTGCAAAAATCCATTTATGGATTAAAGAAAGCATCCAGGTCATTGAACATTTGTTTTGATGAATCCATAACGGAATTTGGTTTTATCAAGAATGAATGTGAGCCTTGTGTCTACAAATGGTTTAGTGGGAGTGTAGTTGTTTTCCTAATAGTATATGTTGATGACATATTACTTATTGGAAATGAGATACCAGTCTTACAGTCTGTTAAGTAATGGTTGAATCAATACTTCTCTATGAAGGACTTGGGTGAGGCAACATATATTCTTGGGATCAAGATCCATCGTGATAGATCCAAGATATTGTTGGGTCTAAGTCAAAGTATATACATTGACAAGATACTTAAAAAAAATAGTATGGAACAATCCAAGAGGGGATTGTTAACAGCATCACATGGCATTCATCTTTCCAAGAAAATATGTCCTCAGATACATGAGGAAATAAAGATAATGGAAAGGACTTCATACACATCAATGATTAGATCAATCATGTATTCCATGCTATGTACTAGGCTATATGTCACTTACGCATTGAGTGCGGTAGGCAGATATCAAGCTGACCTAGGTGACCAGTAATGGCCCGAACCTCTCAGGTCCATTCCTTTGCTGAAATCAGGTGTATGAGGTGTTCTAAGAGGTCTAGGTGATTTATCCCCAACACTTTTCCAAATTTCCAATTCTATGAACAATGGCATCAGTGAGACCGATGTGAACAGTGGCATCGGTAAGACTGATGTGAACAGTGGCATCGGTGAGACCGATGTGAACAGTGGCATCGGTGAGACTGATGTGAACAGTTCCATCAGATAGTCATTATGTGAACAGTGTTTCCAGGATCGTTTGGTGTAGAGTATTTCTAGGATCGGCAGGTGTACAGTGATTCTAACATCGGTAGGTGTACAGTGATTCTAACATCGGTAGGTGTACAGTGTTTCCAGGATCAGTAGGTGTACAGTGTTCTAGGATCAGTAGGTGTACAGTGTTTCCAGCATCGGTAGGTGTGTGGTGTTTCTAGGATCGATAGGTGTATAGTGTTTCTAGGATCGTTGTACAGTGTTTCCAACATCGGCCTACAGTTTCTCCCTTTTAACATTTTCTTTGACATTAAATGCAATCAAGGCCTTGTTTTAAGGGATTTAAGGCCGATTCAAAGACCGTGACTCCTATATTAATTTTCCTAAGGCTCAAGATGCCTTTACTTGGTCAAACTGTGTGGTTTAATGTGATCGAGTTTTAATGGAAAATCCAGCGCATCTTAAACCGCTGCTCCGTAAATCTTCTAAAGGGACGAGATATCTTCCTACCTTGTTATACCTTCTTATTCCCTGGTGCAAGACGCTCAAACCTTTCCTTATTCCCATAGGAGCGGTGTGATCAAACCTTAATCCTTGGATTGTTTCCCGTTGAAGTTTCTTCCTATTGCATGCACACCCCCTGTTTTGGTGCAAGCACCAAGTGTCGATTTTTCATCGATAGAAGGTATGATTTACCTCTATTATTGTGTTTATTCGATCCTTCTTCTCTTGTTTCTCCTTTCTATTTTATGGAATGTGATCTCCATGCTTATAATGGAGTTTTCTTGGGTTTCGGTTGGTGTGGTCGTGTCGCGGCGTCCTCGGGTGGATGCAGTTGTCACGGGGGAGGAAATCGTAATCCGTTATGTGGATCGTTCTCCTATAAAGAATGTCAAGAACCTTTTCAGGTAGGGGATTCGTTTCTTCTCTATTATTTTATGTGCAATCATAGAGTTAGCATGATTTAGCCTCTGGATCACAATGGAATTGACATAATAAATATTTGAACCAAATAAATAAATTGATATTGATCGTATGTTATTGCCTCTTATTTTGCTAAATAGTGTGATATCTATGCTTTCTTTGTTTAGCTTGTTGTTCTTGACAGAAATTGGTAAAGAACGTAAAATGGGATTAGTTGTAATTATTTTTCAAAGAAAAAGAGGAATGTAAATGAATTTGGTTGTTGTTGTTGTAATTTGATGTTAATCAAATTGATGCAGTAAGCATGTTTAATTATTTGTGATAGCTTATTGTTTAGGTTTCCCATAGTTGGAACCTACTATTAATGAACTGGTTAATTCAAGATGGATTAAAGAATTGGTTGTTTGATAAGATAATTCATCGTAGGTTTCTGAATTACCCTCTTGCTTGTAAAGGCCAAGAGCCTTATGCTTGGAGTTGTAAGAGCTCATTGTGTGTGAAGGAAGAATTCCTTGTTTAAGAGCCAAGAGCCAAATTGATATGATGTTTGTTTCTTGTTGCTTGTGTTGTGATGTGAGATTGGATGTCTGTTGTGATATGTGGGGGTAGGGAGGCCCATTAGTTGTGGCAGCAGTTGACACCTAGAGTGGCAAGATGCATCAGTTTATGCATGTGGGTATCGGGGAGGACACCAAAGATGATGAAATGGGTTGGATGTGAATGTTTGGATGCTTGCTAAATCTTGATGGTTGTTAATCTTCTTTAATTTCCCCACTGCTCAAGGAAGGTATATTTTCTTACCCTCCTTCCAAAAGGGGCAAAGACGCGTGGGGTATGCCACGTGCTTTCCTTTTTTAGCTTCTCGATGGAGGATGGGTCTATGCTCTTGCTATAGGTGGCAAAGACTTGACAGGTAGTTCACCTACTCACCGTGTTGAGCCCCTTGTGTTTGGTAGCTTAGAATGTTTTTCTAGAATGTATGAGAATATGGGAAAGTAATAGTGATGTTAATAAATGGTTGAATGAATGATGATTAACCCATGGGGTTGGAGTTTTTTGGGACGCAGTGTAGAGGTTACAATTTAAAGGAACAGCGGACTTTAGGTGTGATGCTAATGAAAAATAATGTGGAATTGTTAATGGTTAATTAATGTTTAAATAATTAATTAATGTAAAGTGCAACTGATAAAAAGGGATAAAAGTGATCTAATGTAGCTCTTTAAATGGTTGTGTACTTATAGGATACCTAGTCTTAGCAGTGGCGGTCGGGAGTTCGAGAGACATTAGCTGCAGTTGAGTCTGAGACTAGGTTTTGGCCATAGTGTGGTTGTGAGCTATATTATATCATGTATTTTTTGTGTTTCTATACGCTACCCCACCCTATCGGTTAGGGCGACTGACACCCCAGGGATTCTAATCCCTGGGGGTGTTTTCCCCAACATTCCGGTGGGAGGATGGATGGCTGACTACCCTCTTTAGCCCCGCTCTCTTCTCTTGGTAGTTACTTGTGTTGGTAGGCAAAGCGGTTAGTTTTCCCCATATATGTGTGTAGAGGGATGTAATGGATTGTGGTTATTCACACACATATATTCTGGATATAGTTTCCTATGGACTACTATAGGTGTAACATGTATAGGTTGTGATGGCTTGAGGATCCTTACTCGATGTATGGGCTATAATGGCTTGAGATTTAATACCCGGCGTATGATACACATTATGCGAGTTGTGGTGGCTCCCAAAAACTACCTGGTTACTTTGCTTATGTGGACGTGGTGGTTTTGTTGCATGAGGTGCATGTTGCGGTGCTACGCCCAGGTGTTTGCGGGTAAGCCTTTTGGATAGAGATGCTTAGGACGTGCGACATTGGGGAAAAGTGGCAAACCAGTGGGGAAGTGGTAGCGAGGTACCCTTAATATTATTTATTATATTATATACTCTTGTATGTGATATTTGGTGAGAGTAGCCATGGTGAGACTGGGAACTTAGTATACCTATTTAGGTGATGAGTTAGTTTCACTTGTTGTTCACTGTGCTTTAGCATGCTTTCTTTACTTTTGCACGAGAGGCTCTAGGGAGGATCCTACTGAGTATAATGTTATACTCACCCTATGTATATAAACTGTTTTTTTTTTCAAGTCACTTGGAGCAGATTGGAGATCAGGCTGGTTAATACTAGCTTGGGGTTGCAAGAGCTGTTCGGGATTCGTGGTTGCTGCTGTTTTTACTTTCCTTTGGTACTTGCAATTTTCCCTTTCAATTGTATTAGTTTTTCATGACATTACATATGTGCACTTGGGATTTATTTTATATTGCAGTCTGAGTTGGATTTGGTTGGTGTCAGTCTTGTCTCTCTCTTTCACATGTGTTCTCTTAGAGGATAATACCTCTCATTTGTGTGTTTACTATACCCTCAGTGCTAGTCGTCATCCTGGAGCCTACTAGAGGCAGGACTAGGTGATCACTATCTCCCTTATCACATTGTCGGCCTAGGAGGGGTACACCTTATGGAGAGGGGGTCATGACATAGTGGTATTAGAGGTCTGGTTGAGGGATAGGATGAAGTTTGGTGTTAGGCACAGGTGAGGTTGCATGGGTTGGTAGGGAAATAGTGTCAGTTATGTTTATAAAGTGATGTAAACACTGGAGACCGGCTAAGTCATAGGCGTTTAGGGACCCCTATGATCTGATGCACATACCTTTAAGTTTATAGTGACTACTAAACAAGGTGATACTGGTTACAGGGTAGAGACTTGGGAAAGGATCATGCATAATTCTTCTTTGTGCTTGTGTTTGAATGGGTATACCTTGGGATAGGTTAACCTAAAATAAATAAAAGAAACAATTAATTAATTAATGTTGAGTCTTTCATATTCCAGGTTTAGGAGCAACTGTTTTTTATTTTACAGGTATGGCTCCAGGTCGACGTCCTCGTCAGGTTCGCGCAGATGATGTCCAGCAGGCTGCTCCAGCAGATCGTCTTAGGGTAGAGGTTGACGACGATGACACTTGGAGGAGGACACTCCAAGAGTTTCAGCGCCAGAGTCTTTAGAAGTACGAGGGCTCCGTTTCATATGCAGTCAGGGAAGACTGGTTGGAGGAGGTTGAGATAGCCTTCAGTTCGATTTGTGCTCGGAAGGAGCACTAGGTGTCTTTGGTTGTGATGATTCCACGTGGAACAGTGAGGCAGTGGTGGTTTTTGTTCCTTGGGGATCTCAGGAAGTTGGCGATCTCATGGGAGGAGTTTCGATACAAGTTCAGAGTGGAGTTTCTTTCTTCAACCGCAAAGGCGTCCAGCCTTCAGGAACTTCTTACCCTTCAACAGGGGAACTTTAGTGTGCAAGAGTTCGGAATCCGTTTCAGGTTCCTTTTACGATATGCTCCAGACCTGTTTCCAGATGAGGAGGCCAGGGCGAGGCATTTTGAGGAGGCTTTGTGTCCAGAGATTCAGCGCCAGGTCACCACGTTTATGCTGAAGACATATCTTGAGGTGCTGGCAAGGGCAGAGGTCATCGAGAGGACATTGGCTAGAACCGGATCGTCACAAGAGGAGATTCATCATGATTCCTCATGAAGCAGAGCTATGGTCCGGGGTTCCCAGTTTTTAGGGAAGAAGAGTTTTCGTCCGACCGGGGGTAGGTCCCAGCCCTCAGCATCTCGTTTCTCCGGGGGTGGCGGATCTCAGGCCTATTCCAAGGGATCAGGTGATTGTTTTTCTTGTGGAGGATGATGTCATCGGTAGAGAGAGTTCCTTCCCTTTCAGAGCAGTCATCGTGCACCAGGTGTCCCGCTCTAGGTTCCTCCGTTGAGGCAGTTCCAGTCGAGGCAGCAGTAGCAGGTTTCACTAGCTTTGGATCAGCAGAGAGAAGATGGGGCAGGCATAGCACACCCCCATGATGCTCCCCATCCCCAGAGAGTATAGAGAATCCATGGTGGTGGTCGTCATCAGGGTCAAAGAGTTCGTGGAGGAGGTCGTGGTCAACTTCATGCTTTAGCGTTGCCAGCGCCAGGCGAGACAGATGTCGTTTGAGGTATCCTTTTCTTGTTTTCTACTTGGGTGTATGCCTTGTTTGATTCAGGAGTGACACACTCCTTCATATCACCTGCCCTTGTCCATGCTTTGGGACTTGAGGTAGAGAGGCTTTCAATGCCCTTGGAGTTGACTACGCCAGTTGGAGGTCGAGCTGACTTGTTTGAAGTATGTAGAGACTGTGAGCTAGTGCTGGGGAAGCACCGCTCTTGGGGAGATTTCCTATGTTTACAGATATAACCATATGATTTCATCCTCGGCATGAATTGGTTGTATTCAGTGCAGGCTATCGTGGATTGCTTAAGGAGGCAGGTGGTGATCTTCAATGTTGATGGAGAGCCAGCGGTGTTTGTTGGCGAGCGAGACCCTCAGATAGGTCAGAGGCGTGTTCTGTCCTTATCTTCCTTGATGGCTGAGTTGGTGTTGAGTTCTTCGAAGGTTCAGTAGTTGCCATTTCCCAGGGTCGTAGAAGATTACCCTAATGTCTTTCCAAAAGAGGTTGTAGCATTACCCCCTCGACGAGAGATCGAGTTTGGGAATGAGTTATAACCAGGAGTGTCTCTCATATCTATGTCTCCATATAGGATGACCCCTTTTGAGTTACGAGAGCTACGTATACAGCTTGATGGTCTGTTACAGTTCGATTTTGTTCGGCCGATTGTGTCACCATGGGGTGCACCGATTTTGTTCGTGAATAAGGCTGATGGCGGTTTTCGGTTGTGTATCGATTATCGTCACTTAAACAAAGTGGCAGTGAAGAATCGCTATCCTCTTCCACAGATTGATGATTTATTCGATCAACTGAAGGGTGCAAGTTGGTTCTCAAAGATCGACTTGCGGTTAGGATATCATCAGATGTGTGTGAAGGATGAGGATATCCTGAAGACTGCTTTTCGTTGTCGTCATGGGCATTACGAGTTCATTGTAATGTCGTTCGGTGTGACGAATGCTCCAGCTATGTTCATGGGATTAATGAACGCTGTGTTCCATGAGTTCCTAGATAATTCTGTGGTAGTTTTCATCGACGACATCCTTGTGTACTCTACATCTGAGGAGGAGCATGCAGAGCATCTACACGCCGTTTTGGGAGTTCTTCGTCAACATCATTTGTTTGGGAAGTTGTCGAAGTGTGAGGTTTGGGCCCGAGAAGTCTGTTTCTTGGGGCACGTTGTGTCCCAGTAGGTAGTAGTTTTGGATCCATTGAATATAGAAGCAGTTGTGTCTTGGGAATCCCCCAAGGCAGTGGCAGTGGCAGAGGTGCGAAGTTTCCTTGGTCTTGCAGGCTACTACAGGAGGTCCGTAACTGATTTCTCTCGAGTTGTGACTCCTCTGAAACCATTGACCAGGATGGATCATGCATTCGTGTGGACCGATCAGTGTTAGGAAGCTTTCGAGTATCTGAAGGAGAAGTGGGTATGAGCTCCGTTTCATTGCTTTCCAGCAGAGGGAGTTCAGTTTGATGTTTTCTGCGATGCTTCCCATGTAGGGTTAGGTTGTGTTCTGGTGAAGTAGAGATTAGTTGTTTCTTATGGGTCTCAGCAGTTGCGTCCCCACGAACGTAACTATGCCACCCATGATCTTGATTTGGTGGTAGTGGTGTTTGCTCAGAAGTTGTGGAGACATTACCTCATTGGCGAGCACTCTGTGGTTTTCACCGATCATAGGAGCTTGATGTATGTTTTCTCCCGGTGTGACTTGAACTTGCGGCAGCGTCGGTGGATGGAGTTCTTACAATAATACAACTTCAAAATATCGTATATCCCTGAAAAGGGGAATGTTGTAGCTAATACGATGATCAGGAATTCGTGTAGTGATACAATGCGTGAATTTGGTGATTCTTGGAGAGTGATGGAAGAACTTTCAGCATTACATCTCGATATGGGAGAAGTTGGGGGCAGAGGTTGTCTTTTTTAGATGAAGGTGCAGTCATCTCTGGTGCAGCAGGTGGAAGAGTCTCAATTGGGGGATCTAGAGGTGGAGGTCTGGAGAGACCGAGTTGTTTGTAGCGAGGCCCCTGATGGTTGGTCTGAGGATGAACAACACTGAGTGTTGTATCATGGAAGGATTTTTGTTCCTTTGGTGATGTGTGAGATGGTTCTCAGAGAGTTTCATAGTTCGCCTTTAGCGGTGCATCCTAGTGTGACAAAGATGTACTGAGGCTTGAGGAGTCATTTTTGGTGGCCTGGGCTGAAGCGTGCAGTTGCAGAGTCTGTGTCTCGATGTTTGGTATGTCAGAAGGTGAAGGTCGAGCACCATGTCACTAGTGGTTTGCTCCAACAATTAGATATTCCTAAGTGGAAGTGGGAGGGCATCTCAATGGACTTTGTTACTGGTTTACCTCAAACTCAGGGAGGACATGACGCTATTTGTGTGGTAGTGGATCGTTTAACAAAATCAGCCCACTTTATAGTGATCAAGGAGTCGAGCTCGGTGGAAGTTTTGTCGAGGCAATATCTGGAGGAGGTAGTGAGACTCCACGGAGTCCCGAGAACGATCATTTCTGATCGAGATCCCCATTTTACCTCTAGGGTGTGGAGAGGTCTTCAGTATGCTTTTGGTTCTCAGATATGCTTTAGCACTGCTTTTCATCCACAGACAAATGGTCAGACAGAGCGGACCATCCAGACTCTTGAAGACATAATGCGCTCTTGTGTCCTAGATTTTGGAGGTCCGTGGATAAGGCACTTACCCTTAGTGGAGTTCGCTAACAACAATAGTTTTCACTCCACCATCGATATGGCGTTGTTTGAAGCTTTGTATGGACGACCTTGTCGTTCTCCATTGTGTTGGACTGGGGTCGAAGAGTCAGCAATTCTTGGACCGGAACTAGTACAGAATACGACAGAGATGGTTCAGGTGATTCGTGAGAGGATGAAGACAACGCAGGATCGTCA
Source organism: Viscum album (assembly GCA_963277665.1). NCBI lineage: Eukaryota > Viridiplantae > Streptophyta > Magnoliopsida > Santalales > Viscaceae > Viscum > Viscum album. Next base: position 820,113,995 of record OY728133.1, read on the forward strand.
GAAATCATATGTCTATCTATGAGTGTGTGTAATGGTCCTTAGACTTTAATATTGTCATTAATACATGTCATGACTCGCACACTTTGATTTACTGACGAAAACTGTCACACAGACAGCTGGCGGGAAGTAAGGTACATTGGGTGCGTCACAAATGACATGTTATTAATGGATAAGTCAAGGAAGGATTTCCCCCTTCCATTTATGGAAGTTGATATCTTGACCCTTTGATTGAAATAGAACCGTCGCACAAAATTCCATGTTCATGGTGTAACGACGAGTTTATTTCAGGTAGTCAAAGAACAGCATATCAAGCATAAAGGTTGATAACACTATCATGAAACCGTCTTGATGAGATATTGAGAAAAAGAGATTATATTACACAGTGAGTGTTCGTATGTGGAAGTCATTGTTGTGACTTTAAGTTCTTTCTTTTGGGCAACTTGACTCGTTGCTAGACAGTACTCTTGGAATTTAGGCAAGCCCACTTAGTGTCAATGAGAAAGAATCCTAGAGGGTCACACACTAAGTGTTTATGGTGGTCTCGGTTAAATTCTATTTGAATTTAATTAATGGAATAAATATTATTCTCAAGATAGTGGAATAATTTTATTCAAGTTAAAATAATTGCATAAATTAAATAAATATTTATTTGCGGGATTTTGAATAAAAATATATTTATTTATTTTATTGAACATTTAATAAATATTTATTTACTAGTTTGTAAATAAAATATTTATTTAAGAGAATAAATTATTTATTTATTTATCTGGTTGTTCAATAAATGGAAGTGGAGTTCGACCGGACCAAGGACGGTCTGGTAGTAAAATAATTATTTGCAAGACGGTAAAAAATTATTTAACTAGTTGACATAAAACAAAGTAATAATAATGCGGTTATAATTATGCGGCACAAGATTTCACTTATGATTTTGTTTTGCGCAAGTTGGCGCGCCACAAATAATGACGCGATTATTGTTATTATGTTGCATGAGTTTTCACTAAGGTAATGAATGTATTTAATTTTTGTTATGCAATTAAATATTATAACTGAATCCTCATGTCGATAAATAGAGAGGTATGTCTGTTGTTCCATGTACGAGAAACCAGTGACACAAGGACAATTCCAAGTTATGAATTTTCTCTCGACTCCTCTCCTCTCTCCCTCTCAAGAACGAGAAACGTTCTTCAAGACCAAAGAACGGACGATCAAGAATGATCGATGCAAGACGCTCGCTTCACCGCGCTATCACCCGGAAAGCGAGTGGCGTCAATCAGAGACCATTGGAGGACGTGTGGATCACCGCTAGAGGGATTCTGGTTTAGATCCTTGCAAGCGCAACGAGACAATCCAAAAGGGTCATTCCGGATGATCAACATCATCAACGAAGAAAGTACCGAAAAACCAGGAATTTTATTTCTTTAGAAATTAAATTTAAATTAATTATAAAGATGATATGCAAGATCCTCTCTAAAGGTTTCGGGTCTCTCCCTTCTTTATCTAAATCTTTGATTTTATTCCGTGGAGACTGACATTCATCGTCGTATTGATCCCGGAATAATCATTGATCATGGTAAAAATTAATGTTAGGCATCGGCCTAACCGCGCTTCCACCGCGCCCGGAACCTTCAAAGTCAAAGTGAGTGACTTTTAATAAATTTTTCCATACGATCACCTAACCACTTCAACATGTCCATTTAGACTTGTGGGGTCCAGATAGAATAGTTTCTCATGCAGAGGCAATTATTTCCTTTGTCTTATAGATGAATATTCTAGGAAAGTTTGATTGTGTATTCTTAAGAATCAAAAATAGTTTAGAGTTATTGTATTACGAATTTTCTACATTTTGAAGAAATGAGGGTATCCTTAAGCATAGGTCGGTAAGGGGAAACCTTCAGCAAAACGAGTTTGTTAAGAGTGAATAAGAATATTTTTGGGTCAAGGCTACTACTACAATTTGCCTAGTTAATGAGTGTCCCTCTATAGCTATAGCTTTTAAAACTCATTGACAAATGTGGATTGGTCACTCTCACACCAGTGATTACTTTAGAATGTTTGGTATGATTGCTTATGCCCACATAGAATATAATGAATTGGAACCAAGAGCATTGAAGTGTATATTCATAAGATGTCTTAAATGGGTGAAAGGATATGAGCTTTAGGTAGATGAACTAAGATTTCATAAATGCATGATTAGTATAGAAGTCGTTTTTATGAAACTTCTCAAGAGAATTAAAAGAATTCACAACCTAAATTGGTTGACCCTAATATTAATAATAAAGATAATAGGGGTTGGGGTGGAGAGACCTGATATGGTAAAGCCTGAACCTAAAAATGAACTCGTGAGTCTATAATCTAGTAAAATAACCATTCAACCTCGTGCTAGGTATGACCATGTTGATTTAGTTGCATTTGCATTTAATGTTACTAATGAAATTACTTAATAAACTAAAGGGAGCTAGTACTTTAAGTGGATTTAAAAATGATGGTATGTTTAGTACGGTGGAAAAGATTTCGATGAAAAGGGAATGGGAAAAGGAAATATAATCGAAATGGGAAAGAAAAATGGAAATAATGTTTAAAATGATGTTTGGTATACCCGAAAACAGAGGGAAACGCTTTAAAAAATAATAAGAATATTGAAATAAAAAAACAGAAAAAGAAATTGTTGTCCATTTGCAAATACATCATCCCAACAATCAACCTTGGGGTTGCCAATGGGGGCGCTCCTTGTCACAGTCCAATGTTGGTTGTTGTTGATGGGGGATCGAGGCTCATCAATAGTTGCAGGTGGTGGAGGGTCACAATGCAAGATAAGGTGTGGTTGCAAGGCATTGATGGGCAGTTCATAGGGCGTCGTTGCAAGGCGTTGGTGCAGGGGCACCAATGATCATCAATGCGGCAGAGGAAGGCAAACAAACAGATGGGAGGTTGGGGAGCTGAGGCGAACAAACAGATGGGAGGTTGGGGAGCTGGTGGGATGGGGTATAGTTGTAGGGAATGAGCACAGGGGAACGAGCACAAAGGCACCTGTGGTCGTTGACGCGAGGAAGGCAGACAAAGAAGGCGATGAGAGATTACTAGCCATTGGGATGGAGGAAGGAGTCGACAAACCATTGGTCATCTCCGCAAGAGAGGAGGTAGGTGCTAAGGAGTGATACCACCGTCCAAAATTTGTATTTCGTTTTCATTCCACCCGATTTGGAGGGGGAAGCCCGATTCCAGCATACGATGGATTTGGGGATTCCTTGAAACTGGTCTTCCACTATACCAAACACACAAAAAACCCCATTCAATTTCCATTTCCTCTTCATGATCCTCATTTCTCTTGTACCAAATGTAGCCTTATTGGATTAAAGCATTCTTCAAGACAGTGATAGAGGAAGTTTGATACTTAATGGTTGTGTTTAAATAAACAAACCATAGCACGGTTTATTTAATTCTTTATGTAGATGATATGTCCATTGCTTGTAAACGCGTGAAATTCATTAACCATGTTGAAGCTTTGCTTAAAGCAAACTTTGGGATAAAAGATTATGTCCAACCTAGTGTTGCATTTTTTATAGGCTAGTTGTATGAAAAAAAGGTTTTAAAAAATCTTTCTAGGGATTCTTTGAAACCTGCTGGTAATGCCCTTGCACAGCAATTTAGATTATCATTATCTTAAACACTGACCACTGAATCTAAACATTTTCAGAGTAGAACCACATATGTTTATATTCTTTATCCAGATTTTTCAATTTTATACATGGTAAGTCTGGGGAAGGGGTCCACATTTTTCAATTACTTCACACTTCTCCAAAAATTGTGTCTAAACAAGTGTTAAGTTTCATTTTGTTAGGAATATTACTTAATTTGACCATGTATATGTGTCAAAAAGATACATGCTAATATACTTGCGAAAGCATCACCAGTGCGTAGGTTTGAAAATTGCTTAAAACTGATGAATGTCCAACAAATTCAATAACTTAAGTTTCAAGAGTATTGTATGAGTTCATGACCATGCATTTTATTCACCAAGGTGGAGATCAGTTATAATTGCATTGCGTTTATCTTATGTTCAAAAATTACATTGCATGTTATTTTGTTTCTACAGCATACATCTCTAATGTTGGTGCCTCTTCCGCCTTGTCTACTGTGCATTGATCAAAATATAAAATACATTTTCAGTGTTCCAAAAGTTTGATCTTATTAAGACAATTCTCCATTTGTTGACTAATATTACCTCCCTCCTTGAGATGAACTTCAGGCAGCAGCTTGTACTGCTCGAACTTCGCTTCATCACACTCCAAGGCTGCCCTTTTACAGGCCTCAAAATTTCCTGCAACACAAGTCAAACAGACACAAACACCACTTGTTGACTAACTGCTTTTTATAGAAACATAAACTTTTTAGTGCTGCCAAACAGAGCTTTATTATTCCTGAACATAGTCATGGCATCCATAAAGAGAAAGTTTTGCATCCATCAAGTGAAAGTTTTCAACTCACCACTCAAGTCTAATAAGTTGAACATCACGGGGCAATTCCCAATACTCCTGACCATGGTCATGGCAGCACGAACCGTTTGGCAGTCCTCCCTTGAAGCTCTAATGATGCACAGCTTTGTAATTGAATTCACATACTTTACTGTACATATAATAAAGCATTTCTTGTAAGCAATGAGTGCTACCAACAATTTTCAATAAGTGGTAACAGAACCTAAGGAGGGAGATGTATAAACTATACCAACCATGGAAAGAGCCAAGTGAAGAAGCAAGCCCACACTCCCCGAAGTTCAAAAGAATGCTGTCCTTGATTGCTTTTGAAACATTAAACTGGGTGATCACAATAGGATCTCCCCCTACAAAGCCCCCATTAGGATCCAAGAAAATTTCCATTACCATGTACCTATTTTTAAAGCCCACCATGGTTGCAACTCCGCTAGATCAAAGTAGACAAAAATACATTAATCGCCAAGCAAAACTTGTTGAAACATGACCAGAGATAAATAAAATGTGAAAAAAAACAAAAGCCATCTAGAGAAAGTCATAAAATAAAGAACTTTTCAAAGTGGTATGACCCTAACAAATGCTCTAGTTATAAGAAGTTTGATCGACATCTTAATCATCTTGAAGAGCGCTATTGATCACTAGTCCACATTGAATGAACCACATGAATGCTTGTGTTCCTTGTGCTTGTGTTGTGGATGCTTATTCTTCTTCTCCTAATGCAAAGAAAAAATCAGAAGGCAGAAGACAAATTCTTAAGGTTATCATTTTATAAGTTTCTACAAACACTGACCCCCCCCCCCACCCCGGGGGCATGAACAAACCAACCAATAGGAAAAATCAAAGATATTTCACCCCAAAACCAAAGCATTAGTGAAATTTTGAGCTAATTTTTCCAATCGTTTTTAGGTGATTTTGGTGTGCTTAAATGCCAAAAAATCCATTTATTTAATTGATTTGATCATTTTTAGGTATACATTTACCTTCGTGAAAAAATGAATTTTAATGATTAGTTCGGGTCATTTTTTAACATAATTGTTTTATCATTTTGGAACATCAATTTTCACACTCGAATACATTGATTTTATCTTTGTATAATTTGTTTTACCATTTAATTTTTTTTAGAAATTAATTTTGTGAATACATTCTTTATATTTTAACCATATTTATATTAAGAAAATAATTGTTTTCCATTTTACTTTATTTAACATTTCTTCTTTATGTAAAGAGGATCGACAGATTTCACCCCTCCCCATATATGTCACTCACATGATAGTTGCGACAACGCCCCCATGTAGCCCAGGCAACGACAATGCCATGTCACTGCCCACAATGCCACTCAAGGGAACGATATTGGCATGACATCAGCAACGATCAGTACCACCCTTTACAGCATCTGCATATTGGTTAGCCCGAGCAGAAGAAATGAACAAGGAGAGGACTGTCGCGGCTTATGACAAGCACCAATCGACACCAGAGAACGGGTCGTTTTCTATGATATAGTCATATCGCTACAGGTCCACAATGGTGACCACGCTACAGTGTCATGCAACCCATATCGATGACTACGACTTCCCATCATAATTACGATATGATGAAGAGGAAGCCTGAATTCCATAGAAATCCTGAGCCGCTGCCTACAACATACACATAACATAGCCTGCAATTCCAACGCAGGCAGCGACAAGCCCATATCGCCATCCACAATGCAGAAGAATATAATGCAGCCAATTATGATACGCCCCACTTGGAGAAGACGACATGCTGGTGCAATGCATGCTAACCACATCATCATATGCAATATGCCCATATCATAGCACAACATGAAGAACTTCACTAAAAAACACTAGATTTTCCACGATTCATCAACAAAGGCCTCTTGAAGCATCTATGGTATTCTAGAACGCAGGAGGACCGAGAAGCTAAATGGAAGCCATAGAGATAATCAGATGACCACATGGAAGACATGTATAATGAGAAGAGATCCCTGTACGAGTTATTTAAACAAATCAGGAAATGGAACCACTGTATCTTCAAATGGCATGTTCGTGAGAAAAGGAGCATAGGGGGGTACGAATTTGTTGGCTTAAACAAGAAGGTAAAAGGTGGTTACGTGGAGTTGATCAGGGCTGCCAAAATACACTTGTGCAGATCGTGAAGAGGAGATCAAGGGAACTTTCCAGGTGAAATATAAAGAGAGGCTGAAGCAATTGTGAAAGGGAGTTCACTTGGCCGAGGATAGGACACTACTTGAGTAAAGGCAGCATAGCTTGGCAAACTATACCTGTGTGGACTTGACAACCCACACAGAAAGTCCAAGCTCTTGAGGCAGTGGTAGCATTTTAGCACCATCGAACCATTGGATTTCATGCTCCTAATGGTGTTTGTCAGGCAACCTCAAGGGGTCCTGCAACTACAATAAGAACTTAGAATAACTTTAGAGAGAATTCTTAAGGGGTACAGTGGCCATGGTTCAATTTCACCTTCATGACCAGTATGAAAGGTTGAGTTGATTAGTTGGATTCATTCTCCCGTCCATGTGGAGCCACTCCAAGGGAAGTGATAACTCAGCTTGTTGAATCTTTAGGCTAGATGATTCTCACTATCTTCCCATCTATCTCACACACTTTCACCCCATCTATCTCACACATTTTCACTCCATCTTTTACTGTTTCTTATAAACACTCAACTAATTACAAGTGTAATCCAAATCCTGTCCCTGCGGAGAAATGACCTGGTTACTCGCTGGTATTGTGCTACACTGACCCTGTGCACTTCCAGGGGATCACCCAGGCATTTTTGTCTTTCCTGGGGGCAGGTCATTGAGATTACAATTGTTTTTTGAGAAACAACAAACAAACCTTAAACCCAATTAAATGAGATCAGGTACATGGATCAAACGTCACCAATGAGGTATAATAAACACAATATTTTCATTGAAATCATTTAGAACAAGATCGTCATGAATGATTTGTTGAACGGTCCTTTTAGGCCTACCTCTACCTCTTTTAATAAGTGAATTGGTCATTAAGTTTACCCTATTAACAGGTACATCCCTAAGTCTTCTTCTAACATGTTCAAACCATCTTAATCTGTCTCAGTCATCTTCTCGTCAATCGGAGCTACTCCAATTTTCTCTCGAATAAATTCATTTATAATCTTATCCATCTTAAAATGTCCACATGTCCCTCTTAACATTTCTATTTCTTTTATCCTTATTTTTTATTCAAAATGTCTCGTCAAATAAAATTAGAGACAAAGAATATAAAACTTATTGGGGACAGGTCATTGAGATGACATTTGTTTTTGGAGAAAAACAAAATAAAAATTAGAAAGAAAACTGAAAATTATAAAAAATAGAAAAAAAAAAGAGATGTAAATAAAAGCTTCATTGTTATATTCTCTCTCATTTTATTTGATTCCACCCAGTTTTGTAGTTTACTGGTTGATATCTGTAGAGGGTGAATCCCCCTTCCCTCAATGTGAGGTAGGGATACTCTTTTATAGATGAGTAAATCTAATTACAAGGTGGGTAAGCCCGATGTGGGACTCAGAAATACCCATTTAAGGTTAAATGGGGTCCAACACTCCCCCTCAAGCTGGACATGCCCAGATTGGATAGAGTCCCACAAAAAAAAACAAAGATGACAAGACACATGACCATCTCAGACTCCCCCTCAAGTTGGGTCATGGAGGCTGTGAATACCCAGCCTGGTAGTGAGAGACTCAAGGCGAGCTCCTGGGAGACCTTTGGTGAAGAGATCAGCAAGCTGATCGGCCGTCGGGATATGGCCGAAACCGATATGGTGCTGCTCCAGATGGTGGCGGAGAAAGTGACAGTCCACCTCGATATGCTTCGTCCGTTCATGGAAGACGGGATTCGAGGCAATCTTCGTGGCGGCCTGATTGTCACACCAGATATGAGCAGGAGTCGATGCGGGGAAACCGAGCTCATGGTGGAGATGACGAAGCCAGAGGATCTCAGTAGTGACGGTGGCCATGGCTCGATACTCGGCCTCGGCACTCGACCGGAAGACAACAGTCTGCTTCTTGCTGCGCCAAGAGATGAGATTGCCGGCGAAGAACACGACGAAACCCGAAGTAGACTTGCGGGTAGCGAGGCAGCCGGCATAGTCCGCATCACAGAAGGCCTCAACATCCATGTGAGCATGATGTGAGTACTGAAGGCCACGTGCAGGGTCTTTCTTGATGTATTTGGCAATGCGAAGGACAGCATCCCACTGAGATCTGGTGGGATGCTCCATGAACTGGCTGACTTTGCCAACGACACAGGCAATGTCGGGACGCGTCATCGTGAGGTAGTTGAGTTTACCGACCAGGCGTCGATAGCTCTCGGGGTGAGGAAATGGTTCCGAGTCGGAATGAAGGGAGCATTCCCCAGGCTCAAGTGGAGTGTCCACGGCGGTGGCGGTGCTCAACCCGGCATCCTGCAAGATATCAAGAGCATACTTGCGCTGGCAGAGAGAGATAGTGTCCGCAGTCCGGGAGACCTCGATGCCAAGGAAGTAAGTGAGGGGACCAAGATCCTTGGTGTGAAAGTGCTGGTGAAGATGCGCCTTGAGGCTGGCGATGCCTCCGAAGTCGCTCCCTGTGATGATGATGTCATCAACATAAACCACAAGCAGGATACAACCGTGCGTCGTCGTACGGAAGAAGACTATGTGATCTTTCATACTCCGAGAGAGGCCAAAGGCTGTGACGACCGTGCTGAAGCGGCCAAACCAAGCCCGAGGAGACTGCTTGAGGCCGTAGAGGGAGCAACGGAGACGGGAGACATGTCGGTCGGCACCAGAGGCAGAAAAACCAGGAGGCTGCTGCAGGTAGACTTCTTCATCAAGAAAGCCATTGAGAAAAGCATTTTTAACATCCAGTTGATGAAGCGGCCAGTGATGATGAGCAGCCAGCGAGAGGAAAAGGCGGACAGAGGCCATCTTTGTGACTGGAGAGAAGGTTTCAAAGTAGTTGATGCCATATGTCTGAGCAAATCCCTTGGCGACAAGCCGGGCTTTGAGACGGCAAAGAGAGCCATCGGGATTTAGACGGATCGTAAAAATCCATTTACAGTCGACCGCCTGTTTGCCCGCCGGAAGTGGAACAAGATCTCATGTATGGTTGTCATCCAGAGCTTGCAATTCATCCCTCATGGCGGCTAACCACCCGGGGTGAGATTTTGCTTCACCAACTGTCTGAGGAATCGACACAGTCTCCAGCGCTGACAGACCCCTGTATGAAGATACAAAGAGAGGAGTAGTCTGACACGAGCGAGTACCTTTCCGGAGCGCAATCGGCACGTCCTCGGGAGCTGTGACAGGAGCATCGAACGAAGCAGGAACAAGGTTGTCCTCGGCCAGGATGGGAGGTACAGCGGAAGGACGACGGAAGTAGGTCTGTCCAAAGAGATGACCGGGCGGGGGAGACACCAGAGGCGGGTGAACGAAGAGCGGAAGACAGTCATCGATGGTAGTGTCGGGAGAAGGAGAGGGGAGAGTGAAAGGAGAGGCCTCGACAAACGATACGTCGGCAGAGGTGATATACCGGCGGAGGTCTAGAGAGAAGCAGCGGTACCCGCGCTGCGTGCGGGAATATCCAAGAAAAATACAGCGAAGGGATTTGGGAGAAAGTTTGGAGAGATTGGGGCGAGTGTCCCGGACATAACAGAGACATCCGAAGACGCAGAGTGGAAGGGAGTGAGGAGAACTAGAGGGGAACAGGGTATGAAAGAGAGTCTCCCCCTGAAGGATGGAGGAGGGAAGACGATTCAGAAGGTAAGTAGCAGTGAGGATGGCATCCCCCCAGAAGAGAAGAGGGACCTGGCAGTGGAAGAGGAGGGCACGAGCGGTTTCCAAAATATGTCGGTGTTTCCGCTCGGCCACCCCATTTTGCTGAGGGGTATCAGGACAGGAGGTCTGGTGGATGATGCCGTGGGCCCGCAGAAACTGCTGAAAGTGAGTGGATAAGTATTCCCGCCCATTGTCAGATCGGAGACATTTGACAGGGATAGAAAACTGTGTCTGGATCTCATGAAAAAAGGTCTGAAATGTGGAGAGAACCTCTGTCCAATCTCGAAGAAGATAAAGCCATGTCATCCGAGAATAATCATCAATGAAAGAAATGTAATATTTATACCCAGATTGACTCGAGGTGGCACAGGGACCCCATACATCGGACTGAACCAAATCAAAGGGTTTGGCACCCCGTGTGTCAACTCGAGGAGAATATGATGTGCGATGATGTTTCGCAAAACGACACGACTCACAAGGAAAAGATAAACGGGGACTAATAGCGGGGTAGAGCTGATGAAGTGTGGAGGCGGAGGGGTGGCCCAACCGAGAATGGAGGTCGACGGCATGAGCAGGGATAGACGCGCAGGCGATGGAAGTCGGGCCTGTGAACATGTACACCCCATCCCGAAGCTGGCCTCTACCAAGTTCCTGGTTCGTCGTCCGCTCCTGAAACAAAACAGAAGACGAGGAAAAGATAGCAGTGCAATTGAGATCTTTGGTCAGTTTGCTGATGGAAAGCAGGTTAAATGGACTCCGGGGTACATGGGCCACCGAGGATAGGTGAAGGGAGGAGGTGAGGGAACAGGTGCCAAAGCCGGTTGTGGGGAGAGTGGACCCATCAGCAACAGTGATGGCTGAGGATCCACTATAGGGACGGTAGTTGGAGAGCATACTTTCATCCCCGGTGAGGTGGTCGGACGCACCCGAGTCAAGCATCCATGCAGGGGAACGATGACTGACAAGAGCAGTGTGACCACCGGAATGGGCAAGAGAAGCTGATGAAGAGCCCGGGATGGAGGTGGTCTGGTAATCGTGAATCAGTTGGATCTCAGCCAGGGAGAGATCCAAAGACGGGGGAAGAGCAGCAGCAGGTGAGGACGCATCGCGGAGCGCAGTCTGGCCCTGGCGGGGGTGCGACTCGGGACGACCATGCAGGACCCAGCAACGGTCGACCAGATGGCCGAGCTTGCCGCAGTGCTGGCAGAGGGGGCGAGGGCGGCCGTCGCCACGACCGCGCCCTCGAGGGCCAGTAGGGCGACCACCGCCACGTCCGAGGAGCACAGTGTGATCAGGGATGGGGACGGGTGGTGTCAGGGCCCGATGAGCCTTCTGCAGGCGATGATAGACCTGCGGGATATCCAGTGCAGACGGGTTGGCTAGCATCTCAGTGGTCGTCGTGGCGTAGTCTGGTGCGAGGCCATTCAGGAGATTGAATAGGCAGAGCTGGTCCCATTGAATCTGCGCTTCGGCCGGAGTTTGAGGAATAGGCCAGAGTTCCTGCAGTTCGTCGCGGAGACCCTTTCATTCCATAAAGTAGGTTGGGAAGGTCCGATCCTATTGGCGGATATGGGAGAGACGCTGTAGAACGTCGGAGACCCGAGCCAAGTTATTGGTCTCGGAGAACATGACAATCAAGGAATCTCATAGCTCTTTGACGGTGTTGGCAGTCCTGGTGACATCTTTCACGGACCGGTCCATGGAGTTGACCAGTAAGGCGAAGATTTTGCTGTCCGCCAGCTGCCAAGAGTCGAACTTGGGGTCAGTGAGTTCGGGTGGGGGTTTCTCAAGATGAGAATGAAGTCCCATGCCGCGGAGGGAAATCAAGACCGTCTTCCGCCAAACGGAGAAATTAGTGGCATCCAGCCGGTCATCGACAAGCCGGGAGGAGGCCGTGATCAGGGACGGCAGAACGGAGGAAGCGTCCATGGAGGGCGGGCGCTGGACCTGTTCGCCGGGAGGTGTGCGGTGGAAGGGAGGCGGCCCGGAGAGGTCGCCGAAGGGAGCAGCGACAGGGGGTCGCGCTCAGGATGGTGCGGCTGGGCAGGGGCGGCGCGGGTGCGAGGGCGCGGGTGCTGGGCAGGAGCGCCGCGGGGCCGAAAGCGGTGCAGGACCTGGGCGCCGCGGGGCCGAGGGCGGTGCAGGACCTGGGCGCGCCGAGCGCCGGAAGCCGGGGCCGGGAACAACGCCGGGAGAGGGCGCCGGAGCGAGGCCGAGGACGCCGGGGCGAGGCCGAGGGCGAGGCGCCGGGGCGAGGGCGCAACGGCGCGAATGAGAGGGCCGCCGTGAGGGAGTGCCGCCGGGAATCGGGGCGAGGCGCGCCGAGGGCGAGGGCGCCGGGGCGAGGGCGCGACGGCGCGACGGCGCGAATGGGAGGGCCGCCGTGAGGGAGTGCCGCCGGGAGCTGGGGCGAGGCGCGCCGAGGGCGAGGCGTCGAGGCGAGGCGTCGGGGCGAGGGCGCTGCAGCGCGAAGGGAGGACCGCCGTGAGGGAGTGCCGCCGGGAGGTAGGGCTGCCGGGAGGGAGTGCCGCCGGGAGGGAGGGCTGCCGGGAAGGAGTGTTGCCGGGAGGGAGAGCTGCCGGGAGAGTAGGGCAGAGCCAGAGAGGGGGGAGAGAGGCGGGGCCGGTCAGAACCGGGAATCCGCTGGGAGGGAGGGTCGGGATGAAGATCCCTCTGATACCATGTAGAGGGTGAATTCCCCTTCCCTCAATGTGAGGTGGGGATACTCTTTTATAGATGAGTAAATCTAATTACAAGGTGGGTAAGTCCGATGTGGGATTCAGAAATACCCATTTAAGGTTAAATGGGGTCCAACAATATCTATTTTTGTAGGAAATGAAGAGCTTGGGTGGAATGAATGAACAGGACTTTTGTAGAATTTGTGGAGATCCAGGACACGAGTTTTGTTGCTGTGATGGTCTAAGGCAGAGGCAGCCCTCACATGAAGAAGATGGGCCTAGTGAAGCTTGGTCCAGTGAACAATAAATGATCATGGACACACTTCATTGAATATTGGAGGACCAAGCAAGGAGGCAAGCTCAAGCTCATTCCAATGATGCAAGCCAAAATATACAAATGGATTGACCAAGGTCATCTCTCAAAGAGGCAGTAATTAAAACAGCTTCTTAAAGGTATTATGAAAATAAAGATAAAAAAACACACAATTTAGAAGGATTGGGGGTTTGTTTGATTTTTATAAAGAAAGAAGAAGTATGCTGGAAGAAGATTTTTTTTTTAAATGAGATTGAGAAACGCAAAGAGATGTTTTTTTTAGAAAATGTTTTTAGAAGGCGTAATCAATCTAAATCTATCTCTTCACTTACTTATTAATCATTATCATTTAAATTAAACTCAACTTAATCATGATCCCCTAATTTGTTAACCCTCAAACCCTACGGGGGTTAACTTAACCACAAGGATGAAATTAATTAAACCCCATGCTACCTTATGGTCAGTAATGAATTAGGGCACATATCCATTCTGAAAATGAGGATTGTTAAAGTAAAAGAATAGATACCCAATCTCCAAGGTACTCTTTAAAGGAGGTCTTGAGGTTCTTTTATAATGAATAATTAAAAGCACATCGGACCATAAGTCTGATGTGGGATGCAGGTGCCGATGGCACGCCTCTGCATGTCCGAAATGTATGCACTTTGGTTTTTAGTGGTTAAAGGCCATGCAACTACGTTCACTTGGGAACATCATAAAGAAGCAATCCTTGAAGATTTTGAAAGCTCCGTCAACAAACTCGCTGCAACTACATCTGAGTTCCTGTTGTCGAAACCACAACTGTCTGCATCGCACTCTGAGGGGCCTATCGAACATGGGACACACAGCAGGAGCACGAGGCTGCTTGACCGGCTTGACGATACCAGCGAGTAACCAGGTCATTTCTCCGCAGGGACAGGATTTGGATTACACTTGTAATTAGTTGAGTGTTTATAAGAAACAGTAAAAGATGGGGTGAAAATGTGTGAGATAGATGGGGTGAAAGTGTGTGAGATAGATGGGAAGATAGTGAGAATCATCTAGCCTAAGATTCAACAAGTTGAGTTATCACTTCCCTTAGAGTGGCTCCACATGGACGGGAGAATGAATCCAACTAATCAACTCAACCTTTCCTACTGGTCATGAAGGTTAAATTGAACCATGGCCACTGTACCCCTTAAGAATTCTCTCTAAAGTTATCCTAAGTTCTTATTGTAGTTGCAGGACCCCTTGAGGTTGCCTGACAAACACCATTAGGAGCATGAAGTCCAATGGTTCGATGGTGCTAAAATGCTACTACTGCCTCAAGAGCTTGGACTTTCTGTGTGGGTTGTCAAGTCCACACAGGTATAGTTTGCCAAGCTACGCTGCCTTTACTCCGTAAGTAGTGTCCTATTCTCTAGTGCACAACCATTGTTTCCACTCTCGCTTCACTAAAATCCTAGGTTCATCTAGCTATTATCTACATGAGCAAACAATAAGTTCAAGAGAATAGATCAACATTTATAAACACGAACAGTAGCAAAGAGAAGAATAAATCAATTAAAAACTCTCAGCATTAACAATTATATCACGCTCGAGCTACACCATAATCATATACAACAGTAAGAACAAGGGAAGAGAAAGTTTAGGAAACCCTATGAAGATATCCTTCACCCTTCCCCTGGTGGTGTGTTTGCTCTTTGAAATTCAGTTCATCCTCTAGAAGCCTCATCCTCTGCCTCAGCTTATTCCCTGCTTCACCCTGTGTGCCTCTGGTCCTCGGCCAAGTGAACTCTCTTTCACAATTGCTTCAGCCTCTCTTTATACTTCACCTGGAAAGTTCCCTTGAGCTCCTCTTCTTCATGATCTGCTCAAGTGCATCTTGGAAGCTCTGATCAACTCCACATAACCACCTTTTACCTTCTTGTTTAAGCCAACAAATTCGTACCCCCCATGCTCCTATTCTCACGAACATGCCATTTGAAGATACAGTGGTCCCATTTCCTGATTTGTTTAAATAACTCGTACAGGGATCTCTTCTCATTGTACATGTCTTCCATGTGGTCATCTGATTATCTCTATGGCTTCCATTTAGCTTCTCAGTCCTCCTGCGTTCTAGAATACCATAGATGCTTCAGGAGGCCTTTGTTGATGAATCATGGAAAATCTAGTGTTTTTCAGTGAAGTTCTTCATGTTTTCCTATGATATGAGCATATTGCATATGATGATATGGTCAGCATGCATTGCACCAGCATGCCGTCTTCTCCAACTGGGGCGTATCATAATTGGATGCATTATATTCTTCTGCATCGTGGATGGCGATTTGGGCTTGTCGCTGCCTGCGTTGGAATTGCAGGCTATGTTATGTGTATGTTGTAGGCAGCGGCTCAGGATTTCTATGGAATTCAGGCTGCCTCTCTATCATATTGTAATTATGATGGGAAGTCGTAGTCATCGATATGGGTTGCATGACATTGTAGCCCGGTCACCATTGTGGACCTGTAGCGATATGACTATATCATAGAAAACAACCTGTTCTCTGGTGTCGATTGGTGCTTTTCATAAGCCGCGACAGTCCTCACCTTGTTCATTCCTTCTGCTCGGGCCAACCAATATGCAGATGCTGTAAAGGGTGGTATTGATCGTTGCTGACGTCATGCCAATATCGTTCCCTTGAGTGGCATTGTGGGCAGTGACATGGCATTGTCGTTGCCTGGGCTACATGGGGGCGTTGTCGCAACTACCATGTGAGTGACATATATGGGGAGGGGTGAAATCTGTCAATCCTCTTTACATAAAGAAGAAATTTTAAATAAAGTAAAATTGAAAAAATATTATTTTCTTAATATAAATATGGTTAGAATATAAAGAATGTATTCACAAAATTAATTTCTAAAAAAAATTAAATGGTAAAACAAATTATACAAAGACAAAATCAATGAATTCGAGTGTGAAAATTGATGTTCCAAAATGATGAAACAATTATGTTAAAAAATGACCCGAACTGATCATTAAAATTCATATTTTCACGAAGGTAAATGTATACCTAAAAATGATCGAATAAATTAAATAAATGGGTTTTTTTTGCATTTAAGCACACAAAAATCACCTAAAAACGATTGGAAAAAATTGCTCAAAATTTCACTAATGCTTAGGTTTTGGGGTGAAATATCTTTGATTTTTCCTATTGGTTGGTTTGTTCATGCCCTCGGGGGTGGGGGGTCAGTGTTTGTAGAAACTTATAAAATGATAACCTTAAGAATTTGTCTTCTGCCTTCTGATTTGTTCAGACTAACGCTGGATTAGGGGAGAGTACCCGACGCCGAGGCCCGACCGCCGACCCCGCGAGAAGCCCGCCTCCAGGATTTCGTGCATCAGGAGCCGACTCTCATGTCCGCCAACTTCGTCGCTCTCTATATGGTCTCAAGTTGTCTCCTTGTGTTTGGTTTGGTAGATTCAACACCGTCATCACCACATTTAAGCTCTCTCGCAGTATGGACTACATCATCTTCTATCGTATGACATCCAAGGGCTGCATCCTACTGGTGGTGTATGTTGATGATATCATCATCACTGGGAGCGACTCCACTGGAATCTCCCAACTCAAGGGGCATCTTCACCACCACTTCCACACCAAATATCTTGGTCCTATCACATACTTCCTTGGCATCGAGGTCTCCCGTTCTACGTACACCATCTTTCTCTGCCAATGGAAGTATGTCATCAATATCCTGCAAGATGCGGGTTTGAGTTAGGCAACTGTCGTGGACACTCTTGAGTCTGAGGAACGTTCTCTCTATGACAACACGAAACTCTTTTCTCACCCAGAAAGTTACTGTCGTCTTGTGGAAAAACTCATTTACCTCACCATGACATGTCCAGATATTGTCTGCGCTGTTGGCAAAATGAGCCAATTCATGGAGCATCCGACCAAATCTCAGTGGGATATTGTCCTCCGCATTGTCAGATATATCAAGAAAGACCATGCCCGTGGTCTTCAGAATTCACATCACGATCATCTAAATGTTGAGGCTTTCTGTGATGTTGACTATGTTAGTTGTCTTGCTACCCAAAAGTTTACTTCTGGGTTTGCAATTTTCTTGGCAGGTAACTTGATCTCTTGGTGCACCAAAAAGCAAATTGTTGTCTCTAGATCTAGTGTGAAGTCTGAATACCGTGTCATAGTCTCACAGTCACTACTGAGATACTTTGGTTTCATCATCTCCTCCATGAGGTTGGCTTCCCACTACAGACGTCGGCTCATATTTAGGGTGACAATCAGGCAGCAACGAAGAATGTTTCTAATCTTGTCTACCATGAACGAACGAAGCATATCGAGGTTGACTGTCACTTTATTCGACATCACTTCGAGCAGAACCATATCAGTTTTGACAACATTATGACAACAGAACAGTTTGCCGACATCTTCACCAAAAGCCTCTTGGGAGCTCATCTGGACTCTCTCAGTACCAAGTTGGGTATCCACAGCATCAGCGACCCAGCTTGAAAGGAAGTGTGTATGGTTTTGCTCACTGTCATCTTTCTTTTGTTGGACTCTTGGTCCAAGCTGAGCATGTCCAGATTGAGGGGGAGTGTTAAACCCAGTTTTATTATAATGGGTATTTTCGAGTCCCATATCGGAATATCTCACCATGTAATCCTTTTTACTCATCTATAAAAGAATGTCCCCCACCTCACATTGAGGTAAGGGGAATTCGCCATCTACAATTCTAATATAAGGGTTGTAGTTGGTCATCCTATTGAGGCTAAAAGCTATATCAACACCAAGGTCGTGGATGATGCCCAACAAGCATTGCAAAAAATGCTTGATGGAGAAGCTGAATTGCCTAGTGACGCTACCGGTGTACAATTGGGATTTAGCTTGGTTGTTGTGCTGACAAAGGTCCTACACTTGGGAGGGTTTACTAAGGATTCCTTGGAATTTTTTTATGCTAAAGTTGTTGATCACACAAGGCGTCATCCCCAAGCATTTGACCCTTGGACTTATCGTTCAACATCGAGGCTGAAATCTGTAAAGGAAGCGAAGTGGGCAAATCATATTGTCATCCGAAACTATGAAACACAGTCTATTTATGCCTTTGGTGAGGTTTCAGGGAATATTATGTACCGGATAAGTTGGCCACTATATCTTATGACAATGAATATCATCCTACAGAAATATGATGGAAGATTTACGAACATATTTCAAGAGATTTATTTGACCAAATCAAGGTTCCGGACTGTAGGGATTTGGTATGAGCGTAGACTTTTTGATGACATGGTTGCTTGTGCCTTGAAGAGTGTGGGGAGTTATGGTTGGGCATTCAAGAACTATGATGTAGATGTGCAGAGTGATTTCTTAACTCAAAGTTTTGGATCTCCTGGATTAATGACATCTGTTTTTGTTTTCCCAGATGGGAATCAATAGAAGTGGAAGCTACCCATGGCACGGTGATGCGGTATAACAGGGATCGTCAAAAGGGCGGTGAGACAAGCAGCACCAGCATGGCCTCAATATTTGTTTAGTCTAAAGTATTGTATAGCATGCTCGTGCAGTACACTTGTTCTTCCAAACTTGTCGAGCCGGGAGCAAACATAGCAACGCACGAATCAAGCCATAAGACTTGGTTTGATATTGGAGACATTTCAGAAGAGCGTCCAGCAGATTTGGTGGGCTTAGATGTGTCAGTTGCACATATTGAAGGCTTCGGCATGGGGGTTGCAAAGCAGACAGATCTTGGCAACAGACTAGGCATGCGCATTGAACTTCACGATAAAGTGCATTGACCTTCCTGATCATGTTCACCGCCTTGGAATATGCTGGAATATGTTGGGACAGCTGGTCTCCCCTAACCACCTGGGAGAATATTATGGGGGTGGGGCCCGCTGTTACAAAACCCAAGCGGGGTGGGGAGGCTATTAAATATGGGGGATGGAGAAAATATAAGGGAGGAAAAAATCTGTTGTGCAGTTGCTCTCTAATCTACTTCTTTCTCTTCCTCTTGCTCTCTAATCTACTTCTTTCTCTTCCTCTGTTGTAATTTTGTGGTTCGTTATATATATAAAAACCAAGTGTTAGTCCTCCTTTTTTATCACTCTCATATCCTCAAGATCTTTTGCACTCACATCAAGGTAACTGGTTGCACAGGTTGGACTTGTTGAAGGTTTTTTATCAAATCTGTTGGGGCGGTCATCATCTCAAACAGCTTGTCAAAATCAGCTCTAGAAACTGAATTCTCCTTGAGTTGTCGGATCTCATCCTTAGAAGAGATCAGCTCTTTCTTCAACTCAACATAATCTCCTTTGAGACAATCGAATTCCAACATCACAGCTTAAACAAAGGTCTGCATGTGCTTTTCTACATCAGAACTTTCAAAACTCGGTGACAGAACAATCTTTTGAGTATGGGAAAGAACACCAGCTTCTTCCAAAGTCACATCTCCATCTCCATATCCAAAGAGCCCCTTTTTATTTGAACACCTTAACACAATTAGCATGTTATACCAATACCAAAATTATAAACCAAACCAAGTTTACAAATAACCAATGTAGACACACAACATAATCCAAGCTAAACATTTCATAAAAACCCTCAATTCCACTTTGAAAACTGTAGTATTTTATCAATGCGTCAAGTGCACATAAACATTACCATAATCAAATATTCACCTTCAAAGTATTATTTTCTTTTATCAAACTGTATTAACATATAAAGAAACACCCCAACAAAATAGCCATAAACAATATCAAAAGAGGATTTGGCACATAATCAAATAACTGCAGACTCGAACCATCAATTGACTCAAAACATACTTTTGACTAATTCTAAAAATTTAAAAACACCATAGCAAGCAAATTATGGGTATATCAAAGTTGTGAATCACATAAAATAAAATTATAGAAACACCCAAGCATCAATTAGATTGCGGAAAGGAAAACCATGGAATTACCTACCTCAGACCAAGAGCGGACACGACATAACCTCAACGGAAGGAGGAACGACGCCCCACGAACCAAACGCACAACCTGAACCACGATCAAAACGCGCGAACACGACCCCAACACGTTAGGGTTTATCTAAAATGGATAAAAACATCAAAGATGAACGAAAAAAAATATACCCCGGTCGGAATAGGCTGGCCGGACCGGGGGAGTTGCCGGCGAGGCCGGCTGGGTGTTGCAGGAGACTGGCGAGGTAAAAAAAAGGGCTCGGGTCGCTGGAAACCGCGCGTGCAGGGGGCTCGGGGCAGCGGGTCGCCGGAACGTTGCCTGGCCGGAGCGGAAGAAAACCGGCGCGGCAGGAGGCCGGCGCGCGGAGGGTTGCAAGGGGTCGGAGTGGCCGGAGGTGGCCGGAGGGCGGTCTGCGGGTGGCCGGAGGTCGGAGCGGCAGCTGGCCGGGGTGCGCTGAGGGGGCGCCGGTGAAGGGTGGTGCGGATCCGGGAGCCGGAGCCGGGGCGCGAGCGGCGAGGTTGGGGTGCGGACGGCGCGCAGGGGAGGAGCTGGGTGGGGGGGGGGGGGGGGGGGGGGGGGGGGGGGGGGAGGCGAGGCGGAGGCCGATCGGGGCGCAACAGGGGGGCGCCGGCGGGGAGATGCGGAGAAGGTTAGGAGGGCACTGGGTCGCGCAGGAAAAAAAACGGGGAAGGGAGGGGGTTGCGACCCGCGGCGCGGAACAGGCAGAATGGGGGGCGGCCGTGTATTAGAGTTAGGTTAGGTGTTTTTTTTCCATAATAATAATATAAAGAAGAAGAATAATAATAATACAAATAATAATGATGCAAATAATAGTAATAATAATAATAATATAAAGAATAACAATTTTAATTGCAAAAAATTATAATGATAATAATCAAATAATAATAATATATATATATAAAGAATAGTAATAATAATAATTGCCCAATAATAATATAAATAATAATATAAAGAATAATGACAAATAAAATAATAATAATAAGCAATTGCACGACACCAGGGCCGGCTGCGTGGCTACCGCCAACTACGCAATGACCGCGCGAGGTCCGAAACTTAGTAAAATATTTAAACGTCGAAAATTTTAAGTTGGGACCCGACCCAGACCATGGCACGAGGACCTGGAGCCAAGATTTGATAAAAAAAATTAATTTAAGATGGCGGGTGTGACATCTCAATTAATAACAGCGGCTAAAAAGTGGCGTAAAAAATTAAAAAAAACGACGTTAATAAGGCTTTTTGCACTAGTGCATATTCTTTGGTGGTTGAAGTGAGTATTCAAAAAGGATGTTTATATAGTAATTATGGGGATGGAGTCCAAGCACCCCAGCCTTAAGTGGAACTTTGTTTAAATGCGAAGGAGGTGTTGCATTTGTTGTTTAAATCAGTGGCACATCCTGAAGCTAAAATCAATGAATATGCTTTTTTTTCTCTCTAGGTCAATACAAGTTATTTAAAGAGGCGGGGGAGGAAGAGGAGGAAGTGGCTACTGAGTAGGGAAAAAGGGGGAGGAAAAGGAACAAGTGCCTATTGAGTAGGGAAAAAAGAAGAAAAAGAATGAGAGTATGTAGCTCAAGAAACACGGCTTTGGTCTAACATTGGAACATGTATCAGGTCCATTGCCCATGATCTTAGGGAGGAGCTTTACTTCTATGGGGTAAAGGGTGCTTGAAATGTTCTAATAAATGATTATTTATTTCTATGTTTAACCTGTGTCAGTCGCTACCCTTAAAGTGATGTGTTTTTTATAAAATATAAAAAATAGTGGTCGGGGAAAAAAATATTAGATCCTTCTGATACTGATGTTGATGTTGATGATCAAGATCAAGCTATTATTACGTCATCATCTTTAGATTCTTTGCACCTGAGTGGTACAAGATCCTATTTTCCATCCATGAGGTCAAGGGTTTAACCCCTGAGGGATGCGGTTACTGAAGCAGTACTATAACTGTATTGTTGCAGTTGTACTCACTATTCATAAGTGGGCTTTCGGACAATTTCTTAAGCCTTCAGGCCACTTAGGACTTCAAGACACTTAGGCCTCTAGGACATACATGCAAGTCCTTTGGGCCACTAATAATAGGTAACATGCACATGGTGGGACCAATATATAGCTCGGTGCATTAGGTGGCGACACGCAGGCACTGTCGGGTGGGTGACCTCAACAGAGGGATAAGTGTGTTGAAACCTATCAACCAACCATCTTTCCTCTAATGTGGGATGGATGGATTCCCTGCTAAGTGACTCTCAGTGTAATGGGACTAGTCTAATGGTGCAAAGAAACAGGTTGGTGGTGCAGTAGGGTGTTGCACAAGCATTGTCGGGTGGATGGCTCGAAAGAGAGATGAGTGTGTTGTCACCTATCATCTGGTCTTCCTCTCACACACCATTGTGGGATGGAGGGGTTTCATATCACTATGCATCGAGGCAACTTTGGCACGGGTAACACAACACTCATGATTGGTACCACGTGTTCAATGACTCTAACAAGGTGGGTGTGGTTATTGATTGGTGGAACGACATGTTACAAGCTTCTCATGCAAAGGGGAAACCATGTATTCAACCTTCGGGCCACCCAAGTTATAATGCCTCTATGCCTTTAGAGCATGTATTATAATAAAATAGGTTCAATGGATGTTTGTCATTCCTTACGAGGGATAAGGATTAACCCACTGGGGTTCCTAGGTGTGTGTGTGTGTGTGTGTGTGTGTTTGGTTGCTTGTAATCCCCTCTACCTAAAATAAATAAAATTTCCTTAAGAATGAGGGAGAGATTATTAATGTTAGGAGGTAAAGTGTGATAAAAACAAAAAGAATATACAATGATAATTGGAGAATGAGTATGTTTAAATCAAAAGGAGAAACTATAAAATGTTTCTTGCGTAAGGAAATTGGGCATATTAAAAAGAATCTCTATAATAAAAATAATAATTTTAATAATTTTAATGATAACAGTGATCATTCTCTAATGGTAGAAAATGGGTATGAATGTGTTGAGGTTTTAAATGTGTACAGGTATGATATGAAAATGGATTAGGTCTTAGATTTTGGATGTTATTTTTATATGTTTCCTAGGAAATAATTCTTTTATAATTTGTTTTAGACTGAGCAAGGGAGTGTGATCATATACAATAACAAAGTCTGTAGCAGGGCATTGTAGCAGCACTGTAGCAGCGACGGAACTGTAGCATCGGCAACACTGTAGTGGCGGAGGGACTGTAGCGGTGGTTGTACTGTAGTAGGTACTGTAGCAGTGTGGGCACTGTAGCAGTACTGTTCACTGAGGGGTCCTTTGGGACAAAAAATGGGCTTTCAAGCCTTGTATTCATGCCACTTGGCCTTGGACCTTCGGGCCATGTATTGGGTCTCCCTCTACCCAGTCTAAAGAGGTCTTTGATTTAAATAATAAATTGAGGCTTCGGTCCCAACCTTTTAAAAGAAATATATACAATAACAAAGTTTGTAAATTCATAGGTATAAACTCAGTTGAATTTGAGCTCCATGATAATATTATCAAAATATTGATAGATGAAAGGTGGATTCTTAGAGTAAATGGGAATCTCATATCATTGGGTGTCATGGACTAAATGTTATTTCATGTTTGAGGGATGAGTTATTAAGATTACCAAAGGGGGGATCATAGATATGAAGGGGGTTTGTTTAATGAGTTTAATGTCTTGGTTTACATGTCACATATTAGGCATATTAAAGTAAAAAAATTTTTTGAGGATGTTACTCAATTTTTATAGGAGATTGGGACATGTTAGTTTTAAAGGTCTTTAAAAATCGGTGAAATGGGTGTTGTTAAAGGGTATAAAACTTAGTAGTTTTCCATTTTGTGAAGATTCTGTCTATGGAAAGTCTATAAGAGTTGGTGTCCTAAAACCAACGATTTGTACTTTGATTACAAGAATCTTTAATGTACTTAAATATTAAACGTCTTATTACATATTGTTCATTTACTACATGATTATAGTGTAATAATGTCCTGGAGTATTTTTCACATTAACAAGGTCATATCAATTATTCACTATGATGAGAACCTTGAAGTGTCATGAAAATATTCTTAAATATAGTTCTGAGGTTTGATGACTATGATGGGACACATAATATACAAATCGTCATGTGTGAGTACTCATAAGCAGATGATACTTCTTCTCATGAAGTTCGCACTTGGTAATCTCCAAGATGGGAGATTATGAGAACATACCCACCAGTAGAAATTCAGTATGTTTTGGTGTCATCAGATATTCCTATCTACGAGCACGTGTAATGGTCCTTAGACTTTAATATTATCATTAATATGTGTCATGACTCGCACACTTTGATTTACTGACAAAAACTGTCACGCAGATAGTTGGCGGGAAGTAGGGTATATTTAGTGTGTCACGAATGACATGTTATTAATGGATAAGTCAAGGAAGGATGTGTCCCTTCCATTTATGAAAGTTGATACTTTGGTCCTTTGATTGAAATAGAACCGTCGCACGAAATTCAATGGTCATGGTGTAACGACGAGTTTATTTCAGGTAGTCAAAGAACGACATATCAAGCATAAAGGTTTATGACACTATCATGAAACCATCTTGATGAGATATTGAGATAAAGGAATTATATTACACAGTGAGCGTTCGTATATGGATGTCGTTGTTACGACTTTAAGTTTTTTATCTTGGGTGCATTGACCCGTTGTTAGACAGTACTCTTGAACTTTAGGCAAGCTCACCTAATGCCAACGAGAAAGAATCCTAGAGGGTTACACACTAAGTGTTTCTGGTGGTCTCAGTTAAATTCTATTTGAATTTAATTAATTGAATAAATATTATTCTCAAGAGAGTGGAATAATTTTATTCAAGTTAAAATGATGGCATAAATTAAATAAATATTTATTTGCGAGATTGTGAATAAAAATATATTTATTTATTTTATTGAACACTTAATAATTATTTATTTACTAGTTTGTAAATAAAATATTTATTTAAGAGAATAATTTATTTATTTATTTATTCGGGTGTTCAATAAATGGAAGTGGAGTTCGATCAGACCAAGGAAGATCTGGTAGTAAAATAATTATTTGCAAGACGGTAAATAATTATTGAACTAGTTGGCACAAAACAAAATAAAAATGACGCGGTTATAATTATGCGGCACATGATTTCATTTATGATACCGTTTTGCGCAAGTTGGCATGCCACAAATAATGATGCAGTTATTGTTATTATGTAGCATGGTTTTCTCGAAGGTAATGAATGTATTAAATTATTGTTATACAATTAAATATTATAACTGAATCCCCATGTCGATAAATATAGAGGTACGTCTATTGTGCCATGTATGAGAAATCGGTGACGCAAGAGTAATTCCAAGTCAGGAATTTTCTCTCGACTCCTCTCCTCTCTCCCTCTCAAGAACGAGAGACGTTCTTCAAGATCGAAGAACAGACGATCAAGAACGATCGATGCAAGATGCTTGTTTTGCCGTGCTAGCACCCGGAAAGTGAGTGGCATCAATCAGAGACCATTGGAGCACGTGTGGATCACTGCTAGAGAGATTCTGATTTGGATCCTCGAAAGAACAATGAGACAATCTAAAAGGGTCATCCCAGATGATCAACATCATCAATGAAGAAAGTACCGAAGAACCAGGTATTTTATTTCTTCAGAAATTAAATTTAAATTAATTATAAACATGATTGCAAGATCCTCTCTAAAGGTTTTAGGTCTCTTCCTTCTTTATCTAAATCTTTGATTATATTCCATGGAGACTGACATTCATCGTCGTATTGATTCCAGCATAATCATTGATCATGGTAAAAATTAAAGTTGGGTGTCGGCCCAACCATGCTTCCGTTGTGCCCGAAACCTTCAAAGTCTAAGTGAGTGACTTTTAATAATTTTTTCCATAGGATCACCTAACCACTTCAACATGTCCATTTAGATTTGTAGGGTCCAGTAAGGATAGTTTCTCAAGTGGAGGTTATTATTTTCTATGTCGTATAGATGAATATTCTAGGAAAGTTTGATTGTGTATTCTTAAGAATAAATCTGGCAATTTTAGATTCTTTAAAAATAAAAAATAAATGGTGGAAAACTGATTAATAAGAGGGTAAAGGTTCTTAGAATCAAAAATAGTTCAGAGTTATTATATTATGAATTTTCTACATTTCAAAAAAATGAGGGTATCCTCGGGCATTGGTCAGTAAGGGGAAACCTTCAGCAAAACGAGTTTTTTAAGAATGAATAAGAATGTTTTTTGGTCAAGGCTACTACTAGAATTTTCCTAGTTAATGGGTTTAATTCTATAGCTATAGCCTTTAAAACTCCTTGACAATTGTGGATTGGTTACTCTCACACCAGTGATTACTTTATAATGTTTGGTATGATAGCTTATGCCCACATAGAATATAATTAACTGGAACCAAGAGCATTGAAGTGTATATTCCTAAGATGTCTTAAAGGGGTCAAAGGATATGGGATTTTGGTAGATGAACTAAGATTTCATAAATGCGTGATTAGTAGAGAAGTCGTTTTATGAGACCTCTCTAGAGAATAAAAAGAATTCACAACCTAAATTGGTTGAACCTAATATTAATAATAAAGATATAATAGGGTTAAGGTGGAGAGACCTGATATTTTAAAGCCTGAACCTAAAAATAAACCCGTGAGTCTATAATCTAGTAAAATAACCATTCAACCTCCTTCTAGTTATGGCCATGTTGATTCAGTTGCATTTTCCTTCAATGTTACTAATGAAATTACTTAATAAACTAAAGGGAGCTAATACTTTAAGTGGATTTAAAAAGAATGGTATGTTTGGTACGGTGGAAAAGATTTCGATGAAAAGCGAATGGGAAAAGGAAATAGAATCGAAATGGGAAAGAAAAATGGAAATAATGTTTAAAATGATGTTTGGTATACTCGAAAACATAAAAGGAAACGCTTGAAAAAATAATAAGAATATTGAAATAAAAAATAGAAAAATAAATTGTTGTCCATTTTCAAATACATCATCCCAACAATCGACCTTGGGGTTTCCAATGGGGCGCTCCTTGTCACAGTCCAATGTTGGTTGTCGTTGATGGGGGATCGAGGCTCATCAATAGTTGCAAGCGGTGGAGGGTCACAATGTAAGATAAGGAGGGTGTGGTTGCAATGCATTGATGGGAAGTTCATAGGGCGTCGTTGTAAGGCATGGGTGCAGGGGCACCAATGATCATCAATGTGGCGGAGGAAGGAAAACAAACTGATGGGAGGTTGGGGAGTTGGTGGGATGGGGTATAGTTTTAGGGAATGAGCACAGAGGCACCTGTGGTCGTTGACGTGATGAAGGTAGACAAAGAAGGTGATGAGAGATTACTAGTCATTGGGATGGAGGAAGGAGTCGGCAAACCATTGGTCATCTTTGCAAGAGAGGAGGAGGTAGGTGCTAAGGAGTGATACCATTGTCCAAAATTTGTATTTCGTTCTCATTCCACCCGATTTGGAGGGGGAATCTCGGTTCCAGCATACGATGGATTTGGGGATTCCTTGAAACTGGTCTTCCACAATACCAAACACACAAAAACCCCCATTCAATTTCCATTTCCTCTTCATGATCCTCATTTCTCTTATACCAAATATAGCCTTATTGGATTAAATCATTCTCCAAGACAGTGATAGAGGAAGTTTGATACTTAATGGTTGTGTTTAAATAAAAAAACCATAGAACAACTTATTTAACACTTTATGTAGATGATATGTCCATTACTTGTAAGCACATGAAATTCATTAACCATGTTGAAGTTTTTATTAAAGCAAACTTCAGGATAAAATATTATGACCAACTAAGTGTTTCATTTTTTATAGGCTAGTTGTATGACAAAAAGGTTTTAAAAAATCTTTCTATGGATTCTTTGAAACATATTGGTAATGCCCTTACACAGCAATTTAGATTATCATTATCTTAAACACTGACCAGTGAATCTAAAAATTTTCAGAGTAGAACCACATATGCTTATATTCTTTATCCAGATTTTTCAATTTTATATTATGGTCAATTGCTTCACACTTCTCCAAAAATTGTGTCTAAACAAGTGTTAGGTTTCATTTTGTTAGGAATGTTACTTAATTTGACCACACATATGTGTCAAAAAGATACATGTTAATATACTTACAAAAGCATCACCAGTGCGTAGGATTGAAAATTGCTTAAAACTGATGAATGTCCAACAAATTCAATAACTTAGGTTGCAAGAGTATTGTATGAGTTCATGACCATGCATTTATTCACCAAGGTGGAGATCAGTTATAATTAATTGCGTTTATCTTATGTTCAAAAATTAAATTGCATGTTATTTTGTTTCTATAGTATACATCTCTAATGTTGGCGCCTCTTACGCCTTGTCTACTGTGCATTGATCAAAATATAAAATACATTTTTAGTGTTCCAAAAGTTTGATCTTATTAAGAAAATTCTCCATTTTTTGACTAATATTACCTCCCTCCTTGAGATAACCTTCAGGCAGCAGCTTGTACTGCTCGAACTTCGCTTCATCACACTCCAAGGCTGCCCTTTTACAGTCCTCAAAATTTCCCGCAACACAAGTCAAACAGACACAAACACCACTTGTTGACTAACTACTTTTTATAGAAACATAAACTTTTTAGTACTGCCAAATAGAGATTTATTATTCCTGAGCATAGTCATGGTTCCATAAAGAGAAGGTTTTTCATCCATCAAGTGAAAGTTTTCAACTCACCACTCAAGTCTAATAAGTTGAACATCATGGGGAAATTCCCAATACTCCTGACCATGGTCATGGCAGCACAAACCATTTGGCATTCCTCCCTTGAAGCTCTAATGATGCACAACTTTGTAATTGGATTCAAATACTTTACTGTACATATAATAAAGCATTTCTTGTAAGAAATGAGTGCTACCAACAATTTTCAATAAGTGGTAATAGAACCTAAGGAGGGAGATGTATAAACTATACTAACCCTAGAAAGAGTCAAGTGAAGAAGCAAGCCCACACTCCCTGAAGTTCAAAAGAATGTTGTCCTTGATTGCTTTTGAAACATTAAACTGGGTGATCACAATAATATCTCCACCTACAAAGCCCCCATTAGGATCCAAGAAAATTTCCATTACCATGTACCTATTTTTAAATCCCACCATGGTTGCAACTCCGCTATATCCAAGCAAACAAAAATACATTAATCGCTAAGAAAAACTTGTTGAAACGTGACCAGAGATAAATAAAATGTGAAAAAAAACAAGAGCCATCTAGAGAAAGTCATAAAATAAAGAAATTTTCAAAGTGTTATGACCCTAAAAAATGCTCTAGTTATAAGAAGTTTGATCGAAATCTTAATCATCTTGAAGAGCACCATTGATCACTAGTCCACATTGAATGAACCACATGAATGTTTGTGTTCCTTGTGCTTATATTGTGGATGTTTATTCTTCTCCTAATGTAAAGAACAAATCAGAAGGAAGAATACAAATTATTAAGGTTATCATTTTAGAAGTTTCTATAAACACTAACCCCTCACCCCCTGAGGGAATGAAAAAACTAACCAATAGGAAAAATCAAAGATATTTCACCCCACAACCAAAGCATTACTGGAATTTTGAGATAATTTTTCCAATCATTTTTAGGTGATTTTTGTGTGCTTAAATTCCAAAAAACCCATTTATTTAATTCATTTGATCATTTTTAGGTATACATTTACCTTCATGAAAATATGAATTTTAATGATCAGTTTGGGTCATTTTTTAACATAAATGTTTCAACATTTTGGAACATCAATTTTCACTCGAATACATTGATTTTTAAATTGTATAATTTGTTTGACCATTTTATTTTTTTAGAAATTAATTTTGTGAATACATTCTTTATATTTTAACCATATTTTTATTAAGAAAATATATTTTTTCATTTAACTTTGTTTAACATTTATTCTTTATGTAAACAGGATCAACAGATTTCACCCCTCCCCCTATATGTCACTCACCTGGTAGTTGTGACAACGCCCCCAAGTAGCCCAGGAAACAACAATGTCATGTCACTACCCACAATGCCACTTAAGGGAATGATATTGGCATGACATCAACAACGATCAGTACCACCCTTTACAACATTTGTAAATCGATTGGCCTGAGCAGAAAAAATGAACAAGGAGAGGATTGTCGCTGCTTATGACAAGCACCGATCTGCACCAGAGAACGGGTTTTTTTCTATGACAGTCATATCGCTACAGGTCCATAATGGTGACCGAGCTACAATGTCATGCAACCCATATCAATGACTATTACTTCCCATCATAATTACGATATGATGGAGAGGAAGCCTGAATTCCATAGAAATCCAGAGCCACTACCTACAACATACACATAACATAGCATGCAATTCCAATTATGATATTCCCCAATTGGAGAAGATGGAATACTGACGCAATGCATGCTGACCATATCATCATATGAAATATTCCCACATATCATAGAACATGTAGAACTTCACTGAAAAACACTAGATTTTCCACGATTCATCAACAAAGGCCTCCTGAAGCATCTATGGTATTTTAGAACGCAGGAGGACTGAGAAGCTAAATGGAATCCATAGAGATAATTAGATGACCACATGGAAGACATGTACAATGAGAAGAGATCCTTGTACGAGTTATTTAAACAAATCAGGAAATGAGACCACTGTATCTTCAAATGGCATGTTCGTGATAATAGGAGCATGGGGGGGATTTGTTGGCTTAAACAAGAAGGTAAAACGTGGTTATGTGGAGTTGATCAGAGATTCCAAGATACACTTGAGTATATCGTGAAGAAGAGGGAGCTCAAGGGAACTTTCCAGGTGAAGTATAAAGAGAGGGTGAAATAATTGTGAAAAGGAGTTCACTTGGCGGAGGAACAGAGGCACATGGGGAGAAGTAGGGAATAAGATGAGGCCGAGGAGGCTTATAGAGGATGAACTGAACTTCAAGGAGCACACAGAAAATCAGGGGGAAGGGTGAAGGATATCTTCACAGGGTTTCCTAAGCTTTCTCTTCCCTTGTTCTTACTGTCGTATATGATTATGGTGTAGCTCGAGCGTGATATAATTGCTAATGTTGGGAGTTGTTTTTAACTGATTTATTCTTCTCTTTGCTACTGTTCATGTTTGTGAATGTTGATCTATTCTCTTGAACTTATTTTTTGACCATGTATATAATAGCTAGATGAACCTTGGATTTTAGTGATGCGAGAGTGGAAACAAGGGTTGTACACTAAAGAATAGGACACTACTTACGGATTAAAGGTAGCATAGCTTGGAAAACTATACCTGTGTGGACTTGACAACCCACATAGAAAGTCCAAGCTCTTGAGGCAGTGGTAGTATTTTAGCACCATGGAACCATTGGACTTCATGA
The DNA here is from genome assembly GCA_963277665.1 of Viscum album. Taxonomy (NCBI): domain Eukaryota; kingdom Viridiplantae; phylum Streptophyta; class Magnoliopsida; order Santalales; family Viscaceae; genus Viscum; species Viscum album. The sequence goes on from OY728133.1 coordinate 820,145,621, forward strand.
TTCTAATGGTGTTTATCAGGAAACCTCAAGGGGTCCTGCAACTACAATAAGCACTTAGGATAACTTTAGAGAGAATTATTAAGGGGTACATTGGCCATGGTTCAATTTCACCTTCATGACCAGTAGGAAAGGATGAGTTGATTAGTTGGATTCATTCTCCCGTCCATGTGGAGCCACTCCAAGGGAAGTGATAGCTCAGCTTGTTGAATCTTAGGCTAGATGATTCTAACTATCTTCCCATCAATCTCACACACTTTCACCCCATCTATCTCACACATTTCCCCCCCATCTTTTACTGTTTCTTATAAACACTCAACTAATAAGAAGTGTAATCCAAATCCTTTCCCTGCGGAGAAATGACCTGGTTACACGCTGGTATTGTGCTACACTGACCCCTGTACACTTGCAAGGGATCACCCATGCACTTTTGTCATTTCTGGGGACAATTCATTGAGATTACATTTGTTTTTTGAGAAATGACAAACAAACCTTAAACCCAATTAAATGAGATCGACTATATGGATCAAACATCACCAATTAGGTATATTAAAGACAATACTTTCATTGAAATTATTTAAAACAAGATCATCATGAATGATTTGTTGAAGGGTCCTTTTAGGCCTACCTCTACCTCTTTTAATAAGTGAATTGTTCATTAAGTTTACCATATTAACAGGCACATCCCTAAGTATTCTTCTAACATGTCCAAACCATCTTAATCTATCTTAGTCATGTTCTCGTTAATCAAAGCTACTCCAATTTTCTCTCGAATAAATTTATTTCTAATCTTATTCATCTTAGAATGTTAACATGTCCATCTTAACATTTATATTTCTTATACCCTTATTTTTTATTCAAAATGCCTCATAAAATAAAATGAGAGATAAAGAATATAACACTTTCTGGGGACAAGTCAATGAGATGACATTTGTTTTTGGAGAAAAACAAATAAAAATTAAAAATAAAACATAAAATTATAAAAAATAGAAGAAAAAATCACAGAGATGTAAATAAAAGCTTCATTGTTATATTCTTTCTCTATTTTTATTTGATTCCACCCAGTTTTGTAGCTTACAGATTGATATCTATTATTATAGGAAATGAAGAGCTTGGGTGGAATGAATGAACAACATGACTTTTTGAAGAAATTGTGGAGATCCTGGACACGAGTTTTGTTGTTGTGATGGTCTAAGGCAGAGGCAGCCCTCACATGAAGAAGATGGGCCTAGTGAAGCTTGGTTCAGTGAACAATAAATGATCATGGACACACTTGATTGAATATTGGGGGACCAAGCAAGGAGGCAAGCTCAGCTCATTCCAATGATGCAAGCCAAAATATACAAATGGATTGACCAAGGCCATCTCTCAAAGAAGTAGTAATTAAAACTACTTCTTAAAGGTATTATGAAAATAAAGATAAAATAAACACACAATTTAGAAGAATGGGGGGTTTGTTTGATGTTTATAAAGCAAGAATAAGTATGCTAGAAGCATATTTTTTTTGAAATGAGATTGAGAAACGTAAAGAGATGCTTTTTTAGAAAATGTTTTTAGAAGGCGTAATAAATCTAACTCTATCTCTTCACTTATTAATCATTATCATTTAAATTAAACTCCACTAAATTATTATCCACTAATTTGTTAACCCTCAAACCCTACGGGAGTTAATTTAACCACAAAGATGAAATTAATTAAACCCTAAGCTAGCTTCGGAACAAGCAATCGTAGCACCATGATTTGATTGTCATTATAAGACTACCTTATGATCAGTGATGAATTGGGGGACATATCTATTCTAGAAATGATTATTAATTGAGTTATAGGATTGTATTTTAACTCTATAAATTGATCCCATGTTTTTTTGTTTACCGATTAATATCGCGCTTTCACAATTCACACATTACTCGACCTCACGTGTTTTGTGTAAATTGTTTAATTGACTGATTAGTTTCTTTTAAGTTAAAAACTCAATTCATAGATCATATTATTTGAATTTCAGTAGCACATTGATTCAAAACAAATAAATGAAGAAGGTTAGAGGTATATCAATTACTAAGAAAAATTACTCTTTTGTGGATGGTGTAGTTATCGTAGAAACGAATAGCATTCACAAAAGTTTAGAAATTGTATAACCCAATAATGTTTATACTCTTGATTTCCAGCACAAAGAAGTGAATGAAAGAAAAATAAAATTGAATAAAACAGAAGAAATGGAAGAGAAATTAAGAATTTTATTACCAAAACAAAAACATTACAAAATGAAGAAGAAGAAGAAGGCTTCGATGAAGGGATCCTTGCTTCAAGAGCCCTCCCTCTTGAAATGCCTGGAGAAATGGAGTGAAACCAATTATACTCTACTCTCAATCCCCTAATGAAAATCCAACCCCCTCCAAATGAGAAAAACACACATTTATAGAGTGTATGGGGTAGAGTTACAAGAGGTTACAAGTGTGAATGTAGAAATTCGGCGAAATATTTTAATCTAACTTGAGCCACCTTGTTGACCTCCAAAACGCCTGAACTAGTTATCCTTCCAGAAGGATGATTTGTGAGGAATGGTTCTCTCAGCCCAATCCAAGCCCGTATGTAGAAGATATGGCCCAAATGGAAAAGTGATGTCCAATATGGAAAGTCCAGTCTAGCTTTGACTTCATGGTCCATTTACTACAATCAAATGCATAATCAAGCTCGAATGTCATAAATGAAAGTTGTAGCCCGTTGAGTGAGGAGAAACGGTTCAATTTTTTTTGTACAAAAACTCTAACCGAACTATACAATTAATACTCTTTCCAGCATAGCTTGTTCCCCTGCAGGTGTACCGAGCCCCAGGTTTCGAATTCTAGCTGCAACCCGACTAGGAAAAACTGGCCTCTCCAAGCTTCCCTGCACTGTCGATCCGTTAAGTCACACAGCGTGAAATTACCTTATCCCAAACCTAAAACTAGTGAGAATCGAACACTAGACCATGTTATTGAAATGGACCAGGAGAAATGTTACTTAGGATTAGCTTTAATGATTGGATTTTGATAACATATTCACTTTGAGTTTTAAATAAAATGTCATGTATGAATTACTAATCTGGAAAACTAGATTGGAATATGTAACCAAAACTTGTGTGAGTTGATGAATTTTTACAGTGAATAAATTTTAAACTTTCAGTTTAAAAGTTAAACCGATATGGGAATTTCTCAGAGTAGTTTATAGAATGTAACAAACTCAAGTTGGCACGCCACAAATAATGACACGATTGGTACTTGTCATAAGGAGCGGTTGTCCTCTCCTAGTAATTTCTTCTGCTTTGGCCAAATGATTAAAGGGTGGTACTGATCTTTGCTGACGTCATGCCAATATTTTTCCCTTGAGTGGCATTATGGTCAATGACATGGCATTGTTGTTGCCTGGGATACCTGGGGGTGTTGTCGCAACTACCAGGTGAGTGACATATAGGTGGAGGGGTGAAATCTGTTGATCCTCTTTACATAAAGAAGAAATATTAAATAAAGTTAAATGAAAAAAAATATTTTATTAATATAAATATGGTTAAAATATAAAGAATTTATTCACAAAATTAATTTCTCAAAAAAATTAAATAGTAAAACAAATTATACAGACAAAATCAATGTATTCGAGTGTGAAAATTGATGTTCCAAAATGATGAAACAATTATGTTAAAAAATGACCCGAACTGATCATTAAAATTCAAATTTTCACGAAGGTTAATTTATACCTAAAAATGATCGAATCAATTAAATAAATGAGTTGTTTGGCATTTAAGCGCATAAAAATCACCTAAAAACGATTGAAAAAATAGTTCAAAATTTCATAATTCTTTGGTTTTGGGGTGAAATATCTTTGATTTTTCCTATTGGTTGGTTTGTTCATGCCCCCGGGGGTGGGGGTGGTCAGTGTTTGTAGAAACTTCTAAAATGATATCCTTAAGAATTTGTCTTTTTCCTTCTGATTTGTTCTTTACATTAGGAGAAGAATAAGCATCCACAATACAAGCACAAGGAACACAAGAATTCATGTGGTTCATTCAATTTGAACTAGTGATCAATGACAGTATTTAAGATGATTAATATGTCGATCAAACTTCTTATAACTATAGAATTTGTTAAGGTCATACCACTTCTAAAAATTCTTCCTTTATTTTAAGTCATTCTCTAGAAGTCTCTTGTTTTTTTCACATTTTATTTATCCCTAGTCATGTTTCAACAAGTTTTTATTGGTGATTAATGTATTTTTGTCTACTTGGATCTAGGGGAGTTGCAACCATGGTGGTATTTGAAAATAGATACATGGTAATTAAAACTTTCTTAGATCCTAATGGGAGATTTATAGGTGGAGATCATATTTTGATCACCCAGTTTAATGTTTCAAAATAAATTAAGAACAACATTCTTTTGAACTTCGGGGAGTGTGGGCTTGCTTCTTCACTTGGATCATTCCATGGTTTGTATAGTTTATACATATCCCTCCTTAGGTTCCGTTACTACTTATTGAAAATTGTTGGTAACACTTATTGCTTACAAGAAATGATTTTGTACAAGTTTTTCCACATTGCTTATTGAAGTGGTTTTATACCAGAAGTGAAAATGTTTCCTTTTCAGAAACAGAATGAAGCCTAATATCATTTATTTAAAATGTGATTTTTCCCACTTATTTAAGGGATTTTCTTCTAATATTTAAGTATTAAATGTTTATTCAGAAACAAAACAAACACCATATGTGACAATTTTGAACCCGACATGATAATCTGACACTACACAACATGAGTTAAACAGGTTTGGATAAGGCATAAATGGGTTTGGGTTGTAATGAGTAATTGAACATGAATAATATTCGAGTTGGGTTTGGGTTTACCATCCCTAACCCATATAAACCGTGTAACTTATTTAAAAATATAATGATAATATAAAATATTAAAAATATAATAATGTTTAATTTTATAAAATATTTTATTCTTATAATCAATTTAATTTAAATCAATAACATATTATTTATTTTAAATGGTTTAAGATGGTTGAGTTGCAACATGATTAGATCAGGTCAACCTACTTCATTAAATGGGTCAGGTTGGGGTTGAGCTTAAATGGATTTATAGGATGGTGGCCTACTCGACACAGACCCATCCTAGACTTAATTTTACAAATTGATTAACATAAATGATAAATCCTATAAGTAGTTTTGAATAATTGGCATCAAACTAACCCTAATGCTCGAGTTCAAAACGTTTTTGTTGTGTTTGGACTGATAAACTCACACTGAGAAGCTTTATTATATGTACAATAAAGTATGTGAATTCAATTACAAAGTTGTGCATCACTAGTGCTTCAAGGGAGGACTGCCAAAAGGTTAGTGCTGCCATGACCATGGTCAGGATTGGGAATTTCCCGGTAATGTTCAACTTATTATACTTGATAAGTGAGTTGAAAACTTTCTCTTGATGGATGAAAAACTTTCTCTATATGGATTTCATGACTATGTTCAGGAATAATAAATCTCTGTTTGGCAGCACTAAATAGTTTATGTTTCTCTAAAAAGAAGTTAGTGAGGAAGTGGTGTTTATGTCTGTTTGACTTGTGTTGCATCAAATTTCAAGGTCTGTAAAAGGGCAGCCTTGGAGTGTGATGAAGTGAAGTTCAAGCAGTACAAGCTGCTGCCTGAAGGTCATCTCAAGGAGGGAGGTAATATTAGTCAACAAATATAGAATTGTCTTAATAAGACCAAACTTTTGGAACACTAAAAATGTATTTTATATTTTGATCAATGCACAGTATACAAGGCGGAAGAGGCACCAACACTAGATATGTATTTTGTAGAAACAAAATAACATGCAATGTAATTTTTGAACAAAAGATAAACGCAATGCAATTTTAAATAATCTCCACCTTGGTGAATAAAATTCATGGTATGAACTCACACAATACTCTTGAAACCTAAGTTATTGAATTTGTTGGACAGTCATCAGTTTTAAGAAATTTTCAAACCTATGCACAGGTGATGCTTTCATAAGTATATTAGAATGTATTGTTTTGATACATATACATGGTCAAATTAATTAACATTCCTAACAAAATGAAACCTAACAATTGTTTAAACACAATTCTAGGAGAAGTATGAAGAAATTGACTATCATATAAAATTGAAAAATCTGGATAAAGAATATAAGCATTTGAGGTTCTACTCCTAAAATGTTTAGATTCAGTGGTCAGTGTTTAAGATGATGATAATCTAAAATGTTGTTCAAGGTCATTACTAGCAGGTTTCAAAGAATCCATAGAAATATTTTTTAAATCCCTTTTCATACAACTAGCCTATAAAAAATGCAACACTTAGTTAGCCATAATATTTTTTCCTGAAGTTTTCTTTAAGCAAAGCTTCAACATTGTTAATGAATTTCATGTGTTTACAAGCAATGGACATATTATCTACATAAAGAATTAAATAAACTGTCCTATGGTTTGTTTATTTAAACACAACCATCATAATAACTATTGAAATCATTATCAAACAAGTATCAAACTTCCTATATCACTGTCATGAAGAATGCTTTAATCCATTAAGGTTACATTTGGTACAAGAGAAACGAGGATCATGAAAAATAAATAGAAATTGAATTGTGGTTTTTGTGTGTTTGGTATAATGGAAGACCAGTTTCAAGGAATCCCCAATTCTATCTTATGTTGGAACCAGGCTTCCCCCTCCAAATCGGGTGAAATGATAATGAAATGAAAATTTTGGATGATGGGATCACTCCCTAACACCTTCCTCCTCATCTCTTGCAAATATGGCCAATGGTTTGTTGACTCCTTCCTCTATCCCAATGACCAATAATCACCCACCACCTTCTTTGTATGTATTCCTCACATCAATGACCACTGGTGTCTTAGTGCCCATTCCCTACAACTATACTCCATCCCACCACTTCCCCAACCTCCCATCAGTTTGTTCGCCTTCCTCCACCGCATTGATGATCATTGGTGCCCCTACACCCACACCTTGCAACAAATCTCTATGAACTGCCCACCAATGAATTGCAATCATACCCTCCTTATCTTGCATTGTGACCCTCTGCCACCTGCGACTATTGATGAGCCCCGACCCCCATCAACGACAACCAACATTGGACTGTGACAAGAAGCGCCCCCATTGGCAAACCCAAGGTTGATTTTTGGGATGATGTATTTGTAAATGGACAAAAATTTCTTTTTCAATTTTTTATTTCAAAATTCTTATTGTTTTTTCAAGCATTTCCCTCTATGTTTTTGGGTATACCAAACATAATTTTAAACATTATTTCCATTTTTCTTTCCCATTACGATTTTATTTCCTTTTCCCATTCCCTTTCCATCGAAATATTTTCCACAGTACCAAACATACCATCCCTTTTAAATCTACTTAAAGTAATAACTCCCTTTATTTTATTAAGTAATTTCATTAGTAACATTAAAGGAAAATGCAATTGAATCAACATAGCCATACCTAGCAGGAGGTTGAATAGTTGTTTTACTAGATTATAGACTCACCAGTTCATTTTTAGGTTCAGGATTTACCATATCAGGTCTCTCCACCCCAACCCCTATTATATCTTTATTATTAATATCAGGGTCAACCAATTTAGGTTGTGAATTATTTTTATTCTCCGGAGAAGTCTCATAAAAACGAATTCTCTACTAATCATGAATTTATGAAATCCTAGTTCATCTACCAGAATCTCATATCCTTTGACCCCTTTAAGACATCTTATGAATATACATTTCAATGTGCTTGGTTCCGGTTCATTATATTCTTTGTGGGAATAAGCTATCATAACAAACATTCTAAAGTAACCATTAGTGTGAGAGTGATTGATCCACATTTGTCAACGAGTTTTAAAAGCTATAGTTATAGAGGTATACCCATAACTAGGAAAATTGTAGTAGTAGCCTTGACCCAAAAATATTCTTATTCATTCCTAACAAACTCATTTTGCTGAAGATTTCCCCTTACTGACCTATGCCTAAGGATACCCTCATTTTTTCGAAATGTAGAAAATTCATAATGCAATAACTCTAAAATATTTTTGATTCTAGCCTCTTATTAATCAGTTTTTTCACCATTTATTGTTTATTTTTAAATAATCTAAAAGTTCCAGATTTATTATTAAGAATAGACAATCAAACTTTCCTAGAATATTCAACTATAAGACATAGTAAATAATATCCTCTGCATGAGAAACTATCTTAACTAGACCCCACAAGTCTAAATGGACATGTTGAAGTGGTTAGGAGATACTATTAAAAAATTTAATAAAATTCACTCACTTTGACTTTGAAGGTTCCAGGCGCAGCGGAAGCGCGGTTGGGCCAGTGCCCAACTTTAATTTTTACCATAATCAATGATTATTTTGGGATCAACACGATGATGAATGTCAGTCTCTATAAAATAGAATCAAATATTTAGATAAATAAATAAGAGGCCTGGAACCTTTAGAGATGACCTTGCACATCATTTTTGTAATTAATTTAAATTTAATTTCTGAAGAAATAAAATACCCGGTTCATCGGTACTTTCTTCGTTGATGATATTGATCATCCAAGCTGACCTTTTTGGATTGTCTTGTTGCGCTTGCGAGGATCCAAACCAGAATCCCTCTAGCGATGATCCACATGTTCTCCAATGGTCTCTGATTGACCCTAATTTATTTTTGGGTGTTAGTGCTTCGAAGCGAGTGTCTTTCATTGATCATTTTTGATTTCCTGTTCTTTAGTCTGGAAGAACATCTCTCATTCTTGAGAGGGAGAGAAGAGAGGAGTCGAGAGAAAATTACTGACTTGGAATTGCTCTTGTGTCACTGATTTCTCGTACATGGCACAATATACGTACCTCTCTATTTATCAAGATAGGAATTCAGTTATAATATTTAATTGTGTAACAGAAATTAAATACATTCATTACCTTAGAGAAAACTCATGCTAAATAATAAAACTATCGTTAGACCATTACCATGCAATTTTGTGCGGATGTTCTATTTCAATCAAAGGGTCAGGATATCAACTTCTATAAATGGAAGGGACAAATCCTTCCTCAACTTATCCATTAATAACATGTCATTAATGATGCATCCAATGTACCCTACTTCCCGTCAACTGTATTTGTAACGGTTTTCGTCAGTAAATCAAAGTGTGCGAGTCATGAAACAGTCGTTAGACCATTACCAACTATCTGGTGGTTTATGTTGATGATATCATCAGGAGAGACTCCACTAGAATCACCCAACTCAAGGGAAATTTTCACCACCACTTCCACACAAAAGATCATGGTCCTCTCACATACTTCCTTGGCATCCAGGTCTCCCGTTCTACGGACAATATCTTTCTCTACCAATGAAAGTATGTCCTCGATATCTTACATGATACGGGTTTGAGTCAGGAAACTGTTGTGGACACTCTTGATCCTAGGAAACATTCTCTCAATGACAACACAAAACCCTTTTCTCAGCCAGAAAGTTGTCTTCGTCTTGTGAGAAAACTCATTTACCTCACCATGACACGTCCATACATTGTCTATGTTGTGGGCAAAGTGAGCCAATTCATGGAGCATCTGACCAAATCTAAGTGGGATGTTGTCTGTCGAATTTACAGATATATAAAGAAAGACCCTACCCATGGTCTTCGATACTCACAACACGATCATAAAAAAAATTTAGTCTTTCTGTGATGATGACTATGCTGGTTGTCTTCTTACCCAAAAGTCTTTTTTTTGGATTTTGCTGTTTTCTTGGCAGGTAACCTCATCTCTTGGCGCAACAAGAAGCATAATGTTGTCTCGAGATCTAGTGTGGAGTCTAAATACCGTGTCATGGCCATGGTCACTACTGAGATACTTTGAATTTTTCATCTCCTCAATGAGCTTGGCTTCCCACTACAGACGTCAGCTCATATTTGCGGTGACAATCAGGCAGCAACGAAGATTGCTTATAATCCTGTCTACCATGAATGAACGAATCATATCGAGGTTAACTGTCACTTTATTCTCTATCACCTCGAGCAGAACCATATCAGTCCTGACCACATTTCGACATCAGAACAGCTTGCCGACATCTTCATCAAAGGCCTCTCGGGAGCTCATCTGGACTCTCAATTCCAAGCTGGGTATCCACAACAACAGTGACCGTGCTTGAGGGGAAGTGTGTATGGTTTTGTTCACTTTCATCTTTCTTTTTTGGGAATCTTGGTCTAAGTTGGGCATGTCTAGATTGAGGGGGGGGGGGTGTTAAACTCAGTTTTATTATAATGGGTATTTTCAAGTCTCATATCGGAATATCCCACCATGTAATCTTTTTTACTCATCTATAAAAGAATGTCCCCACCTCACATTGAGGTAAGGGGAATTAACTATCTATAGTTATAATATAAAGTTTTTAGTTGGTCACCCTATTGAGGCTAAAAGCTATATCAACACCAAGGTCATGGATGATTCCCAACAAGCATTGCAAAAAATGCTTGATAGAGAAGTTGAATTGCCTAGTGACGCTACCGTTGTACAATTGGGATTTAGCTTGGCAGTTGTGCTGACAAGGGTCCTGCACATGGGAGGGTTTACTAAGGATTACTTGTAATTTTTTGATGTTAATGTTTTTTATCACACAAGGCGTCATCCCCGAGCATTTGACCCTCATACTTTTCGTTCAACGTCGAGGTTGAAATCTGTAAAGGAAGCGACCTGGGAAAATCATGTTGTCATCCAAAACTATACAACATGGTTTATTTATGCCTTTGGTGAGGTTTCAGTGAATATTGTGTACTGGATAAGTTGGCCGCTATATCTTATGACAAAGAATATCATTCTGCAGAAATATGGTGGAAGATTTACGAACATATTTCAAGAGATTTATTTGACCAAATCAAGGTTTCAGACTGTAGGGATTTGGTATGAGCATATACTTTTTGATGACATGGTTTCTTATGCCTTGAAGAGCATGGGGAGTTATGGTTGGGCATTCAAGAACTATGATGGAGATTTGTAGAGTGATTTCTTAGCTCAAAGTTTTGGATCTCCTGGATTAATGACATCTATTTTTGTTTACTCAGATGGGAAGTTGATAGAAGTGGAAGCTACCCATGGCATGGTGACGCAGTATTACAGGGATCGTTAGAAGGGCAGTGAGACAAGCAGCAGCATGGCCTCAATATTTGTTTGGTCTAAAGTATCGTATAACATGCTCGTGCAGTACACTTGTGATTCCAAACTTGTCAGGCTGGGAGTGAACATAGCAACGCACGAATCAAGCCATAAGACTTGGTTTGATATTGGAGACATTTCAGAAGAGGGTCCAACAGATTAGGTGGGCTTAGATGTTTCGATTGCACATATTGGAGGTTTCGACATGGGCGTTGAAAAACATGCAGATCTTGGCAATAGACTAGGCATACACATTGACCTTGATGATAAAGCGCATTGAGCTTCCTAATCACGTTCACCACCTTGAGGACATGGTGAATTTTAAGGGGGTGATAGTGATAGAGATAAGTGGGAATCTATAGGATGGAAAAACTGAAATTTCATGGGGAACCCATGTGGAATATGCTGGAATATGCTGGTTGGAATATGCTGGAATATGCTGGGACAACTGGTCTCCCCTAACCACCAAGGAGAATATTATGGGGGTGGGGCCCATGGATATTATAAAACCCAGGAAGGGGAGACTATTAAATAGGTGGATGGAGAGAATATAAGGGAGGAAAAAAATCTGTTGTGCAATTGTCTTGTAAACTTGGATTTTGGCCACGAGGCTTGGGTGGAAGTTCCTAGGGAGCTCCCGAGTTTTTTCTCATCTTTCCTTCCCTCTTGTTCTCTAATATTCTTCTTTCTCTTCCTCTACTGTAATTCTGTGGTTCGCTATATATATAAAAACCAAGTGTTAGTCCTCCTTTTTTATCACTCTCATATCCTCAAGATCTTTTTCACTCACCTCAGAGGTAAATGGTTGCACATGTTGGACTTGTTGAAGGTTTTTTATCAAATCTGTTGGGGTGGTCATCATCTCAAACAGCTTGTCAAAATCAGCTCTAGAAACTAAATTATCCTTGAGTTTTCTGATCTCATCCTTAGAAGAGATCAACTCTTTCTTCAACTCAATATAATCTCCTTTGATACTGTCTAATTCTAACATCACAAGTTAAGCGAAGGTCTGCATGTGCTTTTCTACATCAGAACTTTCAAAACTCCATGACAGAACAATCTTTTGAGTATGGGAAAGAACACCAGCTTCTTCCAAAGTCACATCTCCATCTCCATCTCTGATAGCGGGTGATCCATAAGGGATTTTATCAACTATTTGATGCCCAACTTCAGATTTTACACTTTCTTCAGCACTTGGAACTATTTCAATAGGCCTCTCCATAGAAGCTACATCTGCTGTCTCAACAACTGGATCAACATGCTGAACATATTCAGTAGCTCTAGAAACTTCAGCCTCATGTTTTTAAACTGCCACTTCCACAACAGGTCTGATCTTGGGCATCTGAGGCTATGATACTGTAGAAATTGACTTCTACACCTCCCTAGTAGGAACCCTCTCAAGAGGTGTTGCATCCCTAGGTGGGGAGGTAGTGATTGACTCCCCTTGGTGTTGGAGTTGCTCCAACTTCCTGTCCAACAGGATTTAGAGAGTTTGAGGATTCATCCCAGTTGTAACCAAGTGTTTTCAGGAGAACTGTGGATGGGGTGTAACTCTTGTGACACTTCAATGTTTCTCCCTCATTGAAATTAACTTCCTTTTTTAGCACCAGAGAGATAAGTCTCCCATAGGGATAATAGTTCAACTTTCATTTCCCTTAGCAATAGTGATGCATAAAAAACATCATATATCAAGGAAGATTCAGCTTCAAGTTGTTGATTAGGACATATAAGAGATACATGTCCTGAAAAAACACTTTCTCCATCTCGCCAACTCCCTGAGCAATCCGAGCATGAATGAACATTCAGCTTCCAGATCTTTCACAACTTTCTTCTCAAAAGTAGAGGTTCCAAAAGAAACTAGAACACTTAGGTTGGTCCCACTGTACTCATACCAAATAGAGTCTGGCTAAAATTTAACTCACCCTCATGAGGACATGAGGACAGTGAGAGACTTCAGCCATTTCAACAAAAGAAACAAGCATGACACCATTCACATTTAACGACATCACAACTGTGGGGGCCACTCCCAATATGGGATGGTTTTTTGCAGGGGAGTAAGTCCTTGGATGGCAACAACTCCTGCAGCAGTGTTCAAAGGTTGGCAGCCGACGTGGTGAAGCAGCATGCGGTAGGAGGAGAAAAATATGGGGTAGATAAACCAACCCCAACCACCGGAGAACAACCTGGTTTTTTTTTCTCTATTTAATGGGATGTAATCCCATGTTTGTAGGTGGTGGAAGTGTGTGTAATCTTTGTGTTGTGATACCTTCGACGAGATTTGGAGAGAGTGAATAGAGAACGACCCCTTCACCCGTGGACGTAGGACATACGACCGAACCACGTTAAAAATTCCCGTGTTGCTCCGTTTGATCCTGTTCTGTGTGTTTGAGGTACCACACACCTCCGCTGCGCCCCAACAAGTGGTATCAGAGGCGAGTCGGAGCGAACGAAGGTGAACCGACGGGACGACGGCAAATTTTCCGGTGGCCGGAAAATTGAAAGTGGTCGGAAAATTTTTCCGAGGGCAGATTCGGGAAGAGGGCGGCGAGACGATTCCAACGGCGCAAACGGCGAGAAAAACAGAGTTGAAACGAAGGAGATATGGCCGGTCAAAGTTTGGTCAAACCCGCGGGTGAACAGTAACCCCGTGCCGGAGAAGAAGGCACTGTTCACGCCGCCGGCGACAATTCCGGTGAGATTCCGGCAAGAGCTCCGGCGTGCCACGTCAGCGACACGTCAGCGAGCGATCTGGACCGTTGAACGTGTTTTGACCATATCTCGGTTAATTGGTGTCTGATTTCGGCGATCCAGGAGTCGATTCCGACTATTTAGACCGTTCCGGACGCATCCGTATGGTTAGTTTTTGAAAATTCACACTCTTTCATGTGGTGATTAAAGGGTGTGACATCGACGGTGGTGATCGCGTTTTTCGACAACGACGATGACGGGTGGCGGAGCACTACCAAAATTTGACCTCAAGAAGTTCGATGGTCGAAACAATTTAGGTTTGTGGCAAAGCACAGTGAAGGATCTTTTGGTGTAGCAGGGCCTGATCAGACCGTTGATCGGAGAAAATCCCGAGACAACCATTGCCAATGATTGGGAAGAGCTCGAGATGCGGGTCGTCAGCACAATTCGACTGTGTTTGGCGAATGAGGTAAAGTACTCGGTGTTGGACGAGACATCACCGAAGGAGATCTGGAAGAAGTTGGAGCAGCGATATATGGCGAAGTCTCTCACCAACAAGTTGTTCCTGAAGAAGAAACTGTACCAATTGCGCATGGACGAGGGAACAAATTTGTTGGATCACACCAACGAATTCAACAAGATCCTGACACAGTTATTGGGGCTCAGTGTGAAGGTTGGAGAAGAAGACAAAGCACTTTTGCTTTTGTCATCACTACCAAGCTCATTTGATGGGCTTGTGACTGCATTGCTCGTGGGGAAGGAGACATTGAAGCTGGACGATGTGATGGCGTCACTTCAAGATTAGGAGGAATTCCGAAGACCTTCGACGCATTCAGGCGAGCAAATCATGGTGATGCGAGATGATCAGCGTGGGAGGAGCCGACATCGACAGTCAGGAGGTAAAGAATGGTGGCCAAAATCCAGGGGACGTGATCCGAGCGAAATCACGTGTTTCTGGTGCGAGAAGAAGGGTCACTATAAAAGTGATTGTGGAGAGCGCAAACGGTACGTTGCCGGGAAGAAGAAAGTTAAAGTGGAGGATGTGAACATCACAGGATTATATGCAGATGATGAAATCTGCGTGACAACGGGAAGCATGCACTCAGATGAGCGAGTTGAATGGGGAGAAGTGCAGTGTCATTACTGCAAAAGATACGGGCACATGAAGCGGGAATGTCGTTTTCTGAGAAGGAAGAACGTGCGGGCTCAAAATCCAAATGAAGACAGATGGGTTCTGGATTCGGGGAGCTCGACACACATATGTACGACGAGAGGTACATTTGATACTTTTCAGCATGTGCGAGACTCGGTGAGACTTAGTGATGGGTCAACATGCGAGGTTCGAGGAGTCGGGATAGTGAAATTGAAGACACCCGATGGAGGAGTTCGTAAACTGGCTGACGTGAAATTTGTTCCGAGGATGAGGCGGAACTTGATATCATTGAGTAGGCTCGATGCGAGAGGGTTCAAGATTTCCATAGCAGGTGGAGCGTTGGAAGTCTCACGTGGGGATGCAGTGATATTTACTGGGAAGGAGTCTCAAGGGTTGTATCATTTGATGGAGACCGCAGTCAGCCCGAGATCGAGTGAAGATGATGGAAGTGCCACGTCATCTGGCGTGAAGAAGCGTGTTCGATTTGCGGATGAAGTTTTTGACACCTGCAAGGAGACTGCAGGTCAAGCTTCTACCCCAAATTGGTCGTGAGGGGGAGATTTTTGGGGGCCACTCCCAATATGGGATGGTTTTTTGCAGGGGAGGAAGTCCTTGGACGGCAACAACTCCTGCAGCAGTGTTCAAAGGTTGGCAGCCGACGTGGTGAAGCAGCATGCGGTAGGAGGAGAAAAATATGGGGTAGATAAACCAACCCCAACCACCGGAGAACAACCTGGTTTTTTTCTCTATTTAATGGGATGTAATCCCATGTTTGTAGGTGGTGGAAGTGTGTGTAATCTTTGTGTTGTGATACCTCCGACGAGATTCGTAGAGAGTGAATAGAGAACGGCCCCTTCACCCGTGGACGTAGGACATACGACCGAACCACGTTAAAAATTCCCGTGTTGCTCCGTTTGATCCTGTTCTGTGTGTTTGAGGTACCACGCACCTCTGCTGCGCCCCAACAACAACCTCTGCTTCACCAAATTGAAACTCTGCATTCCGCATAAACTCGTTTACTTCCTCAAAAATAAATCATGATTTTCTCATCAAAGACAAACTCTCATCCTTGAAAAAGAAAGAGTTTCTTCAGCATCATTTTGATTCCTCTTAGCCAATCCATATCCACGGCTTTCTGAGCTAACACTCTGCGTGGTTCACCGCTTGACTTCTTTCTCTTGGAAGAACTGGAACTACCACCATCTCCTCGCTTGGACTTCCCTGTCACTAAGTATCGGTTGGAGGACAAGTGAAGATCAAGAGAAGAGAGGTGACAGTTTGGCTTTAGGAAGAAGATACGTTGGCAAAAGGTGAGGAGGTTGAGGGCCAATTTAGTTTTTAGGTCACGTATCCGATTTCTAAGAGGGATGTGAACCCAATTTAGGATTTAGAGTTGATTCTAACTTGAAATAAAGAAAATAAAATAAATGCAATTTATTTAAAAAAAATGAGGATTAACTAATCATATAAGCAGAATAATTTTTTAAAATAAACTAAAAAAAAATCATTTAATTTTTATAATGCATTAAAATATAAAGACATTAAAAATAAATATGGAAAATAAAATAAAATAAAATAAATTCATTTAAATTCAAACAACCCCATTTCTATTTAAATAAAATCAAAAATTCCACACGCATGGGGCTTAGTAAAAAACCACTTCTAACTTGAAGACAAAAATCTAAATTTGTGAACATGTAACAGATAAAAAAACAATATTTTGGCATCATCAACTAAACACCATGATAATCATCGATGCTCATGAGCGATAAAATAAAAAATTATATATATAACTAACAATGAGGCAAAAGTCCCATTTATTGGTAATTAAAAATATTAATTCTAAAAATAGATTTTCAGATGTGATAAAGTACCATTTATGTGTAAGTAAAAATATTAATTCTAGAAATAGAGTTTAAGGCAAACTATTTCAAAAAATGAGGTTGGGGGTTTTGGAGAAGGGAAGGCGCTCCCTAAGCCTTTGTATTTTTTTTTCCGAAAGTCTTACTTGGGGTGGTACCTTATTAATATTTTTTCATGACTTGGGTCACACTCCCCCCCCCCACCAAGAGTTGATCCACAATCATGCTGGCCCTTATTACAATTTTAATGTCCATGTGAGGCCCATAAATTTTTTAATTTTTAATTTGATTTTGTTTTTATTTTGATTTTTTTGTTTGGTTCACTAATTAATAATGAAATTAAGAATAATTACTAATAATAAAGTAATTAATAATAATTAATAATGTAATTAATAAAGATTGTTAATGGTTAATATTGATTACTAATGTAAGTAATTATTATTATTAACAATTAATAATAATATTGTAATTAATAATATAATTAATAATGCAATTAATCATACTTAATATTAAGTGATAATTATGTTATTAATTATTATTATTAATGATTGTTATTGTTAATTAGATTATCAATAATTCTGAAATATTTTTAATTATATTACCCATTTAAAAAAAATCAAAAATCAAAAATAAAAAAAGAAATACTAAGAAGGCCCAGCCCAAGGTAAAGAGCGCTATCCTGGGAAGAGCATTCTTTCAAAAAAAAAAAATCAAAGAAAGCTCTACCAGGGTACCGCTTCAAAGAAGGCTCTACCTTGGGTTCTCTTCCCTTGAAATCTCCACCCCATGAAAATAGTTTGAAGTAAACCCTATTTTTGGAATGAATATCTTTGATCACCCATAAAAAGGACTTTTGACCAACAATGATCAATGACTATGGAAATTAAATATGAGAACTCTTAATGGATCAAATCCAGAGGCAAACAAATAATATGAACATTCACCTTTGAATAATGGGATGAGAGAAGCTTCTCCTCCCTTACTCCCCCTCCCTCCCTCATCGTCAGGTGAGGGAAGGGGAACAGTTCCATGCTAAACAGAACCCCTTACTGGAGGTGGGATCGGTGGTAGCTCGTTCTCGTGGCGGCAGGGTCGGAGACTCCTCAGTGGAGGTGGGCTTCGACAACGGAGGTGGTATTTTCACGGGGTCGGCGGTTGGGCCTTGGCGTCGGGTCCATCATGCCCGTGCGACCGGCGAGACGTATTCGGTGGTGTCTTTTGGTGTCAGTGGCGGTTCTGTCCGTTGTCGTGGGCTAGTTTGCAGGCGATGGCGAGGAGCGACGATGGTGTCTCAGAGGCAGGCTCATTTGCAGGCGATGGTGAGGTGCGCTTCTGGTTGAATTTTTGTTTGGGGCCTCGATTTCCTCAAGACAGATCCAGATGAGGGATTAGGGCAGCTGCTCCCAGCTTTACAGGGGTATCAGTTTGTATGACTTCTACGGGAATTCCTTGCCTGACAGTATTGCAGGGTTGGGTGCTTTCGGGGCATGGTTTTGGCCTGGCCAATGTGATTTCGAGTTATCCTTCATCATAGTTTAAAATGGGGAGAAATAAATAAAAATTTATGACCTTCGACCTGGGTGGTCAAAGACACTTGGATCTCCTCTTGAACTCTCTCCAATAAATGATCAATATGTCTGGGGAGCTCCATATGTTTCTCTTCAGGTGCATTATCTCGTTCATCATATTCATCTCCTTTATTTGGATCAGCTTCAATTTCTTCTTCAGTGGGAAGTGTCTCTTGGAGTAGAGCGGTAGCAGATGGAGGTGAGTAGTCAGGCTCCTCTATTTGAAAGATGAGTGGGGAAATCACTTCCACCACTGGTTTGGATTATGGTTCAGGTTGAGGTCCCTTATCCAATAGTACTTCCTCCTTGGATTTCAATCTTTTATAATAGATTTTGTCTTGATTAAGCATGTCCACCAGTTCTTGAAGTGAGGGACCTGTGACGTGGAAACTCAACATTTTCTTCACCAAAAAAATGAGTTCATCAACCCTTTTTAAGAGGGATTCTTGATCATCATAAATCATTTTTCCCTATAGCCATGAGTGATCAACATAAGAATAATAATTTCAATTGGTATACATCATGGAAATCATTTTTTAAGTTTTTTTAAATGAAATCAAAGAAAATTATTTACAAAATTTTAGAATTAGATTTTTGGCACTACCTCACCAGCAACAACGCCAAGTTTTGACACATGATTGTTGTGGTGTGTGACAAAAACTTATATTTCCTAAGTTAAAATTCAGTATAGTGGTCAACCTAGGTTGGCTCTAGAGAAGAGCATACAACAATCAAGATGTCACCTTAATTTGGATAAAGAAGTGGAATTTTTTTTGAAATTGTTTGATTTAAAAAGCAAACCAAAGTAACAAAAAAAGGAAAGAAATGAAAAAAAATATTGAAAACAAATTGAAAAAGAAAGATATTGAAAACAATGATATGAATTGGGTGATTGGGTCGGGATCGGTTTTCTAATTACAATGTTATCATAGTTCCAATTTATCCAATTCTCTTCAACTAAACCGATTAAAGTGAGATTCCACAATCGCTTCCTCTCACTCCCTTAATCAATAGTGATGGTGAGAGTAAACCTTTCCAATATCTAATATCGATCTACTCACCTTCCTATGTGCTAAAGAGCTGTAGTGAATACCCTCATTTGACTTAGGCAATTCCCGATCGGGTCTTGTTTATCCCAAATAATCAAGAATATCCACTACCCCTCTCACATGTACTGACGATCACCAAGTACCTCACCACTAAGTAATGATATATTCCATAGTATATAGACCATAAACTAGAAGAGAGATAAAATGGTAATTGATAAAAGCAACAACAACAATGGACTCTAAAACCAAATATGACAGTACTTGATAATAAAAACTGTTATTAGAAATTTAAACCAACTTTGCAAAAGAGATAAAAGATTTCATATCATTAAGTGCATGAACTCAAACATTAAAAAAGGGAAAACCTATCCTTCCCCAATCACTCATAGGATTTTCCCTCCATTTAAAGGTCATCCATGAATAAGGGGTAAGAATAATACATCACAAAACTAAAAAGAAAGAAAATAGGGAAAAAGAAGAATAAAAAAATTTCCTCCAGAATCTATCCACCAAATTTTTTCTTATGTTCTTACCACCAGACCTCTAAAAATCACCAAAATCCCTTCTTAAAAGTTGTTCTAAATTAAATTTTCTATCTACCCTAGAAATTACATAGCTATTGACACGTTTAGAGGGAGTTATGACCGAATTATTTAAGTACACTTTTTCTGGATGAGGAGACTCTTGAACTTCCTCCACTTAGACGCATAAAAATGAATCCTTAATGAGAGAATTTATCCATGTAATTTAATGAAAGAATCATTATTTTAGTCCTATTTCATATAAAACTTTAATCACCTCATTTATAGGTCTTTATCCCAAGATATGCCTCATTAACTGATGTGGTTTCCATTCTATCGGCCAACAAAATTTCTCCTCTTGATTGATTTTTTTGGGCCAATGTGTTTTTAATTGGATCTGGATCCAGAATAAAAATTATAATCCCATGAACAAAGTAAGCCTAAATAAAATTAATCACTTAAATTGGATCAAAATTGTAAAACTTATGCCCAAAATATAGAAGATCCAGAAAAATGCTAAATTTTCAGAACTAAACAATTTTCACAATTAAGCTAGAAATTCAACAACAATACAAAAATGATGAAAAGAAGCTCACATTGATTAATTGGAAGGGATTAAATCATTTAAACATACATTAAAAATAATGAAAATGTTAACTCTATCAACTGCCTATTTTGCAGTTTTCACATGGAGTTATGAGCCACTTTTCCCTCAGTAGATCCACGTGTCCTCGAAGTTAGAGTTAGAGCATGCGAGACATAGGAGTATGGTTCTAGACATGATCCAGGAGTTCTAGTTGAATGGAAGATATCGTAGAGCCAATTATATATTTAAAGGTCCACTTCTTGGGATATGTATTCTTAGATATGGGAGTGATAGTGGACCTGAAAGAGTTTGAGGTGGCGTGAGCTTGAGGGACACCTAGGGCGTGGTCGTTGCAACAGATGCTCATGACAAGGTTTTCTGTTTGTTGTTATCAAGCAAGGTGACTGAACAGTTGACCTATTTGTATTTAACCCTTTTTTGGGTGAGGATGGTTAATCGTACCTCCAATTGATGGTTGATACCCCTTAGATTATTTAGAAAGTTAGGGAGGCACAACTTGGGAATATCGACTGAGAGATTTTGTGCAATCAGGTATCCACTGGATACATCACTGATGGAGATTCCTTGAATGAGGGAATCACATCATCCTTTTTCTAGGGCTGTACAGTGATTCCAGTCACAATGTGAGAAGATGTGATAAGGAGGTTGATTTCCCTTAACAGTATGTCTAATGGAGGTGAGGATGTACCAGGATATCTTGGAATCAGTTGGGAAACCAAGAGAGTTGTAGTGAGTTTCCGAGTTAAACTCTTGTTGTTTTAGTTGTCTCTCAGTGATGGATGAAAAATATTTGTGGAGAGGTCATGACACGTGTGTGCAGGAGGTAGTTCTACTTTGTGGAATTCCCTCAACAGTTGTTGCAGACTGTGATTCTTACTTCACGACACAATTAGAGAGAGGATGCGGGAAGCCTTTGGGGGCTCAATCGTAGTTGGGAACAATGTTTTACCCCAACCAACTGGCCAGGTAGAATGGGTCGTTCAGGTTCTAGTGAACATGATTTGGGTTTGCATGTTAGTTTTGAGCCACATATGGGAGAATCATCTACCCTTGATGGGTTTTGTGTGTCATTGTGGTTACCACTCCACCACTGGAGTAGAACCTTTTTGAGGTCATTTATAAGAGGCCTTATAGGACACTATTATGCTAGTCGGAGCTAGTGGGTAACCATACTTAGATCCTAGTTTTGGTGCTAGTGATCATTATAAAGGGTACAGTTCATCCATAGGATGATGATGACTGCCCGATAAATATTAGGAGTCCTCAATAGACTAATAATGGAGGACTTTGGAGTTCAATAGTTATAGAGTCTTATCCAGGGCGGTGGGTTATCTCCAGGAATCTTAGACCCTTTGTTTTCCTTCTACCATGTTGAGTTAGCGAGGTGGTGTACCGCTTAACTCTGTGGCCACAGTAGTTTTGGTTGTATAGTATTCTTCACATGTCGCAGCTGAGGAGGTACATGCATAACTCTTTGTGTGGTATCGACCTGGGTGAGTTGGGTTGTGGGAGTGGAGTTTTCTTTTCAAAGACC
Organism: Viscum album; assembly: GCA_963277665.1. Lineage (NCBI taxonomy): Eukaryota > Viridiplantae > Streptophyta > Magnoliopsida > Santalales > Viscaceae > Viscum > Viscum album. The sequence continues at coordinate 820,167,769 of OY728133.1, forward strand.
TAATAACGTTGAGGACTGATAGAAGAAATACCCTTTGTGGGCAAGTGTTTTCCTTGGGTGCATGTTTGTTGACAGTATAAGAAATCACTGGGAGAGCTCATGGGAGAGGGAGATTTAGTTGAGAGCTATGTATCCTTACCTTTTTCTTAGTTGTGTTTTTTGGGAATGAAAATATTTGAAGGACATAATAATGTAATGTCCTATTTTTTTCCATGTAATACTTTGCAATATTTTTAGGAATATTTTTAGAACCAGGTGCTGAGGCGACATGAGATTCTAAGGCCCGTAATACCCAGAATTAATTTTTGAAATGTATTAATTATATTAAATATCACACGCATGTATATTTCTAAAAAAGTTGAGTAACTCTTAAATGAAGGACCAAATCAGAAATATTAGGGCACCCTTGAGTTTAGAATGTGGGTTTTACCCTAGTCATGACATAACCTTTGCCGGCATGAGGCGTTTGTGAAAAAGTTGTTGCAGGCATAAATGAATAAAATAAATTTATTTGTTTATTTATTTTATTTTTTTAAAATGCAGTGACCAAACTCTCTATAAATACATGACTACAGGGTTTGTCTCAGGGTTAGCCACTATACCCTGGAGACCTGGATGACCATTGGAGAGCATTGGAGGAGGGCGCTCTTGGCGAACGATGATGGATCGAGATCAGATCGAGGATCATTGTGCAATCAGAGTTCTTGGATCTCACCAATGATGGAAACGCATGACTGTTCTTCATAATCGATCAACCCAAAATCCATGTAGGGTGTTTTCTTTGTGGATTTATCCCCATTTTTCCATCCCTTGACGAATGTAAATCAATCGACTAACGGATTAATTCATTGATCGATCGATTTGTGGGTATGGGTTTATTTGCATGATTTGGGGATAAATATTATTTATTTTATTTGTTCACTAATTCATATACCAATTCATTTATCTTTCCTATGACAACAGATTGATGATAAAATGAACAAAGGCTGAGGTTCGTTCCTCAATCTTATGTTTTATGGTTTTCTCTTCCCATTCTACTTGTGTTTGTCGTTAGAAATTTCATTGGCCTACAATTTGATGAATACCCAGTGAATGATCATTGCACATTTAACCTTTGGCACAATGGATTGTTTCAATCAATTGGGATGGATATTTGATGAGGTGATTACAGGATATGACTATGACAGCGGACCCACAAATGGATTGGGACCCGTTATTCGTGTTTTTGGCATGCTGCACTAACGAGGCACAACAAAAGTGTTTCCTGAGCAGATAATTCATCCGGAGTCTAACCAATAGTGGAAAGGAGGTTTGTCAACCTCATATCCATATCTTGCAGCATGATTCAGGGAAGAATTAGTAGATACATATGGAATGGGTGGAGATCCGTGAACATCCTAGAATTTCTATGAAATTACTGACTACACAACATGTAGTCCCATGAACACACACTGTGTAACCTCTTCTATTTGGTGCTAGGGTTTTAGCATGGATAAAAGTATCACACATCGTGTGACCCGCATCACATGTCATGTGAATCTCAGTTGTCTAATCAGCATGTAAAGGGAGTACACGCCCAGGAGGCCAGGTGGAGTTGCACACCGTGTGGGCCATTTCACACGCCATGTACACCCTAGGAGGCAGCTCAACATGTACAGGGAGTACACACCCAAAATATTGTGTGGTCCTACACTCCATGTATGGAGATCTACACGTCGTGTACATAGGAAAGTACATGGGCACGAGCATGAAACACGCTGAGTTCCATCCCATACATCTACACACTGTGTACCTCATAGATGTGTCATGTATTGAGAAAATGTACAGGTCGTGTGAGCACGAGACATAGGTAGTACCAAACTTAGCGAGACATGTTGTGTACCACCAGCGACACCTCATGTACTCCTTTGAGGATGGGTTGGATTCCTTTTTTTTTTCTTATATCGGTTTCATTGTGAGCTTGTGTGAGATACCTTGTACTAGTATTGGTCGAGTGTATTCCCTTAGTCTATTCCAATGATGGTTCGGTGCAACATCACATCCCCGTCATAGAGGGTGATCCCACTACAGCTTCCTTCGATTAGTGTACTATGGGCAAGTTCCCTCATTCTAGAATGAGTTTCCTCAGTCCTCTTTGATAGACATCTTAGTGTATTGGATCATGTATCCCTCAGAGAGGCCTAGAGAAATCCCTATATCCTTAGTTTTTCTTAGATTGGGTTGTTAGAATTATAATGACCAATATTTACATGGGTGTCAATCCCCTATCAAGGAAGATGTTTCCATTAGGTTCTGGTATCCCCCTAGTGATCCATGGGCATTTTCCCTCTATATTTGTATCGATATTTGATCTTTCTTATGGGGAATTAGTCTAATGTAGTGTGTATCTTGGACAAATCACCTCAATATCCAGTGTGACTTTCCTTGTATCAAGACTAGATGAGTATGACCTCAAGGATGAGTTCCATCAGGGGTGGTATAGCTCATGTATTTTGTTCTCTCAGATGAGTGTTGTATGGAACCTTTGAGTAGTAATCTTAGGTTGGTTTTACAATTGTGATCTTGCCTTGAGACCGTGTCTACTGCAAGTATATCTGGATGTTTTATTGTATATCTAACCTTATAATTGACATATCGACATATTTCTATTGTGGGGTGTGGAAAAAACTATTATTTCCTAAGTTAAAATTCAATATAGTGATTAACCTAAGTTTTCTCCAGAGAGGAGTGGACAATAATCAATCTTTCACCTTAAAATTAGATAAAGAAGTGTGGTTGTGTTTTTTTTAAATTGTTTGATTTTGAAAATAAAAGAAAGAAACTAAAAAAGGGAAGAAATTAAGAAAAATATTAAGATCAAGTTGATAAAACAAGTGATTAAAATCTATTATATGAGATGGTGACCAGGTCAGGTTTGGTTCTCCAATTGTATTTCTATCATAGTTCAACTTATCTAATTCTCTTTTGCTAAGTTGATAAAAATGAGAATCCACAATCTCTTCTTCTCAATCCCTTGATCAAATAGTAATGGTGAGAATAAAACTTACTAAAATATCATATTGGTCTACTCTTCTTCCATTTTGTGATATAGTGATAGAGAATACCCTCAATTGACTTAGGAAATTCCCTACCGGGTCTTGTTTTTTCCAAACAATCAAGAATGTTCACTACTCCTCACACACGTACTAGTGATCACCGAGTACTTCAAAACTAAGCCCTAATATATTCCAACATATGTATACTAGAATATAGTGTAGGTATATATTGATCATTAAACCAAGTAATAAAAACAATAGAATCTAAAATCAAATACAATCATACATGATAATAGAAACCGTTATAAGAAATTGAAACCGATTTCAGAGAAGAGAGAAAAGGATCTTAAAACATTAAGGGAAAGAACTCAAGAATTACAAAAAAGTAAAACCAATCCTTCCTCAATCACATATAATTTTACCCCACCATGGTAAGGCTATTTTTGAATAATATGTAAGAATAATTCATTACAAAACTAAGAAGAATAAAATAGAGAAAACAAAGAACAAAAATTTTACTCCTCCAGAATCTGTCTGCCAGAAGTTTGCTTCTATTCTACTCACCATCTAGATGAAACTCATAGAGATATCTTCTTAAAATATCTTCTTAATTAATTTTGATATCAAACCTAAAAATTTCAAAGATTTTGGACAGGTTTAAAGGAATATATGTCCGAAATAATTCACATGACTTTTTTTGGACACTAAACACTGTTTCCCCCACTCTACTTACACTTGCTCAAAATATGCCTTAATGAGCTCCTTAATTTATAAAATTTAATTTGAACCTTCCCTTTAGATTCCTCTATAGAAACCATATGAAATAAGATCATTTGAAGGTTGGTATCCCGAGATATGCCTCATTTAATAAGGTAGCATCCATTCTTATGTCCATAATAACTTTCTCCATTAGATTGATTTTTCTTATTCACTGTGTTTCAAATTGGATATGGGTACAAAAGAATAATTTTTATCCCATTAAAACTTTAAACCTAAAATAAATAAATAACGTGAATTAAATCAAAATTGTAGAAGTTATGCCTGAAAAATAGAAGAAATAGAAAATTGATAAATTTATAGAATTAACCATTTTTTCATTTTATCTCACAACTCACCAAAAATCATAAAATGATGAAAATCAGACCACATTGATTAATTTTTTGGGGTTAAATCATTAAAAAAATATAAATAATAATGAAAATATTATCTCTATCACATATCATGGGATGATATGACTACTCTTGATGTTTTGTATTTGGTTATTTCAGGGTGTCCTACTGGGTATTGTTATACTCATCCCTTCATGGGATCTGCCCACATGTGTCATATATTATGTAGACAACGAACCTTTTTATAAAGTCCTTGATGGACTAGGATAATGTGTCGCTAGTTTGGGATAGATAGACCGAGATGTATACCGATATTTCATATGGTAACAGTCCCCTCCTTCTGAGCAGGTCGGACTTTACTTTCCTATTTAAGTTGGGATTATATTTTCCCCTTTTTTATGCTTTCTAATACTTTTTATCATACTATTGTTGTGGTATTATAGATATAGGCATTAATTGTTTTCAATTTTTTTACATTTCATCATTGTATAGACTTGGAGATGTATGTGTGCGTACATATACTTAAGGCTAATGCCTCCCATGTGTGTGATATGACTTCTTGGCGCTAGTCTCCATCCCGTGGCCTATTGGAGGCCGGATTGGGGTAGTTGCATCTCGATACCCATCGAGTCAAGTTGTCATAGTTATACAAATGATTTCTAAACAGGGCTCTTGTGAAGCTGCTTGAAGTGGAGAAAGTGAAGAAATCATCCCAACCAGAAAGAGTTGAGGAGAATTATATTAATACCAATACAATCTCAAGGATGAGATTGATTTACGGCTCTAAGAAGAACAAATTTGTTGAGAATTCATTGATACAAAATTTTACCGATGCACAAAAATTTATTGAGAATTTTGTGACTGTAAAGGATAAGAGGAACGCCTCAGATACTCCTCATATTGGTGATTCACCTTAGAAGAAGAAAATAAAAGATAGAGAAGGAGAAGTTTAATAAAATAAATTTCACATAAAATAAATAAGAAATGAAGAATTTTATAGACTTCGTGAATCTCATTATGATTTTCTGAAGGAGAAGGTGGGGGAGGAAAAGAAGAAAAGGGAAGAAAGAGAAGTTAGTTTTAATAGGGTGAAAAACCTTGATGTGACATTGGGAAAGATGCATAAATCTGGCAATGATGGACATATTTGGAAGAAATGGTCAATATTTTTTGAGCTACCATATTAGAGATATCATGAAGTGAAACATAATATTGATGTCATGAAGGTGGAGAAGAATATATGTAACAGTTTGATCAGAACATTTTTAGATATTAAAGGAAAGACTAAATATGGGTTAAATGCAAGAGTAGACTTACTATCAATGGGAATACATTTGGAGTTATCTCCCACTCCTAATTGAAGGTGAAAATTTCTTCCCCTAACTTATTATACATTATCCAAGAGGGATAAAATTAGCTTTTGTTAGTGTCTTCATGATATTAAAGTGTCGTAGGGTTATTCTTCAAATATAAAAATTTTTGTCTCTTTGAAGGATTTGAAGTTGATAAGTATAAAATATTATGATTTTCACATTATGATGCAACAACTTCTACCATTTTCATTGTGTAGAATATTTATCATCTGTGTCATAAAGACTATCATAAAGGTGTGTTATTTTTTCCATTCAATTTGTAATAAGGTGATTGATCTGGATGCTTTGGAAATTTTGGAAAATGAAGCAATTTATATAATTTGTCAGCTGGAAATGTATTTTATCCTATCTTTTTTTGATATAATATTTCATTTAATGGTTCATTTGGTTTGATAAATAAAGCTTGGTGGACCCGTATATCTACGTTGGATGTATCCTTTTGAAAGGTATATGAAGATATTGAAGGGTTATGTTAAAGATTCATATCGACCTGAATCCTCCATTGTTGAAAAGTATATTTCTGAGGAGGTTTCAGAGTTTTGTATGAGTTACTTGTCTATGGTTGAGCACATTGCCTTTCCTCTATCTCACTATGAATGAGTTAATAATGGAGGAAATGGGATTTATGGTATGAAAGTCAAATCATTATCAGGTGAATAGATGAAGAAGGTATATTTATACATCTTGAATAACATAGATTATGCTTACCATATATAATATTTCATATTAATGAGTTGAAACAATTTCATCCAAATAATAAATAAATGTGGATTTTGAATGAGCATGACAAAACTTTTTTACCACAGTTTAAAAAGATTGTGCTTGGTAGATCACATACATCAGAGACATTAAAATGGTTTGTGGGAGGTCCAGGTTTAAATGTGATAACATGGTCCGGGTATAACATAAATGGCTATACAATTCATATAAAATCCCAGGACAACAGAAGTGCAGTTCAGAATAGTGGTGTATTGGTGTTCACAGAAGCAATGCATTTTTCGAGTTCTAAAGACAAAAACCCAATTTCTACATCAAGTGCATATTATGGATTCATTTAAGAAATATTGGAGGTTTATTTAATTAATATTAAAGTTTTAGTGTTTAGCTTCAAATGGTTTATCAGTAACAATAGTTTCAGACATGATGAATTTGGAATGAAAATTATTATCCTGAATAGATTGGAAGACATGATTGATTATTTTATAATGGAAACACATGAAAAACAAATTTTCTATGTTCTTGATCAATCTGATATGAAATGGACTATTATTTTACAAGGAAAAAAGAATATTTTGGTGATGATCAACTTGATAAAGATTCTGATTTATGCGAGATCCCTACTTATATGGAAAGATTAACAAATAATAATGATGAGAATGTTTTAGACATGGCTTGTGCCATAAGGAATGATCATGATGAAGTAATCTGGGAAAACAATCCATTAGTACATTTCTAATATTACAGGTAAAATATGTTTATTTATCGTTTACTTTTATTAATTTCATAAAATGTTAGATATTGTAATTTTTTTCTTTATTAAAACTTGTATTAAAACTAATAAGTAGAAATGTTTGTTTATTTTAGTTTAGTTTATCATTTTTACTATTATGTAACTTATATATTTATTAATTTTGTTGAATTACAATTATTTTAAATCTAATATGTTAAAAAATATTTTTTTGTGTAAAAAATAATTTATTAGGTTGGACCATTTTTAATATTCCTACACCAATTTTGGATTTTTTTTTTCATTCATTTACATGAAATTTCATATATCATTACTTTTGTTAGCATTTTAGTTAACTATAACAAATATGAATAATAATGTGTTAAGTTTTAGTTTACTTTTGTGTTTCATAATTTTTCATTTTTTGTTTAAATTAGAATTATAATATGTGAATTTGTATATTTGTGTGCTAAATGTTTCTTTCTTTGATTTTAAGGATAATAACAGATCAATCAGTTGATCAACCACATACTTCTAGAGATGATCTTCATGATCATACCTCTAGGGAGGAATATCCATATGTGCTTCTTGATGTCCCCCAATATTCTTTATTTACTCCCACAACGACAAAGTGTTCGAGGGTTGGTAAATGTGGCTGCATACATTTACCAAAATTATCACTTTCTCATAGCCAGGACTAGAGGATAGTAGTAGAATTTGATGAGAATTATATTCCAATAGGTCCTAATGCAAAACAATTCAAAGGTTTTGTATCAAATCAGGGTAAAAGAAAAGTTAGTATTTTGTTTAATAATTGGATAAGTGTTGATAAAACAATACTAGCTTAGTTGTGAGAGACCATTTTGGTAAGCTATTTTGTTATTGTTTGACTAATTTTGAAATGTTTATAGTATAATATGTTTTACATATTCTTTATCAGATGACGTTTGATATACCTAACACTGGAGGAGTTAGGAGGAAATGTTTATTAATGGCTACTAGGAGATGGAAGGATTTCAAATCAGCCCTCACATATGATTTCATTTTTAGGTATAGGAAATATGATAATCAATTTCATATATATTCTTTTATATATGAAGACACATGGAAACAATTTTTTGAAAGTAGAAGGCAAGAAGCATTTTTGGTAAGTGCAATGTAAACTTTTATAATTTTTCTTATATAATGATCTTATTAACGACTTATTAATTATTTCTTATTCATAATTTATTGGAATTGAGGATATCTCATTAGAAGTTACAATCGAGAAATGTATACCCTCATAGTTTATCTTGAGGAGGGTATAATTTATTAGAAGAACAAATGATGGCTGAAAAATTACAAAAACTTAGAGTTGAGTCTTCAAACTCTGGAGAGGTTTCCCCTCCATCCCCTCCGTTTAGATATGAAAAATGGAAGAGAGATCAGATGAGAAAAAAGGGGTAATATCTTACGGAATAATCGAGGGTCATAGTGGAAAGGATTGTAAGATGTTTATGTTATTTATTTAAGTTAATTCAATTATTTATATACTTTGAATCATTTAAGAATTTTTCAAATAATTCATACATGATTATCTTGAAGATAAGAGCACACAGGGGGTATTTAAAGGTGATGGGATGCAAGATATTTTATCTATAGCATTAGGAAATCCCAAACACGCAGGTCGTTTATGAGGATACCTGGTGGGTGTATCGGTGAGAAAAGTGTTACCACGTTCTTCAGCTTCTTCTATGGAGGGTTTTTATAAAAAAATAGAATCTTTGGAGGATGAAGTTCAAAATATTCATGCGATGATGGAGGAAAAGATCAGAGCATCAGTATAGTCTATGTTTTCATACATGCAAAGATGATTTCAGACTACAACTTCCACTCCTCCACCTCCGCCAGTAGCTCCCACTCCCCCACCTCTACCTGTAGACCCCATTATTTATCCTCCATCTCTTCCTATAGACTCCATTTTTTATTCTACTCATACACCCCCTCCTATATATCTTTCTAGTTATTGTGAGTTGTATGTTGATGATCCTCACTATCATATAGTTTCATATGGGAAGATATATTATATAGGAGATACAATTCATCATCAATAGTTAGAGGTAGATAAGAATAGGGTCACTGTACATGATATTATAGATATATCAACTGGAGTACCATCACCTGCAAATTAGGTGAGGACAGTTGGACAAAGTATCAGCCACTTTTTAGTTTGGCCATCTAGACTTCTGCGACACATTACCATAGAGGTATGTGTATATTTTATCTTTTATTTTATTTTTGTATTAAATTTGTTTTAACATTTTAAAGTGAATATATTTATCTATTTATTTATAGGAATACTAAATATTGTATAGCCAAAAACAAAGACAAAGGACTCTGACAACAGATACAAATTCTAGTAGTCTTGACAGATTGTTAAGATATTCAAATTTGTTGGCGGGTCATTATAGGTTTCCAATGGAAGATCATGTTTGTGGGTGTGAAATAGATGTGGGGATTCTAAAAAATGATATCATGGAGCTTGTTACTAGAGATAAGTTGAGTATCAATGTGATTCAAGTTTTTTCCATGTAATTCTTAACATAAATCTTTCCCAGTGTTAATTTTTTTGAAAATTTATACTTATGTCTATTTTGTATTAGGTATATTTATAAAATGTGCAAGGAGAATGAAAAGACATATGTATATGGATTGATGTACCTGCAATTGATTTCACCTGAAGTGCACACATTGAATGAGGAACAAATAACACTTTATATTTCCAAAAGATTTGAACAAAATGTAATTCTGCGGTACTGGATGTTTCCTTATGTTGAAAGGTATGGAACATATATCTCAGAAAGTTTTATTTATCTTTTAACATAATAACCACTAATATTAAATTTTCTTTTATATTAGTGACCATTGGATGATAGGTGTTTTTTATCCAAGAGAGAATACACTTTACTGGATATGCTCTATCCATGGTGACGTGTGAGGAAATTTTAAGAACATATTGGAAAAGTAGGTTTTAATTTCTTAATAGTTTATATTGTAATGAATTTTAAATTTCTTTCATTTATATTATTTTCTAATAGGGGATGGGATTTATTTTTAAAAACCACAATTAAAAAGAGTTCTAAGATCAAATATGTAAAAGTAAAGGTGAATATCCATTTATAATTAGTACATTTTGGTTGTATTACATAAAAATGATATTTTGAATTGAAAAAATCATTTAAATATAATTTTCATAAACAACAAGGAATCATTGAATATGAATATTATGTGTTAATATTTATGTATGAAATAATTACAACTGTAATATTTACGAAGTTCGACGAGGCTATATTTCCTTATAAACTATTCCTTAATATTTCATTTGTTTTATTCATTATACATGTTAACTACTTTCATTTTAATTTGTATCTATTTGATGACCTTCAACCTTATAGTGAATAAGAGGTCACACACTTACAAGCAGAATGGTTAAATTATTTTACAGGTTTGATTGGATTTTAGTTTGTTTTTAGTGAATATTGTAATTTAGAATGTTGTAATTGTAAATGTGCATTTGGTAGTTTTTTTGGTTAGATTTAGGTTTTTTTAGTTAATATTGTAATTTTTGAGTGTTTTAATTGGGAATGTGTAATTTTGTTGCTGGTTCTGCTTGTTTCTGCTTCTTTAATTTTGTCGTTTCTCTACTGCGGGTTCTGCTCGTTTCTGGTTTGGTCGGTAGTGAAGAGGCAGGGTAACATGAATTATTTTTTTTAAAAAATATTTTTTATGTTGGTTATTTTATAACCAATGTTAAAAATATATTCAGTCAGTTTTTTACATCAGTTATAAAATAACCGATGTGGTATAGGGTTTTTTACATCGACTATTTTATAACCGACGTAAAAAAACTTCATCACGAAGACCTTTCACATCGGTTAGTAATTAACCAACATAAAAAAGGATTTAGGATTGTGGTTTTTCACATTGGTTTTTATATAACCGACGTGGTATATAATTTTTTATCATTCATTAAATAATCTACATAAAAAACCTTCATTTGAATCATTTTTCACATCGGTTATTTAATAACTGACATAATATATTATATTTTACATCAGTTTTTTTTAACCAACATTAAAGACAATATTTATAATATCTCCATTAATAACGGAGGATAAAAAGCGACATAAAAAATCAAAACAACCGACGTTAATAAGGCTTTTTTCACTAGTGTATATTCTTTGGTGGTTAAAGTGAGTATTCGAAAAGAATTTTTATGTAGTAATTCTAGGGATGGATTCCAAGCACCCTAGCCTTAATTAGAACTTTTTCTAAATGTAAAGGAGGTGTTTCATTTGTTGTTTAAATAAGTGGCACATCCTGAAGCTGAAATCAATGAGTATTATTTTTTCTCTCTCTAGGTCAATACAAGTTATTTAAGGAGGAGGGGGAGGAAGAGGAACAAGTGGCTATTGAGTAGGGATAAAGGGGGAGGAAGAGGAACAAGTGCCTATTGAGCAGGGAAAAAAGAAGAAAAAGAATAAGAGTATGTAGCTCAAGAAATATGGCTTTGGTCTAACATTGGAACATGTACTGGGTCCATTGCCCATGATCTCAGGGAGGAGCTTTACTTCTATGGGGTAAAGGGTGCTTGAAATGTTCTAATAAATGATTATATATGATCATGATTTTGAGATGTTTGTTTTATTTCTATGTTTAAATTGTGTTAGTCGCTACCCTTAAAGTGATGCGTTTTTTATAAAATATAAAAAATAGTGGTCAGGGAAAAAATATTAGATCCCTCTGATATTTATGTTGATGTTGATGATCAAGATCAAGATATTATTACATCATCATCTTTTTATTCTTTGAACTTAAGTGGTATAGGCTTCTATTTTCCATCCACAAGGTCGAGGGTTCAACCCCTGAGGGATGCGGTTACTGAAGTAGTACTATAGTAGTATTGTTGTAGTTGTATTCACTATTCATCAGCGGGATTTCAGGAAATTTCTTAAGACTTTAAGAAACTTTGGGATTTAGGACACCTAGGCCTCTAGGACATAAATGCAGGGACTTTGGGCCACTAATAATAGGTAAGCAGGCATATGGTGGGACCAATATATAGCTCGGTGCATTAGGTAGGCAGCGCAAGCATGTCGACACGCATGCACTGTCGGGTGGGTGACCTCAAAAGAGGGATAAGCGTGTTGACACCTATTAACAAACCATTTTCCCTCTAATTTGGGATGGATAGATTACCTGCAAGGTGACTCTCAATGTAATGGGACTAGTCTAATGGTTCGGAGCAACAAGTTGGTGGTGCAGTAGGGTTTTGTGCAAGAAATGTCAGGTGGATGGCTCAAAAGAGAGATGAGTGTGTTGTCACCTATCATCTGTTCTTCCTCCCACACACCATTTTGGGATGGATGGGTTTCCTATCATGATGCATCGAGGAAAAATTTCCATGGATAACAACACTCATGACTGGTACCACATGTTCAATGACTCTAGTAAAGTGGTCATGGTTATTGATTGGTGGAACAACATGTTACAAGCTTCTCATGCAAAGGAGAAACCATGTATTCAACCTTCAGTCCACCCAAGTTCTAATGCCTATATGCCTCTTAGTCTGTGGAGTATTCATTATAATAAAATAGGTTCAATAGATGTTTTTCATTCCTTACGAGGGATAAGGATTAACCCACTGGGGTTCCTAGGTGTGTGTGTGTGTTTGGTTGCTTGTAATCCCATCTACTTATAATAAATAAAATTTCCTTAATAATGATGGTGAGATTATTAATGTTAGGAGGTTAAGTGAGATAAAAACTAAAAGAATATACAATTATAATTGAATAATGAGTATGTTTAAATTAAAAGGAGAAACTATAAAATGTTTTTTGTGTAAGGAAATTGGGCATATTAAAAATAACCTCCATAATAAAAAAATAATTTTAATAATTTTAATGATAATGGTGATCATTATATAATGGTAGAAAATGGGTATTAATGTGTTGAGGTTTTAAATGTGTATAGGTATGATATGAAAATGGATTAGGTCATATATTTTGGATGTTATTTCCATATGTTTCCTAGGAAATAATTCTTTTATAATTTTTTAGACTGATCAAGGGAGTGTGATCATATACAATAACGAAGTCTATAAATTAATAGGTATATAATTGGTTGAATTAGATATCCATGATAATATTATCAAAATATTGATAGATGTAATGTGGATTCTTAGAGTAAATGGGAATCTCATATTATTGGGTGTCATGGACTAAATGTTATTTCATGTCTCAGGGATGAGTTATTAAGATTACCAAAAGGGGACTCATAAATATGAAGGGGGTTTGTTTAATGAGTTTAATGTCTTGTTTTAAAGGTCACATATTAGTCATATTGAAGTAAAAAATGTTTTTGAGGATGTTACTCAATTTTTATAGGAGATTAGGATATGTCAGTTCTAAAGGTCTTTAAAAATTATTGAAATGGGTGTTGTTAAAGGGTATAAAACTTAGTAGTTTTCCATTTTGTGAAGATTGTGTCTATGGAAAGTCTATAAGAGTTGGTGTCCTAGAGACAACTATTTATTCTTTTATTACAAGAATATTTAATGTATTTAAATATTAAACGTCATATTACATATTGTTCATTTACTGCATGACTATAGTGTAATAATGTGTTGGAGTATTTGTCGCATTAACAAGGTCATAGAAATTCCTTGATATGATGAGAACCTTGAAGTGATATGATAATATTCTTAAATATAGTTCTACGGTTGGATGAAATACTATTATGAGACACATAGTATACAGACCGTCAGGTGCGAGTACTTGTAAGCAGATGAGACTTCTTCTCATGAAGTTTGCACTTAGTAATCTCCAAGACGGGAGATTATGAGAACATACCCACCAGTAGGAATTATACATGTTTTAGTGTTATCAGATATTCATATCTATGAGCATGTGTAATGGTCCATAGACTTTAAGATTATCATTAATACTTGTTATGACTCATGCAATTTGATTTACTAACGAAAATCGTCACGCAGATAGTTGGCGAGAAGTAGGGTATATTGGGTGTGTCACAAATGACATGTTATTAATGGATAAGTCAAGGAAGGATGTGTCCCTTCCATTTATGGAGGTTGATATCTTAGCCTTTTGATTGAAATAGAACTGCCGCACAAAATTCAATGGTCATGGTGTAACGACAAGTTTATTTCAGGTATTCAAAGAATGACATATCAAGAATAAAGGTTGATGACACTATCATGAAACCATCTTGATGAGATATTGAGATAAGGGAATTATATTACACCATGAGTGTTCATATGTGGAAGTCGTTGTTATGACTTTAAGTTCTTTCTCTTGGACGCCTTGACCCGTTGCTAGATAGTACTCTTGTACTTTAGGCAAGCCCGCCTAATGCCAACGAGAAAGAATCCTAGAGGGTCACCCACTAATTGTTTCTGGTGGTCTCAGTTAAATTCTATTTGAATTTAATTAATTGAATATATATTATTCTCAAGAGAGTGGAATAATTTTATTCAAGTTAAAATGATGGCATAAATTAAATAAATATTTATTCACGAGATTGTGAATAAAAATATATTTATTTATTTTATTGAACATTTAATAAATATTTATTTACTAGTTTGTAAATAAAATATTTATTTAAGAGAATAACTTATTTATTTATTTATTTTGGTGTTAAATAAATGTAATTGGAGTTATACTGGACCAAGCATGGTCTGGTAGTAAAATAATTATTTGCAAGATGGTAAATAATTATTTAAGTAGTTAGCACAAAACAAAATAAAAATAATGCGGTTATAATTATGCGGCACATGATTTCATTTTGATTCCATTTTGCGCAAGTTGGCATGCCACAAATAATGATGCGGTTATTTTTATTATACAACATGGGTTTTATCTAAGGTAATTTGTAACGTCCCGACCCATAAGCCACTAAACCGATGCTCTGAGCCGGTTCAACACAAGGCCTCAAGCATGCCTCCCCGTACGTCAGAGGCTACTGACTAGTAGTGAGGGCCTAGGGTGTGATAATAGGGAGACTATGACCTCATACCATAGTAAACAACAACGGAAATAACTAAGTATCACACACAGTGGAAAGTAAACAGAGTGTGGAAGCAGTAAACAACTAAAATAGAACAAGATTTAATAGTAAAATGTTGTAAAAGCCCGAGAAACTATGCAAAACAATACAACACTGTTCACCCACTGGGCCGACCATACAGATACAAGTACAAAAGAAACTAAAAGTAAAATTACAGGGCCCAACTACTAACTCTGAGCCAACCCACGTACCCAATCTCCAGACATTGTCGAACAACACCAGCCAAATCATTAGAACCACTCGAGCCACTCCACTCGATCATGAAACACTGGGGCCCAACCCTATCCACCATGCAACTCGTGCTCAACCTGAAAAGTATACATAAGGTCTACATGCACACCGAGGTGCACATTCAGGGGTGAGAAATAATCTCAGTAGGGAACCCCGAAAAGCTACCTATAATTGTGCTGCTAAGTGTACGCAACAACAACGTGCTCAGCCTAGCTGGAACACAACAGAAGAGAAGTAAACAAAATGTGAAACCACATTCAAACTTAGGGTCTGTAATCCCTGTAAACTGGGTAAGTGTCACCATGGATGTCCAGATCTATATATACATACATGTATACTCCCATACATATAAAAATATACATAAATATGAATATTCATTGGTATGTGTATCAAACAACATGAAACCACAAAGCAGTCGATCCTTGGGTCTGTAATCCCGATTGACACAAAACCTGTTTCATACAACACCAGAATCATATCTCTGAGAAAGCTACGTCACCATAGGGGGAAGCTGATCCGACACCTGGGTTCACTCGTACTCGCCTCCAATAACCACTAGATTTCCGTATACCGATGGTAAATACTGTAAGGAAGGATACCGTATACCGACGGTCCATCCTAACTGATTTGGAAGGGTGTAATCATTCCAAACATAGTCCGAGGAGTGCGTAATCATCCCTACCACTCATCACCCTCTGGGAAATTTCTCATAGCCTAACCCCTCTGGTTCAGCTTATCATTAAAATTAAAGATATATGATCCCCTGGGATAGCTCACACAGTCTAACCCCTCTGGTCTCATGCAAAATAAAGACTCTCTGGGGAAGCACTCACCGACAATTCCCCCTATAGTATTTTACTGATAAACTACAGACTCTCTGAGGAAGAACTCAACATCAATGCCTCCTATGGCCTCGTAATGAAAACTATAAAAACTATGAGGGAGCACTCAACGTCAATCCCCCCTATGTTCTCGCAGCGTGAAAAGTATAACAAACACTCCGGGGAAGCCCTCAACATCAATTCCATCTATGGTATCACTACAACAGGTTCCCACTGCCCTGTGTAAAGCAATTATGCACAAAAAATAATCATCATCCAAAGTAAAACACAAATACTACTTGGATAAGCAACTATAATTCATATCACAAGCATGTCATATAATATCAACTCCATCCTAACAATACTAGGCATGGAAAGCATAACTGCCTAACAGGAAATTATAGACCCAACGACCATTATCAAAATAAAACATGACAAACACATCTATATAAAGGTAAACAACCCTATTTATAATAAAAAACCTATACTCAAGCAAACAAGGAATGACATACATTAATAGGGTTAAATTTCCTAACCACGCAATATCCTAAGCTAGGGTATTGGTCACTTTTTCACATATAACCCAAAGAAAACCTATGGAAAGGAACATACCACCTATAACATGGATCCAATCAAAGAAAAATAGGAGATAGATCCTACAAGGGACTCCCTAGGTTAGCACACAAGTAAAGGAATCCCTTAGGGGATCCTTGGAAGTATCCGGTCTCACGGAATCATAGGCCATAAAGGCACATCTCACAAGGGAAATTTCATCTAAAGCATATGTTACGAGAGATATATCATAGCTCATATCATATTAAAGTTCTCAACTAAGTTGGTCCGAACACCCAACCTATCATCCATGCCATGTCTCACTCTCAGGTGACAACTGAACTTGATAACTGGAGGAAGAACCTCTCCATTTTGATAGAAACCACCAAAATATAATTTATATGACCTATAAATGTAAAAAGGATTCCACCATTGCTATCTATGTAGAAAAATGCTCAGAATTTACTACTCACATGCCCAATTCTGACTTCCAGGGCACAAGATATCCCAAAACTACTAAGCTGAAGTAGTATATGGCCAGAACACATGGCCAGACACATGGGATCTGCCTGTGTAACAGTAAACAACTTGTAATTTACTGTAAACGACATATATTGTTCAAAAAATGTCATCCTGTGTGCATTTTCACCCGAACACATGCCCATGTGCCACTACACGGCGTGTACTTATAGTACATGGTGTGTACTCTTTAAAAACCATTGTTCTGTGTCCATTTTGCACACAGCCAGACACACGTCCACCACCACATGACATGTACTCAAAGTACACGGTGTGTACTTAAGAAAACTTTATCTTACCTAAATGGGAAGAACACATGGTATGTTCCCCTGGAACACATGCCGTGTATCCTGGGTTTCCTGGTGAGAAATCCCTCAAAACACCCAAAACCCCTGTTTTCACCCCCGAAACAATAGATCTAGACTCAAGAGGCCACAAGCAAGCAATATAAGGCTTTAAAAACTCAAGAAAACATGTTTAATGAGTATATATGGTGAAAATTTAAATATACCTACCTTCGGGTGGAAACCGCCGAATCTTAGGTTAATTTCACGGCTTACAGTTGCCCTTCGCTGAATCAGCACATTGAGAGCTTCGAATCGGTACCCCTCTTGCCTCCCAACTCTCTCTCTTTATCAATATCAAAATACTCCCAAAAGACATGTCCAGGGAGAATCACACATGGAGAGTTCCCAAGAAGGAGGAGGAAGGAAGAGAAAAGAAAGAAAAGGAAAGAAGAAAAGAAAATAAAGAAAAAGGGGCCCGGGCCGGCCCTGGCGCCCAACATGAGTTTATGCCTTCCCTAGGATAAACTATCCATTACGTACTCAACGACGTAGAAGGAATATCAATATGACACTCCATTTAAAATTTATTTCTAAACAAACCAGTGAAAATGATTTAATATTTAATTTAATAATATTAAATATTAAATATTCCGCTAAAATTTGAACAACTCAAATTTCCACCAAACTTCTATCCTAGGGTAAAAGCCCTATTCTGGGACCAACAGAGTGGTCAGAAAAATTATCCAAGATCAACTGTTAGGTGAAAATGACCATTTTACCCCTCCCAATCATTCAATAGCAAAAATTCAAATTTCTGCTCAAAATTGCAGTTCAGAAAAACACGGGTTCTTACAAACTCCTCACCATAAACCTTATCGTCCCCGAGAAGCCCGGTGAAAGGACCAGTAGCCATGCTCATAACCCAATAATCTGCGCAAAAATGCTATCTAGACTATCCAGTGACTAACCTCATAGCATTAACAACCACCTCCTACATGGAAGACATTTAACTATGACCGATCTGGTACTCCCCACCATAGGAATACCCCTATCATCAACTTAAAAGAAAACATCGAGCTCAAAAGCTCACAGAAAACACCAAAGTTTAACCAGAATGAGGAAAATCACCCTCAAATGGCCAATGGTTCACTCCCCACCATATGGATTTACTTACACTGCTCATAGAGCGCAACCACAATAGATTACATCCTCATAAGGGAGAACATTAAGAAAGAAAAAGGTGCTCAGCGTAGGGCCGACACTCTCTCAGCATATTCAAGATGAATCAAGATAACGCATGATCATATCTTACAGGAGTACACTAATATTTCATTGAAGGTGTATATATCTCCCTCTAAGCCATGCTCACATCCTGTCAACTTGGCCAGGATCCAGCCACGGGTCAACCGTCTCATGGTAACCCGACATTTCACAATGTCACCTCTACCACAAAGGGAGATTTCAATAAAACTTATGGGGTCCAAACCCATGACAAGTCTTAAAACATCATTCCTTGTCTCATACCTAACCACTCACCGATTTAGATTCAAGCAATACCAAGTGCAACAGAAGAAACACTGGTCAACCAGGTTAGGCACCCAAATGGTCCTGCCTGTCAAATCTAGTCTCGAAAAAAAAAGAACCTGAGGTACCTCGATAAAAAACCGAAGACATCAACATGTCTTTAACAAAAACCCGACCACCTACCATGACTCAATCACAAAACGATCATAAAATTAAACTCA
Source organism: Viscum album (assembly GCA_963277665.1). Taxonomy (NCBI): domain Eukaryota; kingdom Viridiplantae; phylum Streptophyta; class Magnoliopsida; order Santalales; family Viscaceae; genus Viscum; species Viscum album. The sequence continues at coordinate 820,187,012 of OY728133.1, forward strand.
CTGCTGAAAAAGGCATTAGAAAACACAGCCAACATTTCAAGATGGCTGCCCTAGAACAAAAAAGATGTTGACCTACAAGGGTCCAAATAAAAAAAGGGTCTCTAGGTCTCCCACCTATCCCTATATAAAAATCCTCACAACCAGGTCACAATTCCTTACCACCTATCCCAAAAGATCAAAAAACTCTTATAAGGTGGTAAAGATCACAATGAACAATTAAATTCATAACCGAAACACAGCCTACAAGGGCCCTGATCCTCTCCGAGCATCCTCAGAATGAACTACTCCATAGAGTTCACAACCCAAGCAGAAGAGAAACTGAACTAACACTCATCAGGTATCCGTATAAGGAAATACCCTAATGAGATCAACTTCACAAGAAAAGCCTTGGTATCTATCGACATCATACTCAAAAATTCGACTAGATAACCATATATCTGAGAAACAACACCCAATAAGGGGTTAAATAGAAAGGCATCATGTGCCACATCGACCAACTGGGGTCACTACACCACATGTTCATGAGGACTGAGTCATCATCCTCACACCAACACCTCAAAGTAGATCCACATAACCTTCCATTAGAGTAAAAAGTATGTGTAATAATACCTAAAGTTCTTAGTGGTCAGTAAAAACACACACTAGCAGGCCTATATGCTGTGAATAATACGTGCCTAGTATGATGCATGAGACGCCTCTTGCCTTTGCCGACCAAGAGTCAAAAACCAACCCTAGAATCTTACCAAGGGTCTAGAGATAGAGATCCATAGTAAATCAAAATACCCACACAACATGTGCATCGCTCAAGGTGAAAATCATATACAACTGTAACATTGAAAAATCAGAACAACAATCCCAAACCCTAGAAACCAGGAATTCTTACCGGAACAAGTGTTCTTGACGCACCAGTATGATATCCATCACAGGTTCTGACACATTCCTAATACTCTTGTTTACCATATCCCAAATAGTAAAGACCATGAAAAGAAAACTACTCTGATACCACTTTTTAACGTCCCGACCCAGAATCCACTAAATCGGTGCTCTGAGCTGATTCAACACAAGGCCTCAAGCGCACCTCCCTATACACCAGAGGTTGTCGACTAGCAGCGAGGGCCTAGGGTGTGATAGCGGGGAGACTATTCCCTCATACCAGAGTAAGAAACAACGAAAATAACTAAGTATCATACACAGTGGAAAGTAAACAGAGTGTAGAAGCAGTAAAAAAATGAAATAGAACAAGATGTAATAGTAAAATTTTGTAAAATCCTGAACAAATATGAAAAAAATACAACACTAGTCACCCACTGGGATGAACATATAGATACAAGTACAAAAGAAATTGAAAGTAAAATTATAGGGCTCAACTAATAACTATGAGCCAACCCACGTACCTGATCTCCAGACACTGTCGAACTGCACCAGCCTAATCAATATAACCACTCGAGCTACTCCAACCAATCATACAACACTGGTCCCCAACCCTATCCACCATGAAAATCATGCTCAACCTGAAAAGAAGACATAAGGTCTACACGCACACCAAGTTGCACATGCAGGGGTGAGAAATAATCTTAGTAGGGCACCCTGAAAAGCAACCTATAACTGTGCTGCTAAGTGTATACAACAACAACGTGCTCAACCAAGCTGGAACACAACAGAAGAGAAGTAAACAAAACTTGAAACCACAGTCCAACTCAGGGTCTGTAATCCCTGTCAACTAGGTAAGTGCTGCCATGGATGTCCATATCTGTATACACATATATGTATACTCCCATACATATACACATATACATAAATATTAATATTCATTGGTATGTGTATCAGATAACATGAAACTACAACATCAATCGATCCTTGGGTCTGTAATCCCAATCGACACAAAACCTACTTCAACCATCACCAAAATCATATCTCTCAGCAAGCTACGTCACCATAGGGGGAAGCTTATCCTATACCTGGGTTCACCTATACTCACCTCTAATAACCACTAGATTTCCATATAATGATGGTCAATCTTGTAAGCAAGGATACCGTATACCGACGGTCAATCCTAACTGATCTGGAAGATCGTAATCATTCCAAACATAGTCCGAGGAGTGCGTAATCATCCCCGCCACTCGTCACCCTCTGGGAATGTTCCCACAGCCTAACCCCTTTGGTTCAACTTGTCATTAACATTACAGATACACTACCCCCTAGGATAGTTCACACAGTCTAACCCCTTTGGTCTCATGAAAAATAAAGACTCTCTGGGGAAGAACTCACCATCAATTCCCCCTATAATCTTTTATCGATAAACTACAGACTCTCTAAGGAAGCACTCAACATCAATTCCTCCTACTATCTCGTAACAATAACTATAGACACTCTGAGGGAGCACTCAACATCAATCCCCCCTATGGTCTCGTAGCGTGAAAAGTATAACAGACACTCTGGGGAAGCCATTAACATCAATTCCCCCTATGTAATCACTACACCAGGTTCCCATAGCCCTGTTTAAAGAAATCGTGCGCAAACAATAATCAGCAGCCAAAGTAAAACACAAATATTACTTGGCTAAGAAACTAAAATTCATATCACAAGCATGTCATATAATATAAACTCCATCCTAACAATACTAGGCATGAAAAGTATAAGAGCCTAATGGGGAATTCTAGACCCAGTGAACAATATCAAAATCAAACATGAAAAACACATCCATAGTAAGGTAAACAACCCTATTTACAATAAAAAACTCATACTCAAGCAAACAAGGAATGACATACATTATCAGGGTTAAAATTCTTAACCACGCAATACCCTAAGCTAGGGTATTGGGAAATTTTGAACATATAACCCAAAGAAAATATACAAAAAGGAATAGACCACCTACAACATGGATCCACTCAAAGGAAAACAGGAGAGATATCCTATAAGAGACTCTCTAGGTCAGCACACAAGTAAAGAAATCCCTCAAGGGATCCTTGGAAGTATCCAGTCTCACAGCCTCATAATCCATAAGGGAACGTCTCACAAGGGAAACTTCATATAAAGCATAGGTTACAGGAGATATCTCACAGTTCATCTCATATTAAAGTTCTCAACTAATTTGGTCCGAACACTCAACCTATCATCCATGCCAAGTCTCACTCTTAGGTGACAATTGAACTCGATAACTGGAGGAAGAACCTCTCCATTTAGATATAAACCCCCAAAATATCATTTATATTATCTATAAATGTAAAAAGGATTCCACAATTACGATCTACACATAAAAATGCTCAGAATGGACTACTCACATGCCCAATTCTGACTTCTAGGGCATAAGATATCCCAAAATTACTAAGCTGAAGTAGTACATGGCCAAACCACATGGCCAAACACATGGGGTCAGCCTATGTAATAGTACACGGCGTGTACTTTACTGTACATGGAGTGTACTATTCAAAAAATGTCATCCTATTTGCGTTTTCACCCGAACACATGCCCATGTGACACTACACGGTGTGTACTTATAGTATACGACGTGTACACCTTAAAAACCACTATTTTGTGTCCTTTTTGCACATGACCGGACACACGGCCAACACCACACGACGTGTACTCAAAGTAAATGGAATTTACTTAAGAAAAAAAATTTCTTCCCATAATGGGAATAACACACGACATGTTCCCCTGGAACACACGTCATGTCTCCGGGGGTTCCCGACGGGAAATCCCTCAAAATGCCCGAAACCCCCATTTTCGCCCCTGAAACAACAGATCAAGACTCAAGAGGCAATAAACAAGAAATATAAGGCTTTATAAACTTAAGACAAAATGTTTAATGGGGATATATGGAAAAAACTTAAATTTCCTTACCTTCGGGCAGAAACCACCGAAGCTTCGGTTGATTTCACGGCTCACAGTTGCCCTTCACCGAGTCAGCGCGTCGAGAGCTTCGAATCGGTACACCTATTACCTCCCAACTCTCTCTCTTTATAAATCCAAAAATACTCCAAAAGACATGTCTAATGAGTATTACACATGAAGCATTCCCAAGAAGGAGGAGGAAGTAATAGAAAAGAAAGAAAAGGAAAGAAGAAAAGAAAAGAGAGAAAAAGGGGCCCAGGCCGGCCCCGACGCCCGACATGAGTTTATGCCTTCCCTAGGATAAACTCCCCATTCCGAACTCAATAGAGCAGATGGAATATAAATAAGAGACTATTTTTAAAAGTTATTTCCAAACGAACCTACATGAATAATTTAATATTTAATTTAATAATATTAAATATTAAATATTCTGTTAAAATTCAAATAGCTCATATTTCTACCAAACTCCTATCCTAGGGTAAAAACCCTATTCTGGGACCAATAGAGTGGTCAGAAATATTATCTGATATCAACTGTTATGAAAAAATGACCATTTTACCCCTCAAAAGCATCCAATAGCAAAAATTCAAATTTCTGCTCAAAACTGCAGTCTGAAAAAACACGAGTTCTTTAATGTATTTAATTATTGTTATGCAATTAAATATTATAACTGAATCCCCATGTTGATAAATAGATAGGTACATATATTGTTCCATTTATGAGAAACCATTGATGTGAGAGAAATTCCAAGTCAGGAATTTTCTATCGAATCCTCTCCTCTCTCCCTCTCAAGAACAAGAGACGTTCTTCAAGACCGAAGAACACGCGATCAAGAACGATCAACACAAGACACTCATTTCTCCATGTTAACACCTAGAAAGTGAGTGGAATCAATCAGAGACCATTGTAGTAGGTTTGGATCACTAATAGGGAGATTATGTTTTGTATCCTCTTAATCACAATGAGACAATCCAAAAGGATCATCCTGGATGATCAACATCATCAATGAAGAAAGTACCGAAGAACCAGATATTTTATTTCTTCAGAAATTAAATTTAAATTAATTATAAACATGATGTTCAAGATCCTCTATAAAGGTTTTAGGCCTCTTCCTTCTTTATCTAAATCTTTTATTCTATCCTGTGGAGACTGGAATTCATTGTTGTATTGATACTGAAATAATCATTGATCATGGTAAAAATTAAAGTTGGGTGTCAACCCAACCGCGCTTCCACTGCACACAAAACCTTCAAAGTCTAAGTGAGTGAATTTTAATAAAATTTTCCAAGGATCACCTAACCACTTAAACATGTATATTTATAATTTTGGGGTCTATTTAGGATAGTTTCTCATGAGAAGGCTATTATTTCCTATGTCTTATAGATGAATATTATAGGAAAGTTTGATTGTATATTCTTAAGAATAAATCTAGCACTTTTAGATTCTTTAAAAATAAAAAATAAATGGTGTAACAACTGATTAATAAGAGGCTAAAGGTTCTTAGAATAAAAAATAGTTTAGAGTTATTATATTATTAATTTTATACATTTCAAAAAAATGAGGGTATCCTTAGGCATAGGTCAGTAAGGGGAAACCTTCAACAAAACGAGTTTGTTAAGAATGAATAAGAATATTTTTTGGGTCAAGGATACTAATAAAATTTTCCTAGTTAATGGGTGTACCTCTATAGATATATATTTTAAAAATCATCAACAAATGTGGATTGGTCACTCTCACACAAGTTATTACTTTAGAATTTTTGGTATAATAGATCATACCCACATAGAATATAATGAACCAGAACCAAGAGAATTGAAGTGTATATTCATAAGATGTCTTAAAGGGGTCAAAGGATATGAGCTTTTGGTAGATGAACTAGGATTTCATAAATGAATGATTAGTAGAGAAGTCATTTTTATGAGACCTCTCTAGAGAATAAAAAGAATTCACAACCTAAATTGGTTATCCCTAATATTAGTAATAAAGATATAATAGGGGTTAGGGTGGAGAGACCTGATATGGTAAATCCTAAACCTAAAAATGAACAGGTGAGTCTATAATCTAGTAAAATAACTATTAAACATCCTTCTAGGTATGTCCATGTTGATTCAGTTTCATTTTTCTTTAATGTTACTAATGAAATTACTTAATAAACTAAAGGGAGATAATACTTTAAGTGGATTTAAAAAGGATGGTATGTTTTGTATGGTGGAAAAGATTTTGATGGAAAGGGAATGGGAAAAAGAAATATAATTGGAATGGGAAATAAAAATGGAAATAATGTTTAAAATGATGTTTGGTATACCCAAAAACATAGAGGGAAACAATTGAAAAAATAATAATAATATTGAAATAAAAAATAGAAAAAGAAATTGTTGTCCATTTGAAAACACATTATCCCAACAATCGACCTTGGGGTTTCCAATGGGGGCGCTCCTTGTCATATTCAAATGTTTTTTGTCATTGATGGGGGGTTGGGGATCATTAATAGTAGCAGGTGGAGGAGGGTTGCAATTCAAAATGGGGTGTGATTGCAATGAATTGGTGGGTGGTTCATAGGGCATCGTTGAAAGGTGTGGGTATAGGGGCACCAATGATCATCAATGAGGTGGAGGAAGGTGAACAAACTAATGGGAGGTTGGGGAGCCGGTGGGATGGGGTATAGTTGTAGGGAATGAGAACATAGGCACCGGTGGTCATTGACGCGAGGAAGGCGGACAAATAAGGCGATCAGAGATTTTTGGTCGTCAGAATGGAGGAAGGAGTCAACAAACCATTGGACATCTCTGAAAGAGAGGAGGATGAAGGTGCTATATAGTGACACCATTGTCCAAAATTTTTATTTCATTCTCATTCCACTTGATTTGGAGGGGAAGACCAGTTACAACATACGATGGAATTAGGGATTCCTTGAAACTGGTCTTCCACTATACCAAACACACAAAAAACCAATTCAATTTCCATTTACTCTTCATGATCCTCATTTCTCTTGTACCAAATGTATCATTAATGGATTAAATCATTTTTTAAGACAGTGATAGAGGAAGTTTGATACTTACATGTTTTATAATGATTTCAATAGTTATTATGATGTTTGTGTTTAAATAAACAAACCATATCATGATTTATTTAATTCTTTATGTAGATGATATGTCCTTTACTTGTAAACACATGAAATTCATTAACTATGTTGAATATTTACTTAAAGAAAACTTCAGGATAAAAGATTATGGCCAACTAAGTGTTTCATTTTTTTTATAGGCTAGTTGTATGAAAAAGGTTTTAAAAAATATTTCTATGGATTATTTGAAACCTGCTGGTAATGACCTTGCACAACATTTTAGATTATCATTATCTTGAATACTGACCACTAAATCTAAATATTTTAGGAGTATAACCACATATTCTTATATTTTTTATCCAGTTTTTTCAATTTTCTATTATAGTCAATTACTTCACACTTCTCCAAGAATTTTGTCTAAACAAGTGTTAGGTTTCATTTTGTTAGGAATGTTACTTAATTTGACCATGTATATGTGTCAAAAAGATACATGCTAATATACTTATGAAAGCATCACCTATGCATAGGTTTGAAAATTTATTAAAACTGATGAATGTCTAAAAAAATCAATAACTTAGGTTGAAAGAGTATTGTGTGAGTTCATGAACATACATTTTATTCACCAAGGTGGAGACCAGTTAAAGTTTCATTTCATTTTTATTATGTTCAAAAATTAGATTACATGTTATTTTGTTTCTACAACATACATCTCTACTGTTGGTGCCTCTTCCACCTTGTCTACTATGCATTGATCAAAATATAAAATACATTTTTAGTGTTCCAAAATTTTGATCTTATTATAACAATTCTCAATTTGTTGACTAATATTACCTCCCTCCTTGAGATGAACTTTAGGCAGTAGCTTATACTGCTCGAACTTTTCTTCATCACACTCCAAGGATTCTCTTTTACAGGATTCAAAATTTCCTACAACACAAGTCAAACAGACACAAACACCACTTGCTGAATAACTTCTTTTTATAGAAACATAAACTGTTTAGTGATGCCAAATAGAGATTTATTATTTCTGAACATAGTCACGGTGTCCATAAAATGAAATTTTTTCATCCATCAAGAGAAATTTTTCAACTCACCCCTCAAGTCTAATAAGTTGAACATAATCAAAAAATTCCCAATACTCCTGACCATGGTTATGGCAGTACAAACCTTTTAGCAGTCCTCCCTTGAAGCTCTAATGATGCATAAATTTTTAATTGTATTCACATACTTTATTATACATATAATAACACTTCTTAGTGTGATTTTATCATTCCAAACACAGAAAAAACGTGTTGAACCCGAGCATTAGGGTCAGTTTGACTCCACTTATTCAATACTACTTACAGGATTTATCATTTATGATAATTAGTTTAAAAAATTAAGTATAGGTTGGGTCTATGTCGGGTAGGCCACTATCCTACAAATCCATTTAACCTCAACCCCAACCTGACCCATTTAATGTAGTGGGTTGACCCGATCTAATCATGTTGCAACTCAAACATCTTAAACCATTTAAAATAAATAATATGTTATTGATTTAAATTAATTTTATTATAAGAATAAAATATTTTATAAAATTAAACATTATTATATTTTTAATATTTTACATTATCTTTATATTTTTAAACAAGTTACGCGGGTTAGATGGGTTAGGGATGGTAAACCCAAACCCAACCTGAATATTATTCATGTCTAATTACTCATTACAACCCAGACCCATTTATGCCTTATCCAAACCCATTTAACTCGTGTTGTATCATGATAGATTATTGTGTTGGGTTCAAAATTGTCACCTATGGTGTTTGTTTTGTTTCTGAAGAAACATTTAATACTTAAATTTAAGAAGAAAATCCCTTAAATAAGTGGGAAAATAACATTTTAATTAAATTCTGTTAGGCTCCATTCTGTTTCTGAAAAGGAAACATTTGCACTTGTGGTAGAAAACCACTTCAACAAGCAATCTAGAAAAACTTGTACAAAATCATTTCTTGTAAGCAATAAGTGTTACAAAAAAATTTCAATAAGTGGTAACAGAACCTAAGGAGGGAGATATATAAACTATATGAACCCTAGAATGGGCAAAGTGAATAAGAAAGCCCACACTCCCCAAATTTCAAAATAATGTTGTCCTTGATTGCTTTTCAAACATTAAATTGGGTGATCACAATAGGATATCCACATATAAATCCCCCATTAGGATCCACGAAAATTTCCATTACCATGTACCTATTTTTAAATCCCACAATGGTTGCAACTTCCCTATATCCAAGCAAACAAAAATACATTAATATCCAAGAAAAACTTGATGAAACATGACTAGGGATGAATAAAATTTGAAAAAAACAAGATCCTTCTAGATAAAGACATAAAATAAAGGAATAAGTTTTCAAAGTGGTATGACCCTAACAAATTATATAGTCATAATAAGTTTGATTGACATATTAATCATCTTGAAGAACGCTATTGATCACTAGTCCACAATGAATAAACCACATAAATTCTTGTGTTCCTTGTACTTGTATTGTGGATGATTATTCTTCTCATAATGTAAAGAACAAATTAGAAGGAAAAAGACAAATTCTTAAGGTTATCATTTTATAAGTTTCTATAAAAATTGACCCCCACCCCTCGGGGGAATGAACAAACCAACCAATTAGAAAAATCAAAGATATTTCACCCCAAAATCAACGCATTAATGAAATTTTGAGCTAATTTTTTCAATCGTTTTTAGGTGATTTTTATGTGCTTAAATTCCAAAAAAACACTTTTATTTAATTTATTTGATTATTTTTAGGTATAAATTTACCTTCGTGAAAATATGAATTTTAATGATCAGTTTGGTTCATTTTTTAACATAATTGTTTCATCATTTTGGAACATCAATTCTCACGCTCGAATTCATTGATTTTGTCTTTGTATAATTTGTTTTACCATTTAATTTTTTTAGAAATTAATTTTGGGAATACATTATTTATATTTTAACCATATTTATATTAAGAAAATTTTTTTTTTCCATTTAACTTTGTTTAACATTTATTCTTTATATAAAGAGGATCAACAGATTTCACCCCTCCCCCTATATGTCACTCACCTTATAGTTGAGACAACGCCCCAAGTAGCCCAGGAAATGAAAATGCAATTTCACTACCCATAATTCCACTCAAGGGAACAATACTGGCATGAAGTTAGCAATGATCAATACCAACCTTTACAACATATGCATATCAGTTGGCCAGAGCAAAAGAAATGAATAAGGAGAGGACTGTCGCTGCTTATAACAAGCACCAATCGACATCGGAGAACGGGTCATTTTATATGATAGTTGTTAGAGTATGTATCACACATTGGAATTATGGTTCTATGTGGTCTTTATTATTCATTATAAAATAATCTCAATTCCTCTTTTAGAGAGAACCTTGGGGATTTGATTCTCTTATTTTTATCATTCAATATGGTATCAAAGGGGATTTTCCAAACCCGAGCCTCCCCTTCCATATTTTATTTCCCCATATAGGGTTTTTGGTAATAATTCCCCCCAGTGGGGGTGGAATCTCTCTATAAAAAGACCATATATCCCTAAAATAGATTCCACCCCTCCCCCTCCATCTCCTCCAGTCGCGAGCGACTTCCCCCTTTGTAGTCTCATGTCGCCGACACCCTCTGGCCGCATCCCACTTGCTGCAGGTTCTCCCACACACGGACCTCCAGTGCCGTTTGATCCTCCACTGCACAATTACCCTGTGTGATGCCTCCACCTGCACTCCTTCTGTGTGGATTTTCGAGGGTGATAGCCCCTCCGCAGTCACTCTGGACCTGCCTCCCATCACAGTTCCTGACCCGCCCTCCGAGCAGCTTCCCAGTTACTCCCGCCTGCATGAAACATTTCCCATATAGTGCCTTTATTCCCATCACCAACCTCTTTTTCAACAACCTCCCTATGATTTCCCCAATTCCCGTTTCCCCTTCCACAGTGATGAACCTCGCTGATCTCATGCTTCTGGTCGACCCCCTCTCCTATTGATGCTCCGCCTCCCTCGCCTTATCTCCTAGATCTGGCTGGATCCCATCTGGATCCAGTCCGTGCTCACCACCTTACACTCCGATTCCAACTCCCTCCCTGTGCTAGATGACTCCAGATAGACACCCCCATCCAGACTCCTCCTCTCCAGGAAGACATGGACCCTTCCATGCTAGCATCTCCATTACTCCCTCCCGTGTGAGATCCCTCAATGCGCGCAACAACCCCCTCCTCATGCACTGCTCTTTCGGTATCCACCTCCCTTTTCTGGTAGAACCATTTCTAGAAGAAATCCTCCCCTACAGTGGTGCTCCTTCTAGTCTAGAGCATCAGCACACCCTATCTTCCAGCACTCCCTCACACTTCCTCCACCATGGTGCAGCACCTCGATCGCCTTGGACCTAGGCCCTTTGTTGCCCCCAGATCACGCAACGATTCTTCAAAATCACTACCTCCTACTACTGGCCCTGCAAGTACGGATTTCCTGGTGCTAGTGTGGATTTTCTAGTGTATCATTGACTGGCCCCACTAGTGCGGATTTTATGGCACTCCGTCAACCGACCCGGTCTGTGTGGTTCCTCTACTACGCCTGCAACATCTTATTTCATCCATCATCCTAAGGGGGAGAAGCGATCTTGAGGGTGAGCTATGATCATCGATTGTTTATTTTTATTTCATCTTGTTTTGTAATCAATATGGGTATGTCCATCTTGAGGGGGAGTGTTTGCAGCGTTTCTTTTTTTGCTTTGTATTATCGTTGCTTTGGTCTCTTTTCTTTATGTGTCCAAGCTAGGTACACCTAGCTTGAGGGGGAGTGTTTGAGTCTTTATCCCACATCATACTTATGGTTTGATGTGTTCTTTATTATTCATTATAAAATAACCTCAAGGCCTCCTTTAAAGAGCACCTTGGGGATTCGAGTCAAACTCTTTATCATTTTACAACAGTCAAATCGCTACAGGTCCACAATGGTGACCGAGATACAATGCCATGCAACCCATATCGATGACTAAAACTTCCAATAATAATTACGATATGATGGAGATACATCCTAAATTCCATATAAATCCTGATCCACAGCCTACAACATACACATAACATAGCCTGCAATTCCAATGCAGGCAATAACAAGCCCATATCTCCATCCACAATGCAGAATAATATAATGCATCCAATTATGATATGACCCAATTAGAGAAGACAAAATGTTGGTGCAATGAATACTGACCATATCATCATATGTAATATGAACATATCATATAACATGCAAAACTTCCCTGAAAAACACAATATTTTCCATGATTCATCATCAAAGACCTCCTAAATCATCTATAATATTCTATAACACAGGAGGACCAAGAAGCTAAATGGAAGACATAGAGATAATAATATGACCACATGGAAGACATGTACAATGAGAAGATATCCCTATATGATCTATTTAAACAAATCAAGAAATGGGACCACTGTATCTTCAAATGGCATGTTCATGAGAATATGATCATGTGGGGTATGAATTTGTTGGCTTAAACAAGAAGGTAAAAGGTGGTTATGTGGAGTTGATCTGAGCTTCCAAGATACACTAAAGTAGATCGTGAATAATAGGAGATCAAGTAACTTTCTAGGTAATGTATAAAGAGAGTTTGAAGCAATTGTGAAAGGGAGTTCACTTGGATGAGGAGCATAGGAAAACAGGGAGAAGCAGAGAATAAGCTGAGGCAGAGGAGGAGGCTTCTAGAGGATGAACTGAACTTCAAGGAGCAAACACACCACCGGGGGAAGGGTAAAGGATATCTTTACAAGGTTTCATAATCTTTCTCTCCCCTTGTTCTTACTGTCATATATGATTATGGTGTAGCTCTAGCATGATATAATTGTTAATGCTGGGAGTTGTTTTTAACTGATTTATTTTTCTCTTTTCTACTATTTGTGTTTGTGAATGTTGATCTATTCTCTTGAACTTATTGTTTATCCATGTTGAGAATAACTATATGAAAATATGATTTTAGTGAAGCGAGAGAGGAAACAAGGGTTGTGCACTAGAGAATTGGACACTACTTATGGAGTAAAGGTAGTGTATCTTCGAAAACTATATCTGTGTGGACTTGACAACCCACACAGAAAGTACAAGCTCTTGAGGTAGTGGTAGAATTTTAGCACCATTCTCTTAATCATGTTTATCAGGAAACCTCAAGGGGTACTATAGCTACAAAAAGAGCATATGATAACTTTAGAGATAATTCTTAAGGGGCAAAATGGTCATGGTTCAATTTCACCTTTATGACCAGTAGGAAAGGTTGAGTTGATTAGTTGGATTCATTCTCCCATCCATGTGGATCCACTCCAAGGGAAGTGATAACTCAACTTGTTGAATATTAGGCTAGATGATTCTCACTATATTTTCATATATCTCACACACTTTCACCCCATATATCTCACACATTTTCACCCCATATTTTACTGTTTCTTATAAACACTCAACTAATCACAAGTGTAATCCAAATCCCCTCCCTGCGGATAAATGACCTAGTTACTTGCCAGTATTGTGCTACACTGACCCCTGTGCACTTGCAGGGGATCACCTAGGCACTTTTTTTGTTCCTGGGGGCAGGTCATTGTGATTACATTTGTTTTTTGAGAAACAAAAAACAAACCTTAAACCCAATTAAATGATATCAACTACATGAATCAAACGTCACCAATGAGGTATATTAAAGACAATATTTTCATTGAAATCATTTAGAACAAGATCATCATTAATGATTTGTTGAATGGTACTTTAGGCCTACCTATACCTCTTTTAATAAGTTAATTGGTCATTAAGTTTACCCTATTAATAGGTACATCCCTAATTCTTATTCTAACATTTCCAAACCATCTCAATCTATCTCAGTCATCTTCTCATCAATCGGAGCTACTCTAATTTTCTCTCAAATTAATTCATTTCTAATCTTATCCATATTAGAATATTCGCATGTCCCTCTTAACATTTCAATTTCTTATATCCTTATTTTTTATTCAAAATGTCTCATCAAATAAAATTATAGATAAAGAATATAATATTTTCTGGGGACATGTCATTGAGATGACATTTGTTTTTGGAGAAAAACAAAATAAAAATTAGAAAGAAAACAAAAAATTATAAAAAATAGAAAAAAAAAACACAGAGATGTAAATAAAAGATTCATTGTTGTATTCTTTCTATAATTTTATTTGATTCCACCCAATTTTGTATTTTACTAGTTGATATATATTTTTGAATTAAATGAAGAGCTTGGGTGGAATGAATGAACAAGACTTTTGTATAATTTGTGGAGATCCAGGACATGAGTTTTTTTGTTATGATGGTCTAAGGCAGAGGCGACCCTCATATGAAGAAGATGGGCCTAGTTAATCTTGGTCTAGTGAAGAATAAATGATCATCGACACACTTGATTGAATATTAGAGGACCAATCAAGGAGGCAAGCTCAAAACCATTCCAATGATGCAAGCCAAAATATACAAATGGATTGACCAAGGTCATATCTCAAAGAGGCAGTAATTAAAACAACTTCTTAAAGGTATTATGAAAATAAAGATAAAATAAACACACAATTTAGAAGGATGGGGGGGGGGGTTGTTTGATGTTTATAAATTAAGAAGAAGTATGATGGAAGAATATTTTTTTGAAATGATATTGAGAAATGAAAAGAGATGTTTTTTTAGAATTTTTTTTAGAAGGCGTAATCAATACAACTCTATCTCTTCACTTACTTATTAATCATTATCATTTAAATTAAACTCCAATTAATTATGATCCCTTAATTTGTTAACCCTCAAACCCTACGGTGGTTAACTTAACCACAAAGATGAAATTAATTTAACCCTAGGCTAGCTTCGGAACATGTAATCATACCACCATGCTTTGATTGTCATTCTAAGACTACCTTATGGTCAGTGGTTAATTAGGGCACATATCCATTCTAGAAATGAGAATTAATTGAGCTATAGGATTTTATTTGAACTCTAAAAAATAATCCCATGTTGTTTTGTTTTACCGATTAATATCACGTTCTCACAATTCACACATTACTCGACCTCACGTGTTTTGTGTAAATTTTTTAATTGCTTGCCTAGTTTCTTTTAAGTTAAATACTCAATTCATAGATAATATTATGTAAATTTCATTAGCACATTGATTAAAAACAAACAAATGAATAAGGTTAAAGGTAGATCGATTACTAAGAAAAATTACTCTTTTATGGACGGTGTAGTCATCATAGAAACGAATTGCATTCGCAAAGGTTTAGAAATTGTATAACCTAATCACATTTATAATCTTGATTTACATCCCAAAGAAGTGAATGATAGAAGAATAAAATTTAATAAAACATAATAAATGGAAGATAAAATAATAATTTTATTACCAAAACACAAACATTACATAATGAAGAAGAAGAAGGCTTTGATGAAGGGATCTTCACTTCAAGAGATATCCCTCTTGAAATGCCTGGAGAAATGGAGTGAAACTAATTATCCTATTCCCTCAATATCCCAATGCAATTCCAACCCCCTCCAAATGAGAAAAACACACATTTATAGAGTATATGGGGTTGGGTTACAAGAGGTTACAAGTGTGAATGTGGAAATTTGGTGAAGTATTTTAATCTTACTTGAGCCACCTTGTTGAACTCCAAAACGCGTGATCTAGGTATCCTTCCAGAAGGATGATTTGTGCAGAATTGGGTTATCTAAGCCCAATAAAAGCCCATATATAGAAGATATGGCCCAAATGGTGAAGTGATTTCCAATCTGGAAAGTCCAGTCCATCTTTGACTTCATGGCCCATTTACTCCAATCAAATGCATGATCGAGCTTGAATGTTCTAAATGAAATTTGTATCCCTTTGAGTGAGGAAAATGGTTCATTTTTTGTTGTACATAAACTCTAGATGAACTATACAATTAATTCTATTTCCAGTATATCACTTTCCCCTGCAGGAGTACCGATCCCCAGGTCTCGAATTCTAACCGCAACCTGACTAGGTAAAACTAGCCTTCCCACGCTGCCCTGCCCTGTTGAGCCTTTAAATCATATAGCGTGAAAGTACCTCATCAAAAACCATAAAATAGTGGAAATTGAACATCGGACCATGTTATGGAAATGGCCTAGGAGACATGTTACTTAGGATTAGCTTTAATGACTCGATTTTGATAACATATTCACTTTGAATTTTAAATAAAATGACATGTATGAATTACTAAGCTAGAAAATTGGATTGGAATATGTAACCAAAACTCGGGTGAGTTTATATTGAATAAATTTTGAAATTTCAGTTTAAAAGTTAAACCGATATGAAATTTTTTCATAGTAGTATTTAAAATGTAACAAACTCAATGTTGGATTGGTATAGCCCGATTCGGTTGGTTTTAATGTTTTTGGCCCATACTATAGCCTTTTAGACTTCTATCCGATAGTCACTATAACAATTTTGACTTGGGTGACCACCTTTTCACTGTAGCGATGCGGAATTCCTATGTAGTTGGTGGAATAGTGGATCGTCTTCTCTATTTTTAGTCTATTTTGAGATAGGGTTTTTGTGAGAGAAAACTCTAAGATAAACCCCTGTAAATTGTGCTCCTGGTTATACTAAAGTTATTCTGCCTCTCTGTGGATGTAAGGATTATTCCCGAACCACGTAAATCCTTATGTTCTCATTTTTTTTCCTTTTACTCTTTTGTGTTTCATCGTTTCTGTCACTGGAACTCCCGATGTTTCCACATCAACTGGTATCAAAGGTTGAGTTTGGAATTCTCCAATGATGGCTATCGATGAAGGTAAGGTGAAGATCGATCGCTTCGATGGAACTAACTTCAGTTTCTGGAGGATACATATTTAGGATTATATTTATCAAAAAAATATGCACTTGCCGCTTCTGGGTCTGAAGCCAACGGACATGGAGTAGTCAGAGTGGGAGCTACTAGATCAGTAGGTCCTAGGTGTTTTGCACCTTACGTTAGCAAAAAATGTGGCATTAAACATCATAAAGGAGAAGATGAAGATTGATTCGATGAAAGATCTCATGAATATTTATGAAAATCATTTTTCTGCAAACAAGGTGCACTTGATGTGATGATTGTTCAACCTGAAAATGGTTGACAAGAGAATTGTTACAGACCATATCAACAAATTCAACACCATCATAAGTCAGCTGACATCGGTGAAAATTGATCTTTTTGATGAGGTATGTGCACTGGTCTTACTATATTCTTTACCTGACAGTTGGGAAGCAATTGTAACAGTTTTGAGAAGTACCTCATATAATACCAAACTAGTTCTGAAATATGTATGTGACCTAATCCTCAAACAGATTCTATGGTTCTTCTATGAACATTGAAGGAAGAGTAAGGTACCCACAATGAGACAATTGTATAAGGCGATCAAAGTCAAGAGGGAAAAGTTGATACAAGGCAAAAGGGGATGGACTTGAGGGAAGAAAGGATATGTCAAGAAGGACTGCAGAGATAAATGAAAGGGGCCTAAAACCAGTGGAGAAAACACGACAGCTGAAGGAACTGATGACGTGCTACTGTTGTGCATGGATAGCCCAATGGAGTCTTGGATTTTAGACTATGGGGAATTTTTCCATTCTACATTGGAGAAGGTCTTACTGAAAAATTATGTTTCTGAAAATTTCATCAAGGTACATCTTACTGATGATGAACCCTTGCAGATTGTGGGGAAAGGAGAGGCACAAATCAAGACCAATAGTGGAAGTCAGCTGGTTCTGGAAAATGTGAGGTATATCTTTGGCTTGAGAAGAAATCTTATTTCTTTCATACAACTTGATGATGCAGGGTTGAGTACCACATTCACTAGTGGTGTTTGGAAGATCACCAAAGGAGCTATGGCCATAGCTTGGGGAGAAAATAATGGTACCCTATACAACATGATAAAAACTTTCATAGACATGGATTCATCACTAAAAGCTGCCAGAGATTCAAAAATATGGAACTAAAAACTAGATCACATGAGTGATAAGGGGGTGAAGGTGCTGGAAACAAAAGGGTTGTTACCATAGTTAAAATCATTGGATATTGGCCTATATGAATATTGTATCCTTGAAAGGAAGAAGAAGGTGTATTTTGAAAAAGGAGGCAGAACACTGAAGGCTGGGAAGTTGGACCTGGTGCACATAGATGTTTGGGAGCCCTCACTAGTACATTCCCTTGGAAGGTCACAATACTATGTGACATTCATAGATGACTCAATAAGTAAGGTATGAGTTTACGTTCTAAAAATTAAATCTGATGTGTTTAAGATGTTTCAGAAGTGGAAGGTCATGGTGGAGAATTATTCAGGAGAAAAACTGAAATGTTTGAGGTCAGACAATGGTAGAGAGTATGACAACAATGAGTTCAAATAATTCTGTTCTGATAATGTAATTCAGTGGGAGAAGACTATTCCAAGTATGTCTCAACAGAATAGTGTGGCAGAGAGGATGAATATGATGTTGAATAAATGTGGCAGAAGTATGAGGTTACACTCAAGGTTTCCCAAAACCTTCTGGGATGATGCAGTGAACATGGCAGCATATCTCATCAATAGGAGTCTATATGTACCATTGAAAGAACATCTACTTGAGGATCTCTAGTCTGGTAAGAAGGTGAGACTCACATTTACGAGTCTTTGGTTGTTTGGAATATGTACATGTTGATGTTGTTGTAAGGGAAAAGCTTGATGCGAATTCAAAAATATGTTTCTTTATTGGTTATGGTGTTATGGAGTTTGGTTATCACTTTTGGGATGATCTCAACAAGATGGTCATTAGGAGACTGAATGTGATATTCAATAAAGGTGTTATGTACAAATATTGTCATGTAGCTGAAGATGAAAATGAGAACACTGAATCACAGTTCAAAGAGAAAGTGGATCTTGAATGTGTATCTGAGCAAGAGACATCTGAACCGGTGGAACCTACTACTCTAGTGGAGTTGAAAAGATCAACAAGGGTGAGAAGGCCTGTGCAGAGGTATTCACCATCCTTACATTATTTTTTATTGACTGATGGTGGAGAACCGGAATGTTCTGAAGAGGAAATGCAGCTGAAGGAGTCAAGCAAGTGGGATCTGGATATGAAGGAGGATATTTCCTTATTACATGATAATAACACTTAGAAGCTGACACATCTACCACAAGGAAAGAGATAATTGTAGAAAAAATGGGTATACCAGGTCAAGGAAGAACATGATGGAAAGAAGAGGTTTAAGGAAATACTGGTGGTGAAAGGCTTCCAATAAAATGAGGGAGTTGATTTCACTGAAATATGCTCACTAGTAGTGAAGCTTACCACTATTTGGGTGGTTTTCAACATTGTGACATCAGAATACTTTCATCTTGAGAAGATTTATGTCAAGACTATTTTTCTTTATGGATATTTTGAGGAAGACACCTACATGCATCAAATAGAGGGATATATTGAGTATGGGAAGGAGGACCTGGTGTGCAAACTCTATAAGAGCTTATATGGATTAGAGCAAGCACCCAGGGAGTGGAACAGAAAGTTTGATTCATTTATGTCTAAAAATGAATATAAACGATGTGGCATGGATCAATATTGCTACATCAAGTCCTTTGGTGATGAATATATTATATTGCTTCTCTATGTGGATGACATGCTCATTGTAGGATCATGTATGCAGAGAATTGATGAGTTGAAAGGGAATTGGATGAGGAGTTATAAATGAAGGATATTGGAGAAGCTAGCAAGATTTTAGAGATGAAGATCAAGAGATACCATGTGGCTGGAACCTTAATGTTATCACAAGATGACTACATTGGGAAGGTTCTGAGAAGATTCAGTATGCTGGAAGTAAAGGCAATCTATATTCCCCTGATAGTCTATTTCAAACTCTTAAAGGAGAAATCACCAAAGGTGACATAAGAGGTTGAGTACATGAAAAAAGTTCCATACGCATCAGTTGTTGGAAGCCTAATGTATTCCATGGTCTGTACTCGACCTGACATCGCTCATGTAGTGGGAGTTGTGATCAAGTACATGGATAACCCTAGAAAGCAACATTGGGAAGCTGTGAAGTGGATAATAAGGTATTTTAAGGTTATAAAGGAGGTATCTTTGTGATTTGGTAAAGGAAATTCATTTTAGGGGTATGTGGATGCTGACCTTGGAGGTGACATCGACAACAAGAGGAGTGCCACGGGTTATTTATTTACCTATGGAGGAACTACGGTAAGATGGATATCACAATTGCAGAAGGTGGTGGATTTATCCACTATAGGGGTAGAATACATTGCTATAATAGAATATGGGAAGGAGATGATTTGGCTGAAAAACTTCTTGGATGAGTTGAGAATAAAGAGAGAGGAGAATTTATTTCACTTTGACAATCAGAGTGCGCTACATCTTGCAAAGAACCTAGTATTTCATTCTCGGATGAAGTACATTCATCTGAAGTATCATTTCATTAGAGGTTTGATATAGGATGGGTTGCAAACATTGCATAAGATTTGTGGAACCAACAATTCAGTAGACATGTTGACTAAGACAATGGTAATATAGAAGTTGATGCGCTATTGTGCCTATGTTAGTCTCCACTGATGAATGGAGGATGAGAGGTAGAACAAGGGAGGAAACAATGGAAGAACAAGAGGAAAACATCTTGTATTTCATGAATCATCAGGTTGAAATTAAAGATGTGAATGGAATGTACGCACACTAGTGAGTGAAGAAGAGTGATAGCTCTGATTTACTAAGTTTTCTTAGTCAGTGGCATCGAAGGATAGCAGTGTAGTGAACTGGGCTCCAAGTGGGATATTGTTGGATTGGTGTAGCCTAATCTAGTTGGGTCGAATGCTTGTGGCCCGTACTGTAGCATTTTAGACTTTTATCCGACAACACTATAGCACTTTTGACTTGGGTGACTGCCTTTTCATTGTAGCGATGCAGAATTCCTATACAGTTAGTGGAACAATGGATCTTCTTCTCTATTTGTATCACATTTCGGGCTAGGTTTTCTGCGAGATAAAACTCTGAGATAAAATCCAATAAATTGTGCTCCCGATTATAGTGAAGTTATTATACCTCTCTGTGGATGTAGGGATTATTCCCGAACTATTTAAATCCTTGTGTTCTTGTTTTTTTTTTCTTTTTACTCTTTTGTGTTTCTTCGTTTCTGTCACTGAAACTCCCAACGTTTCCACATCACTTAATTTGAAGTTTTTAATCATGATTGGGGAAGTGTGTGTATAAAAATGTATATTAAATAAAGAGTGAATATAAGTCATGAATAAGAGTTAAAATCTATCTAAGAGTCAGTTGTCAAATGTTGCTTCCATACACTGGCTTTCACACTTAACCACAGGGGGTGACAACTGTTTCGAATTGCTTAGTTCTAGAATTTCTCAACTCAATCTTGAATAAGTGCTTAGAAAAAACTGGTTTTGAAAAGAAATAGTGTGCGGTGTGTGTATGATCAATCATAAGAGAGAATGAAGAATGGGGATGTACATATCTCATATGAAGAATTGGGTTCTCGATATCAATTAAACATTTAGGGTGAAAATTCACAATTAAGTAACTTTTTTTAACTTTTTTTAACTTTATTTGGGATAAATGGAATAATAAAATTCATCTTGTTATTTTTAAAAATCCATACAAATTCATTATTTAATGTGTCAAAATGAATATGATTGTTTATTTTTGTAGTTGGAAAATTCCCCTTACCTCAAGTGAAGTGGGGGAATTCTTTTATAGATGAGTAAAATGGAATACATGAAGGAGTATTCTGATGTAGGGCTTAAAAATACCCAATATAATAAAACTAGGTTTAACACTCCCCCACAATCTAAACATGCCCAACTTGGAAAAAGAGTCAAAAAAGAAAGATGATATCAAACAAGACCATAGAAACTCCCCCTCAGGCTAGGATGCTAATGCTATTGATACCCAGCTTGGTACTGAGAGAGTCCAGATGATCTCCTAGGAGGCCTTTTGTAAAGATGTCAACCAGCTGATCTGTCGTCAGAATGTGGATGAAACTGATATGGTTCTTCTCAAGATTATGGTGAAGAAACTGTTAAGGAATCCTAGAGTTCCTTAACCGTATCGACGGTCCGAGTGGCATCTTTGACGGAGCTGTCCATGGAATTGACTAGTAAGGAAAATATTTTGCTATCAGCAAGATTTCATGGATGGTATTTGGGATCAGAAGATGGGGGTGTAGGATCCTTGAGGTGGGAGTTTAGGTCCATGCCTGTGAGTGACATCAACACTATCTTTCGCCATACCAAGAAATTGGTTGAGTCGAGTCACTCATCAACTAAGCGGGTGGAGGTGGTGATCAGTAGAGGTAGAACCGAAAGTGTGGTCGAAGGGTCATCTATTAGAAGAGAGGGGTCAAGACGTGCCAAGGAGATCAGGACCAGGGATAATATGTGAACCCAGAGAGCCACGGGAGGGCGGAGTTGAAAAAATATGGCGAGCTATGGGGCTGGTCGTGAAGCCAAGATTCCGTAGGCAGGTGGGTCTAGGAGAGCGCCGTAGGAGGTGGGACTGGGAGCCGCGATGGGAGGTGGGGCCAAAACTCTGTCGGGAAGCCTTCTAGAGGGTGGAAGCTGATCACGAAGCCGAGAGGGTTCGCTGGTAGGTGGGGGCTTATCATGAAGCTGGAAGTGACCACAAATGCGGGGCTGATTGTGAAGCTGGAAGGGGCCGCAAAGGCAGAGCCGAGCACGAAGTCAGGAGGGGCTGCAAAGGTGGGCGACACCATAGGAGGGTGCGAGCTGGTGGGGACTAGGAAATCACAGTGAGTGCGGGGTCGGTATAGAGCCGCGGGAGGGGACGTGCTGCCTAGAGTGCCTGAGGCCGGATGAGCCGTGTGGGTTGGACGCGGTCCGAGAGGTGCCTTCATGCGGAACTTGTTGGGAGGAAGTCACCAGTAGAAGGCATGCCAGGAATCACCGAAGGAGGTGATCTAGGAAGCATCGTAGGGAGGTTGGGGCCCGGAGGCCATGACGGGGCCATCAGGATGCTACAAGGAGGGATCACCGAGGAGGGATGAGACAGGACGGGATACACCGCTAGGAGGGTGGGGCCGAACAGAACCGAGAGTCCGTAGGGATGGAAGGTCCGGGCAGAACCGAGAGGCTTCATGGGGAATATTGGGAAACCCAAGATGTGGGGGGGGGGAGGAGGGATTGGGTTATAGATCACCCTCTGATACCATGTAGTTGGTGAATTCCCCTTACCTCAATGTGAGGTGGGGACATTCTTTTATAGATAAGTAAAATGGAATACATGGTGGAGTATTATTATGTGAGACTTGGAAATACCCAATATAATAAAACTAAGTTTAACAATTTTGTCATAGAGTGAATTCTATTATGATAATGTTGAGGTTGATGTTTGAGGACAAATATGGTTTAAGTGTGGGAGGATTGATTAGTAAAAATTTGAGCTTATTTTTCCTATTATTTTTAGGTGATTTTTTTTTGTGATTTAAAGAAAAAAATCCATTTATTTAATTGACTTGATCATTTTGGGGTTTACATTTACATTCATGAAAACATGAATTGTAATAATCAATTTAGATCATTTTTAACATAATTATTTTATCATTTTGAACATCAATTTTCACACCTAAATGCATTGATTTTGTCTTCATATAATTTTTTTAACATTAACACTATTTTAGTAATGGATTTTTTAACCACATTCTTTAAATTTTAACTATATTTATATTAACTAAATTATTTTTTTCATTTAACTTTTTTTAAAATTTATAAACATGTATATTTAATTTATTATTGAAAGGAATTCAAGGATGGCTAAATTATGGAAGAGAAATCAATCGGGTTGTGGTGTTTTGTTGCCTATCATAACCAATGGTGGGAGGAGATAGAAAGATGCGATACATTTTTGTTAAAGGAGTTATGATACTGCAGGTTGCGATGTTGCCAACCTGTGAAAGGCGGGGTTCACTTGGCCAAGTAACGAAGACATAGAGAGAAACTGGGAATAAGCTAAAGCTGAGGAGGAGACTTCCAGAGGACGAGCTAAACATGTAGGAGCACACAAGATCAGGAGGGAGAGTGAAGGATGGATTCCCAAGCTTTCTCTTCCCTTGTTATTACTGTCATATACGACTATGGTGTAGCTCAATCCTCTTTTAATTATTAATTTTAAAATTTTATTTTAATTTATTTTCTATTATCTTTATTATAGTTAGTGTTTGTGAATGTTGATCCATTCTCTTGAACTTAATGTTTAACCATTTTTCTAATGGGTAGATGAACCTAGGATTCTGGTGAAGCAGAAGTGAAAGCAAGGGATGTGTACTAGAGAATAGGTTACTGATAATGGAGTAAGGATGGTGTAACTTTAAAAATTGTACCCTTGTGGACTTGATAATCCACATTGCAAGTCCAAACTCTTGAGGGCATAGGTATAATTTCAATACCATAAAACCATTGGACTTCATGCACATAATGGAGATTTTCAAGAAACCTTAAGGGTGTTGGTCATGGTTGTATTGGTTTCTCCTGATCCGTTTTGGATGATGTTGGGATGAATGATAGCGGACTATACTAAACACCAGGAAGCAACCCTCGCAGATTGAGCTCAATGATGATCACATTGGGAGTTGCAGGGGCAACACACCCCTATTTTGAGGATTCGGGGGCTGATGGGCCTAGAACCATATTTTAGGGAACTGTAGCAACTCTGAATGACTATAGAAGAGATGGCCAGGCGACATCAACAAGGCACTGTAACAATGAGCACCTTGGCATGGCTACTATAGCAAAGTTGACTGGCGACACCAACATAGCACTGTAACAGTGTGGACTTTGAAGAAAGTAGTACTATAACTCCACGGGCTTCTATACACCAACCAATATAACAGCTTGGACTTGGGTGGTTGTGGTGTTATAGCACATCAGACTTTTTTTTGCGCTTGGTGGAACAATTCATTTTGACTGAGGGTGGTGCTTGAAAAACTCTGAAAATTCCCTATAATTTGTGCTCCCAATTATAGTGATATTTCTGTCTCTCTATGTATGTAGGGATTTTTTCCCAAACCACAAAAATCATTATGTCTGTGTTCTTCTTATTCTTCTTTTGTTCTATCTTTTCTTCACCTACAAAGCTCTATCATGCAACTCCTGATTTTTCTGCAACAGGTCATAGACCAGCTGCTAAAACTCAAGAGTGGGGGTGAATTGAGTTCTTGAAATTTTCTTGGCTTAGAAAACCACCATATTTAAGGTATGATGAGTTCTGTTTTTTTTCTTAACACGAAAAAGTAGTGGAAATAAACTCACAAAGAAAAAAATTAGACACAAGTGATTTATAGTGGTTTTCAAAACAAAAATCCCCAAGTCCACTCCACTAACACTCAACTCCTAGAGTTTAGTGATTTTAACTAGTACCAATCCTTTTACCAGGGACTGCACAACTATGTGTATGTAGTTGACACTTGATATAATGCTATAATCTTTTACTAGGCTCCAAAAAAGATTTGAAAACCCCAGTCTTCAAGGTTCTTTTATCAGGAACCTTCACAGAGAAAGAGGATAAAAGAGATATTACAAATGCAGCTCACAGTTGTAAGATAAAACTGATAGGAGAGAAGAGTTCTCTAGAAGAAAATATAAGAATGACGACCTGCTCAAGTGCATGATTTTTTTATTTTTTATGTTCCATTTACTTCTATTTTTTCACATTTGAATACTCATGCAAAAACTTATCTCTTAATTTCATAGCATAAGATCCAAAAAATCTGGTATTAGAATTAAATTCTAAAATTTCCTTATCTTGAAAATAAATCGACAACCAAACTGAGCATTAAATTATCCTTGTACTATATTCTTCTCACGATACATGCAATCTTTTTAAAATCGATTTTACTTAAAAGAGTTAATTCGATATTTAATGTATCTACGATAGCATCAAATTCCACTAAAAGTACACTGATGATAATAAATGAGCAGGTTGCAGAACCACATAGCCGAATTTCACTAATTTGAAATCACATAGACAATTTTATCCATGCAGTCATTTTTCAGGTAGCCATTTTTTATTTAGCCAAATTACATATACATTCTTTACAAACTGAATTATTCACGTAGTCTTCTTTGTCACACAACTGAATACCAAATTTGACATCGCCGAATGAATTTCATAGCCATTTGAAACAACGTAGCCAAATTCACCATATATCCAATTCACGTAGCCGATTACTCCACATAACTAATTCACATAGGCATTTGATCGACTTAGTTGTTTTCTCATGTAAGTGATTCATTGATGTAGTGAATTTCCACGTAGACGATTTCACGGCGTAGTTGATTCACATAGGCATTTCATTCACGTAACTGATTGTTTGAAGTAGATGAATATCTATGTAGATAATTTCTTCACGTATCCAATTTTCCATACTTAGGAAAATTTCATCAAAAACATCCAAAATTGTAGACTACCAACATAATGAACTAAAAAAGGCTTTAATAAGATTAAACCTGATAAACACACTTAAAACAAAAACATTCTCAAATCATAAATTACATCGAATATGTTAAAATAGCATTATCAGTACCACAATCCCCCCTCTTTTGAAAATCAAAAAACTCATTAAACATTAATCATGAAATTTTAAAAGGTTAATTTAGCACTTAGAGTGATGAACTATTTAAGTACAATGCTAAAATTGAATTAAAATTGGGCCAAGACTGAATTTCAAAAAATATAGAAAGATAAAACACACACACAAAGATGAAAACATTAAAAAAAACAATCCTTAAGAAAGACATTAAATGAAAACAATTTCTATGAAAAACAAAAGAAATGTATAAAGAAGAATTGCATTGATTATTAGAATTGGTACAAAAATATGACTCAACACCCACAAAAAATGCATATACAAGACTTAGTCAAAAGACCCTGACTTGTGGATATGTTCAAACTGAGAAGGAGGTTTGGGTGGAGATTTATTGAAGGTTGGAGAGGTTGAAGATGTGGTAGGGTCCATCATTGGTGGTAAAAAAGCTCTCCCAACTTCCATAATAGTATAGTTTGTAGATTCAACTGTTGATCTATCTCTTGGATTCAGAGTAGGTTGGTCGAGCACTTTTTTCAGATTTCAAGAAGCCACACTGAAATCATAAGAATCTACAAGGAAAAATTCTAGTTTCTTTGGAGGTCCCGAAGATGAAGCTTCTTATCTAGACTGTTCAGCAACAAAGGAAACATCAACCTTAGATTATTATTTCTGATATATCCTAGGCGTGTCAAAAATTGTATCTACTCTTTGCCTGATACCTCTAAAGGTATCTGAAAGTGCTGGTCCAAGGGTTATTTTGCCTCTGAGATAAAACAAAGCATCTTCACACATATCAATCCTCTTGATGATATATAATTTATATAAATCTAGAAAAGAAATGGAGAATTGTCTGTGCATTTGGGAAACTGCTACTAAACCATTATTCAGCATTCCATTGAACAATTCAATCTGCTCAGTATAAAAATGTTAGGGTTCACAAATTCACAAACCAAAAAGACAGAATCGAGAATTGTATTGCTATATAAAACTTTGAGTTACAAGAGGAGTTCACAAGAAGAAAATGGAAAAAGAAACAATAAGGGAGAAGAGAGAACTTGAGAGGCCCCTTAGATCTCTTTCCCAATCCCTTAGGCTCCCATGTAATAACTCTCAGCCTACTCCCATAGATTCCCCCATCAGTTTCTTTAAAACAGAACTCTCTCTCTAACAACCTTGTAAGTGTGTTCCAGCTAGCACAGTTTGATTAAAAGTATCCCATCTCTCTTAAGAAATGACATCTATGCCCCACCTATGATACACCTTCCAAGTACCAGGTAAGTCAGAGAATCTATTATTCACCACCACTTGAAGTGCAGACAAAACTGAAAAAAGGAAACTGATTGTGGAGAAAAAATTCATCCTCCCAAGTAGCATATTCCAAAGGACACCCCTTCTATTTAATAAGGAATTGGTTTTGAAAAACTACCCTCTATATCTGAGTGTGCCTGAACACAAAAAACTTAGGAAACAAAGAGACAGATTCATCACCCTCCAAATTATCCAGAAGAGTAGGCTACATAGCAATAGACCCAACTGCTTTCTTAAGCTGAGAAATGTGAAAAATAGGATGAATGCAGAATTCTAGTAGTAGATCAAGCTAATAAGATACATGAAAATTTTTACGTTGTACTCTAAACGATCCATAAAAATGTGGGGAAAGTTTCGGAGAAATGTGACAGGTCAAAGAGTGCTGCTTATGAGAGAGAAGGTGAACAAAAACTAAATCATCCACCTGGAAAGCCAAGTCCCGATGATGTTTATCTTCCTGAGCCTTCATTAAATCTTGAGAGTGATGAAGATGATATTTAAATTGTATCAAGGCCTCTTATCTATCAAGAAAAGTATGGGCTATAACAAGGACTCGAATTTCTAAAGGAAAAAAATTTAATACCGTTGGAGGTGGCTGCCCATAAACTATTTCAAAGGGAGTTATATTAGTGGAAGCATTCCAAGTAGTATTATATAAAAATTCGGCTCAAGAATGCCAAAAAGACCACTGTTTGGGTTTTTTTCCGTAAAAACATCAAAGATAAGTTTCTAAACAATGATTGACAACCTCTGTTTGACCATATATTTGTGGATGGTAAGTATAGTTGAGTTTTAAAACAGTGCCAATTTAGTCCAAAAATGGATAACAAAAATTGGATCGCGATCACTGACAATAGATGAAGGAATGCCATGGAATCGGACAATTTCCTATAGAAATATTTTTGCTACATTTCACATTGTGTATAGATGTTTAAGGGGAACAAAATTACCATATTTAGACAAGTGATCAATGACAACCAAAATTATTGTATAACCCCAAGATTTGGGAAGGATGATGATAAAATCCATGGAAATATCAGACCATACCAGCTGGGGAATTTTGAGAGGCTCAAGGAGACCAATTGGCAAAAGTGTAGAATACTTATTTCATTGGCAGATGGCACATTGGTGAACAAAATAGAGAACCTTATTTTTTATCCCAAGAAAATATAAATTGACAGCCAATTGTATGTAATTATGATAGAAACCATAATGGCCACCTTGAGGAGATGAATGAAACTCAGCATGAATAAGAAGGAAAAGAGCTGAAGAGCTGAAATGACCTTACTAAACTATGGGTCATCCAAAACACCCTTCTATAAATCAGGATGAGGTTCCCAAACTGAAGAAGGTTGGAGAAACAAAAAATTAATAGAATCAGCCCAATGAGAGAGAGCATCAGTCGCATAATTTTCATGACTTGGTTTGTACTTGACTTCAAAAGTTTATCCAAGTAATTTTTCAAGCCACCATTGCTGATCAAATGTAGAAACCCGTTATTGAAGAGAAAATTTAAGACTATGATTATTTTAATACACTATAAAAAAGTGTCCAAGAAGATAAGGCCGCCAATGTCAGATATCCAACACCAATGCCATGATTTCTTTTTCATAAGTAGACTTATCCAAGTTAGAATATATAAAAGCCTTACTAAAATAATCAATAGGTTGACATTGTTACATAAGTACTGCACCTACACCCGACTAGAAGCATCGTATTCAACTTCAAACTGTTGGAAAAAATTAGGTAAAACTAGAACAGTAGATTCTATAATGTAATGTTTGAGATCTTGGAAATCTTGGGATACCTTCGGGGCTGAAGAGAAATTATCCTTCTTAGTGAGAGTAGTGAAAGGCTAGGCTATTTTACCATAATTGTGAATAAATTTCCTATAGTATCCAGTCAGGATAAGAAAAACACAGACCCCCTTAACAATAATAGGCATGGGCCAATCTAGAACAACCTGAACTTTAGAGTTTTCCATGGAAACAACCATTTCAGAAATAACATGACCCAAATAAGCGACTTCCCACTGAGCAAAAGAGAACTTACTGAAGTTAGCGAAAAAAGAAATAGCATCCAAAACATGTATCAATGACCGCAAATGGTCAAGATGGGAATTCTAATAGCAATTTTAAATCAAAATGTCATAAAAAAAATAAGCACAAAATTTTGTAGGTAAGGCCAAAAAATATCATTCATCATAGCTTGGAAAGTAGATGAAGCATGGGTAAGGCCAAAAGGCATTAACAAGTACTCATAATGCCCACTATTGGTACAAAAAGTAGTCTTTTCAATATCATTCTCCTACATTCAAATCTGATGATAACCTGAATTGAGGTCCAATTTAGAGTAATAATGTTCCCCATGTAATTAATCTAGTAATTCATCCACTATGGGTATAAGAAACTTATCTGGGATGGATACTTTATTGAGATCCTTATAGTCAACACATAATCACCAAGAGACATCCTTCTTTTTTACTAAAAGAACCGAACTCACAAAAGCGCTAGAACTTGGCTTGATTTGTCTAGAAAGAAGAAGAGTTCCCCTGATTCTCAATTTCATTTTTCTAAGAATGCGAATAACGATATGGCTAGACCAAAATAGGACCTTGATCAGGTAGTAATTAAATTTCATGAGCATGGGTTTGGAGTGGAGGAAGACCCATGAATTCTAAAAATACTATATAAAACTGGTCTAACAGTTGATGAAGGTCATGCAGCTGATAAACTTCCAAAGTAAGGAATTTCTGCTGCTATATAGTAACGGTCAATGCACAGTGGTGCCAACCTTTAGAAGATATAGCAATAGATTTGGTCAGCCTAGAATCTGTAGAAGTTAATTTTTCATCTCCCTGAAGAAGATGATTGCGGTGACCAACAACAAACTGCATAGTCATAAGTTTCCAATAAATTTGGACTTCACTGAGAGTTTTTAACCAGGATATGCAAAGAATGAGATTGAGTTTGCCTATACAAAAAATATGAGAATCAATTATGCAAGTATAATGTCCCAAATATAGCTGTAAACCAATACTCAAGTCCATAGTACGAAGCTTATGGACATTACCCAACCGAACATTCAACGTAGTAAAATGATTAATAGGCAAGCCAAGTAACCTGATTAAAACTAGAGTCAGAAAATTATGTGTTGCTCCACTGTCTAGTAAAACTAAAATAGGAAGACCAACCAAACAACCTTCCAACTTCATTGAATCCATGTTACCAGACGAATGAGGATGGAGAGGAATGTCAGTAGCTAAATCATAGTATTCCACCATATTACGGTCGGTGTTATCGAAATCCACAATAAAAACAGGAGAATTTTTGGTATCACTGGAGGGTGAAATACTATCATCCAACTCATTTCCCTAGCCTAATATTAAAACACACATCTGAGGGGCCGCTCATTTGTGCAAAGGACTATAATTTAAACCACAATGGAAACATAGTCCTTATTTACGATGATCCTCCCATTCCTAGTTGGACAACTGCCGAATTCCGATGGTGCCTACTAAGGACTGGTGCACAGAGTCATCAAAAGGTGGCGATGGAATATGACCCCCATGTTTGAAAATCAGCGAAGAGGGAAGGGAAGGAACCAAATACCATTGACGGGTGCCAGAACAAGAAGAATCACTACTATGGAATGGTGTACTAAGACCTTAAGGAAACTCCACTTCATCCTGATTAGCGATCCACATCTCATGTAGACGAGAGTCGAGATTCTGGATATGCACCCACATCAACCATGTAAAAAATATCCAACATATTGTGGTTCAGTTTGTTGAGGAATCAAAGAATAAATATATTTGAAATGCTCAATATATTCCGATATAGAACCAGTATGGTGAAGGGCATCCAATTCCTCATAAGGATTGATAACTTTTAAACCACTAAATCATTCCAATAATTCTTCTTTTAGAACGGACCAAGAAATTTGGGGATGGACTTCAGAAACAAAGTTAAACTAATGAATAGATGATTCATCCATACTGACATGTGTTATAGGTACCTTAGACACCTATGATGTCTGTTGAACATGGAAATAAAGCTTCGCTTGAGTAATCCATCCATGAGAATCCTTTCCATGAGGCCCTGCACAAAAGGTATAGAGGTGCGAACAACTCTAGATGTTGTAACAGGGCAGTGAAGATCACGTTGAGGAATAGTTGTCGTAGTAGTACTAGAAGAATGTTCTTTAGATTCCAAGGTTGTCACAGAAGGTCATGGCTCGTTGGAAAGAGGATGAATATTTGGATGGCACATCGCACTAGTAATTTTTTTTCAAATTTTGAGTTGTTACTTGGCATCTTGATCCCAACATTGCTGATGGTGAGTGAAAGATTTGACTGAGAGAACAATAACACCAACTGATGACTGAAGATCAGTGAGTGTTGACTCCACATGATTCAAGCGCTGATCCATTCCATCCAAGCGAGATTGATGATGAGTTTCCATGGTGAAAAAAATTAAATTAAGCAATGTGACTCCTTGATGAAAGAGACAGAGCGACAAATCAGACCAAGTGTTAGGGTTCACAAATTCACAAACCACAAAGAAAGAATCAAGAATTGTATTAATTTATGAAACTAAGAGTTACAGGAGGAGTTCACAAGAAAAAACCAGAAAAAGAAACAATAAGTTAGAGGAGAGAACTTTAGAGGCCCCTTAGCTATCTCACCCAAGACCTTAGGATCCCATGTAACAAGTCTTTTCCTACTTCTGCATATTCCCCCCATCGTTTTTTTAAAATAACTCTCTCTCTAAAAACCTTCCATGTGTGGTCTAGTTGGAATAGTTTGATTAACAGTATCCCCTATCTCTTCCAAAATGAAATCTCTTCCCCTCTTATGATACGCCTTCCAATTACTAGGTATGTCATGGACTCTATTAAAAAAATATGAGGAGAACTGATCATGGAACCAAGCTGAGAATCAAATGAAGTAACTGAAGTCCCTGAATATAGCTTCTTTTGAATCTATTCTACTAAAACTTGAAAACAAACCAATCTTCCCTCTAAAGAAAGGAATTTATTGTCCAAGTTTGAAAACCGTTTTATCAAGATTTGACAAACCTCATTCAAAGAAATAGAGGGATCTTGATCCACTAGAGTAGGAGCAGTAGCTAGCATAGCAATTATGATAGCAAGCTACACTGGAACAACTAGTCAAAAAGGACTATATACCAAAATCTATCTTTCTGTAAGAGAAGTTGGCACAACAGGGGCTTTTTCAGACTCTGAGGAACTAGAATCATCTTCTGAAGAGTCTTTCAACAGATATTCTACTCCTAGAATCTTGACCAGCATATGGGAAAAGTGCTGATGATTCCTGTTTATTGGACCAATGAAACATGAAATCATATCCTTGACTTGCTTAGTCACACCCAGAGTCTCTTCCACCTGACCACCAATACTTTTCTAAAGATGGTCAACCATACTATCTAAAGACATATTAGTCCCAAGATCCAATTTGCTGATATCCTCATTGGTATCCTGAAACTTAGCTGATAGATCTCTTTTGAACTCTTGCGTCAAAATAAGTGTGAAGATGTCACATTGTAAAGATTGGATCTGAGAAGCAACAAAATTCATATATGAAAACACTAGATCAAACTGATCCTTGAGATTTGGAGCCAGAGAAGGTGTGGAGGTAGATATAGCACTTGGTTGAAACATCTTAAGGAACTCAAACTATCTCACAACTAATCTATTCAAAGTGTGAAATATCTTCTTCATTTCTATTACAAAATATTGAATCTAATAAAAATCTTCTTGAGATATATCTGATTGGACCATTGGAAGATTATGAATCATGTCTCTTTGAGATGAAACAAGAACAGCAATCTCATATCTATGACTTGGTATCATGGAAATTTTTCATCCCACTCTCTAAATCTCTTTGATAGAGATACATGGGAATTTGTAGGGGGGAAAAACTGGAATTGCATAGGGGTAACCAAGTGGAATATGCTGGAATATGCCCATTGGAATATGCTGGAATATGCTGGGAAACCTGGTCTCCCCTAACCACCTGGGAGAATATTATGGGTGTGGGATCCACAGATGTTAAAAAACCCAGGAGATGGAGGCTATTAAATAGGGGGTGGAGATAATGTAATGGAGGAAAAAATATTTTGTGCAGTCGGCTTGTAAGCTTGGATTTTGGTCGTGAGGCTTGGGTGGAAGTTCCCAGGGAGATCTTGAGTTTTCTCTCATATTTACTTCCCTCTTGGTCTCTAATATTCTTTTTTTATATTCCTCTATTGTAATTTCGTGGTTCATTATATATATAAATACCAAGTGTTAGTCCTCTTTTTCTATCATTGATCCGACCTACCAGATAATCCTTTTGGGAGGAAAGCCCTACTGGATACCTGCAACCAAATTCTTGCTACTAGAAATCATTGTACCACTGCCATATTCCTCACTCCCCATTCCCACATGACCATGGAGACCTATCACCAACCACATCTTGATGCCTTGGTGAAACACATGGACAATCTTGAAGCAGTAATATCTCATTTGGCATTGACATTGACTTCATTTACAAACGACCGAACGAAATTCCGGAAGAGCCTCTCATACGGGGTCCGTCGCCTGGAGGAACTACTACCATAAGGGAAGGCACAACCATATCCCATGCTAAATACCATTGAGATGCACTCATTAGTGATAGGAATAATGAAAATGTAGGCATTTAAAGTTGTAGTGATGACTCATATTGCTGGTCACGTCCAAGATCAGTTTTCTACACTTTATCACCTATAGATTGACGCTCAGCCGATAGTTCACATGTAGGATTCACTAATGAATTTATTTGAAGCTAAGGAAGAACTAGTCCCACCTTCATTGACATTATACTTATCTGTGACACTTTTTTTTGTTTCCGGTGCCTTTACAGCGTGCATCTTCGACGAGTCTTGCCTATGACCAGGTCATTCTTGTGCACTGACTTGAGCATCTTTCTTCGGTCTTGTCCTCACGCCTAACTACTTTTATGCCCAATAGCATCAAGAACAAGCACCTGATTCAATACTAGGGATACTATAAAAATGATCTTCTCACAACACCTGTACATATTGATATAGAGGATTATGAGAAATGCAGGATCCTCAGCCTCCTAGAATAATTTTTCCCTGCCTTAGGATATTTTTTCCCAGTTGTTGGAGAAACATATCAAGAAATATTTCCACATGCATCAGTTTGGACAGTCTTGCAGGCTGAATTGTAGAAAGACTTACCTTTCCAACAAGAAGGGATGATTGATAGAGTTCCTAAAAAGAAACATAAGAAATTGCACCAACATGTTCTATAGAGGAAGTGGTGTTACTAGAAATTCTTGAATGGAGGAAAAAAGGTACGTGGTTTTCACCAAACCATCATGGTTCGTCCACTCCACAACAACAACCTCCTTCTCTGAGAAGACACATGGATGAATTTTTTCAAGAACGTCATGATCAAGACACATTGTTTCCCAAACCTCCAAAGCCACCATGGGCTTGTCCTTCATGGTGTCTTATGGTTTCTCTGTACTTTAGGAGAGACCTGATAACTCAGCTCAGGTGATTAACCAAACAATTTTTCCTTTGATATTGGTTCATCCTTCTGTTAAGCATGTGTTTCATCTTAAGTTCAAAGAAGGTCACCAGGACTGGAATGGGGTTGTTGGTTCTTGTTAAACCTAATTTTATTATAATGGGTATTTCCGAGTCCCACATAAAAATACCACACAATGTAATATTTTTTAATCATATATAAAAGAATGTCCCCACCTCATAGTGAGGTGAGGGGAATTCCCCATATACATGGTATTAGAGAAAAAATCCCGATATTTTTTACGTTGCCCTTCCTTCTCTAGTAGAATCCCTCCCAGCGGCCTCCTGACCCCGCCCTACCTCTGACTTCTAGGCATCCTGATGTCTTTCCCTCCCTGTCGTTTCCCTATTATGCTAGTCCCCCCTCCCATCGCGGCTTCCTGACCCATCTCTAGTTGTTTCTCTCGAACTCGCCACCCATCGTGGCTCCCTACCCACCTCCTGTCACAGCTCCCAGCCTACCTCCCATTGTGGCTCCTAGATAGCCTCCCATCACGGTTCTTAACCCTGCCTCCCATAGCGTCTCTCGACCTTCCTCCCATCGTGGCTCCCAGACCACATCTCTTTGTGGATCCCATCCCCGCCCCCCATAATGGCTCCCAACCCACCTCCTATCACGACTCCAAACCCCTACCTCTATCGCAGCGTCCCGACCCCATCTCTTATGGGATTCCCAGCTTCATGACCAGACCCCACCCTCTATGATGTTTCCCAACATTTATTGTCTCCTACCTCCCACGAAACTTCAAACTCGAACAACCAACACTGCACTCAAGGCAAAACCCCTCCCACAATGCTCTACTGGCCCCGCCTCCTCATGACCCTCCTGCTCGCGTCCTCCCGGCTTCATGACCAGCTCCACCTTCTACCGTGATTTACCGGACCACCCTCCCATGACTCTCTAGTTTTACCAGGCCCTACTTCTCTCGACGACTCCTGGTCCCTCTATCCTTAGCACATCCTAACCCCACCCTTCCAATGGTTGTACCTTCGGTTCCACCTCTTCTGATCACCGCCTCCACCCTCCTAGTTGATGAGCGGCTCGACTCAACTAATTTCTCAGTCTGGTGGAAGACAGTGTTGATGTAACTCATCGTCATGCACCTTGACTCCCACCTCGAGGTTCTTCCTCCCCCATCTTCTAATCCTAGATACCACCCATGGAAGCTTGCTGATAGAAAGATCTTTTCCTTACCGGTCAATTTCTTGGATCGATCCATCAAGGATGTCACTCAGACTGCCAATATGGTTAATGAACTCTAGGATTCCTTAAACATCATGTATTCTGAGACAAATAATTTTA
Organism: Viscum album; assembly: GCA_963277665.1. Classification (NCBI taxonomy): domain Eukaryota; kingdom Viridiplantae; phylum Streptophyta; class Magnoliopsida; order Santalales; family Viscaceae; genus Viscum; species Viscum album. The sequence goes on from OY728133.1 coordinate 820,223,734, forward strand.
ATTGGGTATCTAATGTTCTTTAGGGCCTTTCGTTCATCCTCCCGAAGGCCCATCCTTTTATAACATACTTCATGGAATGGAAAGCTCTCCAGGATGATTTGTTTGAGTTGTGGCCCATTCCCCAGACACCAGATGAAACCTTGGCCTAGAGGGACCAATTTTTCCTTTTTAGCCTTCTCCATGGTCTCAATCCTGAATATGTGATGATGACCATAGAGATACTCCTCATACCCTCTTCTCTAGAGATTTCACAGGTGTATCATCACCTTGGAAATGCTCATCAGGCACTTGCCCAACCCACCCTCATCATCAATCACACTACCCTCTTGAGTCATGGCAGTGGACGCTCCTTAGGCACTCATGGACGTGGTCATGGTGAGGGTCATCTAAGTCCCCTCTATCACCACTATGGAAAGCTTGGCCACCTAATTGACCGTTGTTGGGTTCTTCATATCCACCCATCTTAGCAACCTTGGAAAGGTTAGACTGTGGTCTAGGATGCTTCCCCATCAGTCGTAGCTCTTCCTCCATCTCTAGACCTATCTATAACTGAGCTCTAGCTGATTCACGATCATCGAACCAACTCTCTACCAAGTTCTTCTTTGGCATATCTTTCCCACTCGGGTGGTTCCAATTCTTTTTTCAGTCGTCACTCCTTTGTCTAGATGCTTGAATTAGGTGCATCAGATCATCTCATAGGTGATGTGGGTATATTATCCACCTACCATCCATATACCAATTCCTTATCTATCAGTGTCACAGATGGATCCACTATACCCATTTAGGTCTTTGGTGCATGCTCCCTAACTTCATCTATTCACCTGTCATTTGTGGCACATGTGCCTCACAATCCTTTTAACCTTCTCTTTATAAGTAATCTTACAAATAATTTCAATTATAGTGTCATCTTTACATCTTCTGTTGTTGTGTTTCAGGAACAAATGACAAACCGAGAACTTGATAGAAGCTAGCTTTGGGATGGGGTGTATATGTTCGATGAACTAACATCTATCGCTTGCACGTCTTTCTCTGATCATGCATTGGACCTTCATTCCCGATTGGGACATACACCCACCTCCACCCTTCATCAACTTTTTTCTAATATTAGTCAGCATGTTTCCTTTCATTGCGAGTCATGTAAATTTTCAAAACATCATCGCACTTCATATATTCCTTGAGTGGTTACATAGGCCTCCAAACCATTTGATTTGGTTCATTCAGATATATAGTGTCCTTGTGACTTCTTGAGTCACTTAGGGTGTAAATATTATATATCCTTCATTGATGATTTTTCACATATGACTTGGTTGTACCTTCTTCAATATCGATCTGAAGTATTTTCTACTTTTCAGTCCTTTTACCATGAGATTAATACCTAGTTTTCCATATCTGTTAAATGTCTCCACTTAGAAAATGGGCAAGAGTACTTCTCTACTATCTTTCAGCAGTTTCTCTAGGAAAATAAAATCATTCATCAGACCTCCTATCCTAATACTCCTCAGCAGAATTGAGTGGTCGAGCAGAAACACTGACATATTACGGAGACTTATCATGTCCTCCTATTCCACTGGTAGGTGCCTCTTCTCTTTTGAAGGGATGTCATCCTTACTACTACTTACCTCCTCAACCGTCTTCCTTCTTCTATCCTTTAGGGGGAGACTCCTTTTCGGACTTTGTTCTTCTCTCTCCCTCCTCACTCACTTCCATTTCATGTGATTGGATGTCTCTATTATATCTATGACACTCATCCCAACCTCTCCAATATCTCCCCAAATCCATTTGTTGCATATTACTTAGATATTAATGCACTCAGCATGGATACTAATTCTTCTCTCTAAACTTATGGCAATATATCATCTCTGCTGACGTATTATTTTTCGAGAGCTCTCTGTTCTCTCTTCCCTCTCCTCATGCAGAAAATACCATCGATGGTTATATTCCTATCATCACCCACCCTCCTCTGGTGTATCCCCTACTGATCACTTGTTTAGTAAGGTCTACTCTTTTCGCCTATTGACTATTCCCCACATCCAAGCTGAATAAAGTATCATCCCCACTTCGTCTGATGCTCATGCACCGGCACCAGAAAACTTGCCCATTGAACTACGAAAAGGTACTCGTTCTTTCCAGAATACTTATATATATACATCTTCATACAGAGATTTTTTATCTTTGTAAACAATATTTATTCCTCACACATTTGACGATGAAAAATCTCACCCAGGGTGGCTACAAGTGATGCAGGATGAATTATGGCAAAGGGATTAGCTCAAACATATGGTATCAACTATTTTGATACTTTATCTCCGGTTTCAAATATGACATCAATATGATTATCCAATTATTTGAACACTTATCATCATTAGACCCTTAATCAACTGGATTTCAATAATGCATTTCTCCATGGATTTATTGAAGAAGAGATATATCTGCAGCAACCTCCATGATTTTGTGCCTCAGGAGCTGGCTCTCATGTCTGCCGATTTCATCGCTCTCTATATGGTCTCAAATAGTCTCCTCCTGTTTGGTTTGGTAGATTCAGCACCGTCTTCACTGAATTTGGGCTCTCTTAGAGTATGAAGGACCACACCATATTCTACCATATGACATCCAATGGTTGCATCCTACTGGTGGTGTATGTTAATGATATCATCATCACTGGGAGCGACTCCACTGGAATCACCCAACTCAAGGGGAATATTCACCTCCACTTCCACACCGAAGATATTGGTACTATAACATACTTCCTTGGCATTGAGGTCTCCCATTCTACGGACCCCATCTTTCTCTGCCAACAGAAGTATGTCATCGATATCTTACAGGATGTGGGTTTGAGTTAGGAAACTACCCTGGACACTCTTGATCCTGGAGAATGTTCTATCTATGAAAACATAGAACCCTTTTATCACCCAGAAAGCTACCATCTTCTTGTGGGAAAACTCATTTAACTCACCATGATATGTCCAGAAATTGTATGCACTGTATGAAAAGTGAGCCAATTAATAGAGCATCCGACCAAATCTCAGTGGGATGACATCCTCCGCATTGTAAGATATTTCAAGAAAGACTCTGACCGTAGTCTTCAGTACTCACATCACGATCATCTAAATGTTGAGGTTTTCTATGATGCTGACTATGTTATTTGTCTTACTACCCAAAAGTTTACTTCTGGATTTATATATTTTTTGGCAGGTAACCTCATCTCTTGGCGCAACAAGAAGCAAACTGTCATCTCCCGATCTAGTGTGGATTCTGAATAATGTGTCATGGCCATAGTCACTACTGAGATAATTTGGCTTCCTCATCTCCTCCATGAGATTGATTTCCACTGTTGATGTTGGCTCATATTTGGGGTGACAATCAGCCAGTAATGAAGATTGATTCTAATCCCATATACCATGAACAAACTAAGCATATCGAGGTTGACTGCCACTTTCTTCGCCATCACCTCAAGAAAAACAATATCAATTTTGACCACATTCCAATAGTAGAACCACTTGCTGACATCTTCACCAAATTCCTCTTGGGAGATCGTATAGACTCTCTCAGTACCAAGCTGGGTATCCATAACATCAACGACCCAGCTTGAGGGGAAGTGTGTATGGTTTTGTTCACTGTCATCTTTCTTTTTTTTGGACTCTTGGTCCAAACTGGGCATGTCCGGATTGAGGGGGAGTGTTAAACCTAGTTTTATTATAATGGGTATTTCTGAGTTCCATATCATAATATCCCACCATGTAATCCTTCTTACTCATCTATAAAATAATTTCCCCCACCTCACATTCAGGTTAGGGGAATTCTCCATCTACAGTTCTAATATAGGGGTTGTAGTTGGTCATCCTACTGTGGTTAAAAGCTATATAAACACCAAGGTCGTGGATGATTCCCAACAAGCATTTCAAAAAATGCTTGATGGAGAAGCTAAATTTCTTAGTGACATTCCTGGTGTACAATTGGGATTTATCTTGGTAGTTGTGATGACAAAGGTCCTACACTTGGGAGGGTTTACTAAGGATTCCTTGGAATTTTTTTATGATAAATTTGTTGATCACACAAGGCGTCATCCCTAATCATTTGACCCTTGGACTTATCATTTAGAACACCATGTCTAAAACCCCGTGGGTATTTGGAGCATCGGTCCCTGTCTCACAACCTGTTTATCAATCATACATATATATTTATCATTAGTGTAGAATGTCATGTCTAACACCCCAAAACCATCCATTAATTAATTCATAAATTAATTAATCAAATTCGTTAATTAATTCGAAAACTAATTAACAAAAAAAAATCTCCAATCAAATAATTATATAATCAATTAACTAATCAACATCTCAATAGTTAATAATTAATTAAAAATTAATTATTCTTAACCACAATCAATTCAACTAGATAATTAACTCAATGTTTAATTATCCCAATTCCTTGACCGAAAACATGATAATTAATTCACCAATCAACTATCTTAATTAACTTACTAATCCAATAAATTAGTTAAATATACTAAATATATTTATTAATGAAGCAATTAACTAAGTACACATTACCATTAATTAATCCTTCAATTAAATAATCTACAAAAAAAATCACATCCCATAATTTATTTTCCAAAAATTAATTATCTCATTCTAAATCTCAACTCTCCATAATTAATTTCCACAATTAATTATTTAAATAAATTACTATAAAAGCACATAATTAATTCACCATTAATTATGTCAATTAATCCAAAATGACTTATCACATTAATTAATTTAAAATAAAAATAATAATTTATCACATCATTTAATTATTTAATCGTATCACTTTTACTAATTTAGCAATACATACTTAAAACCAACACATGGTCATGTTGTCATTTATCTCACGTGGGATGCATCATTTAACAACATCAAAATCCGTGCATCAATACATCACATATCATATCTAGAAATTTAATCAAACTTACTAAATTCACATTTGAATGGAATTTAATATAAATACTTCGCTACATAATTTAAATACTAACAAAAGTGCAACAAGCATTTTATTAATGCATTTTTTAAAGTTGAGTACTTGAAAAATGATCCTACCTTGTGGTGGAACCAAATTGAATACACAACCCTTTGATTTACTTGGCATCAACCAGTTGAAATTGGCATGTAGTCTCACATATACACCATTAACTGACACCCATAAAAATAGTGCAGCGGGGACCAACACACACCCAAAATATTAACTGCAACACAAAAACACCATAAGCATCTAAATCATGGGGTGAAAAACCAAATAACAGGTTTAAAACCTTACCTAAAAATGGTGGTGATGAACTGAAACTGAGCCTAAACATGTTTCCCTTGGAGGAGGTTGTCGGAAAATGGACCAACGGGTCTATAGAAGCCCATTGCACAACCCTATAACCGAAAAAAGAAGGAAACCCAATTAAAACTGAGCCTTAGGGTTTTGGCTGAGCAAAAAGGGTAAGAGAGGAGTCAAAAGGTCAATTAAATTCACAAAACAAATGTATATGGACTCACCTTGGTGAGGCAGAAAATATTCTTGAAGATAGTGAGATGATTCGAGCGTGTGAAGAGGAGCCGACAAGGGGGGTGTAGCGCGTCTCGTAGGGGGTGGGGGCCTGGTGCGTCTCACTACTCTTACAGTGAAGATCCTCCTTCATTCTCTCTCAATCAACTAGTTAACACCTGATTAAACTAATAGATATAATATAACAACAATAACATTTATTATTCAAATTTAATATAATGTTTCTTCATTAATTAACCTTTAAATAAATGTTTCCTAATTAATTCTGAAATCCCCCATTAATCATCCAATTAAATTCTTGTAACATTTATTCAATTAAATAAACACAATAATAATAATAACATCCCTATTATTATTATTATTAAATATTTCTCTTATTTAAATTAAATTAAAACACATTTTAAAAACCAGGTAACCACGCAACTGACCCGCACAATTTGACTAACCATGTATAGCCTGATATCTACATTTAGAACGGTCTAAAAGTGATTTCAAATTCAACTTAACCGTGAATTTAATTAAATAAAACCTCTATTTCGCATAAATTAATTAAATTCCTCATTACCTTGAATTTAATTAAATTAAACCCAACTCTACATTTACTCCTCATTTAATATTACCATTTAATATTACCCTTATTCGATAACACCCAACCCCTCATTTACATGTCTTGTAATATTACCCTTCATTGATAACCACCAACTCCTCATTAACACATTATTTAATTAAATTCATTCAAAAAAATTAATTAAATAAATTCCCCACTTCATGTTATTAAATTCTCTCGACACAATTTAATTAAATTAAAAACTCCAACTCATCATTATTTAATTAATTCTATAAACATGAATTAATTAAATAAAACCTTTACTTCACAGTGATTAATTAAATTCCTATAGACCTTGAATTTAATTAAATGAAACCCCAAACAACTCATTTAATTAAATTCATTTCAACCTCAAATTAAATAAATGAAACTGCCATAATAATAAGTATAATTATTATTATCATCAAATAAAACACTTCTTTGATAAAACCCAAAAATCCTCACTACACATCATTTAATTAAATTCCATTCAATTTAATTAAATGAAACAAAAAATTTTCAAAAATTAATTAAATCCCTCTTTTCCTTAGATTTAATTTTAAAAAAACCCAAAATCCATTATTATTATTCTTCATAATAATAATAACAATCATAATTAATAATAATTATTATTCACTTAAAACCATAATAATAATAATCTCATTATTATTATTATTCAACCTTAGATAAAACTCAACACCTCTATTAAACAAAAACGCTTCTTTATTAGTTTCGAAACTCCTTATTTAATTAAACGCATCTTTATTAAATCTGGAACTCCTCATTTAATTTCACATAGTTGTTACTCCTCATTAATTATTCAATTAAAACTCTTTTAACATCAAAATAATTTAATGAACACCATAATAATAATAAAATTATTATTATTATTAACACTTTCTTTTATTTAAACACAAAACTACCATTTAACAATATTTAATTAAAATAAATAAATTATTAAACTGGGTAAATTTCACGGGTTGGACTGCAACTGTGTGTAGCCCGTGTAGATCCTTTAAAATGGACTTCTCTGGATTCAGTGCTCCCAAGACTCATCGTGACACCAGCAAAAATTATCAGGTATTTAACCAAGTCCAAAAACAACACTTTTAATTATTCCAACACTCAAAAATAAGTTTTGGTGCTCAATTTAAATAAAACGGCTCGTCGATAAACTAAAAAAGTTCGAAAACCTTCAAATTTTAACTCGGTTCAAAAACATGGGACTTTACAATCCACCCACCTTAAAAACTTCTCGTCCTCGAGAATCCATCAAGAACTAGCACAAAATTATACTACCAAGGTCTAAAAATAAAAAAAAATTGATTGAAAAACCAAGTTACATTTCAAAATGTGGAACATACATTTAACCAAAACATAATCTCAACCACTCAATTCTTTTAAACCCAAACCAAATCTCATCGAAATATATCTTACATATGAGGCCATTACAGGGACCTCATTGAAGAAAAAGGTTGAATCTCAATCAACCAATAGATACTGGTTGCGCATGATTTCCTAGAAATACATTACGGTCCCAAAACCTACACTCACCCTTAAACTGGCGACATTACTTTTAAAATTATTACATCACCAACCACATGTACACTGAAGTCCTTACCCAACCTCTGGTGACATTCCCAAGTCAAGCCATTATAATGTTATTTAAAGAAAACCAATGTTCCCCAACATGAATGAAGGTATAGACAAAAATAAATCACGTATCCCACATACAACCCAAATAAAAACCACTCATCAAGCCCACCAACATTTAAAACTTTAGAGTCGCATAAGACCGATGATATCTTAGTGTCTCTATAACGAGGTCAAAATAGGGTACATGCTCGTCATATTCAAAAGAACGCACTAAGAGAAAACCAAGGTTACTAAAAAGATCAGTCGAACTGCTACCATATGACTCTATTAAAAAATATCAACATCACCTGCAGACACGTTTGCCGAAATTGATGTGACACTACCCACCTTAGGATTTTCCATGACATCGGAAAAAAATTTAGCCGCTTACTAGTGCCCTATTTTTGAAACACCTTAAACACACGTGTGACATTTCTCAAACCACGATCACCACGTCAAACATTCTCACATGAAAGGCAAAATTTAAACCAACCGGTTTGTCAAAACACCTGAGTCCCACATGCTAGTATCTTACAAAACATAAACGTAGACCCTCTCTCTCGGTCACGCAAAACTGATATCACTATTATCAAAAGATCCTTTTTCATTTTATCTATTTAAGTAATTCATTTCAACCTTTAAACATTTGAATGGATTTCAAAAAACCCACAAGTACTTTATCACAGTAAGTCACTTGGTTTTCAATCAACACCCCACAGGCAAAACAGACATGCTATAACAAACATCCTCTTTAAACATTTCACATATAGTGTTATCCAAATATAAGCAAGCAATTTAGAATATAAATTCTTTTTACCAAAAAAAATAACCTCTGAGGGTCCCATTTATTCAATACATGTTCTTCAAAAATCAACCCAACAACAGTTCATTTCAATCAAAACTCAACAGTTTTACTTTTATAACCATTTTCAAACATACTATGGTTATATAAGGTTCAAACACATGGGTGGACATCTACCAATCGATAAGACACCCATACACCTTATCGCTGGCATTTGGATCCAATTTGTCACAATCAACATTCATTTAACATTTTAACTTTAGCATCCCTTTCACACATCAAAACATCTCTAGCATGTTATCATAATCAGTAACACAACAGCATGATATAACACATAATCATGGAACAACAACAAAAAATGATAATAACATAGGCAGTATGGAATATAATAACTCAAGAATGTTAAATCTATCACCGAAACATGCTATCTATAGAGGCATTCTAAAGAAGATCAAAACATGGCATTTCAACCAAGGCACACAATCCAAATTAGCAGGCATCCTACTAATGCAACTATAAGGCATGTTATATGCATGGCATGTGAATCTCTAAGTTCCTAAGTTGATGTATGTATGCATCTTCTTTACCATATCAGGATAAATAAAATTTTAAAAATTCTCAAAATCAATAAGTAGCGAAAAACATACCAATCACTCAAGGTGAAATCATATCAACTATAACCACGAATAGTATAAACATAAATTCCCATCCGTGGACACTTGGTCATTTCTCATACATGGGGTGATCAGTCCCAAGCACAGATATTAACCCAAACATCGAAACATTCTTAGTCTCCTATCTACCAACCCTAAAATAATAATACAAAGGAAAATAAACCCTTTGATACCACTTTGTAATGTCTTGACCTGGCTCACCCCTAAAACAGTGGCCAGACCAGTCGCCACATGACCTCAAGCGCCTCTCCCCATACGCTAGAAGCTGATGACTATCAGTGAGGGTTTAAGGATAGTCATTGGGGATAATATACCCTCTTATTAGAGTAAAAACAATGGACAATATTAGCAAATGGATGAATTAGTGTGAATAATGATAAAGCAACAAGAAGAAATAATTTTATAAATCTTGTATAAAACAAATGGATAATGCCAATGTTATACAATGCATGCATGTTATAATGGTACAACTATGAAAGTGATAAACAATACATAATGCTTTACATATCAGAAAAGAAATAAATAAACAATGACTCAAAGACCTGAGGGCGATCTCCTCAAGCATCCCGAGCATCAGCTCTGTCCTCTACTCTTATCTCCCAAGTATATGCAAACAACACAATCCTGCAACCAAATAGAATCTACTCGGGTACCCTAGTGCAATGGAGGCCTGAGTAGGGTGTGAGGTATAAATCTTTGTAGTCCGGAAACACCAGTGTCTACCCCAAATCCATACATTCAGTAAATAATTTAAATAATGTAAAAGCATGCATAAATAAAGTAAGAAGTATAATGTAACTATATACCCAATTACCTACTGCAGCCCTCAACTCATGTTTGAGCCTCCGTTATACATTTTTCATGCATACACAACAGTAATCACATATTCATTTTCATTTATCAATTATTCAAGCCTCGTTAAATTATATAAGTCTCAAGATTCAGCCTAAGCCTGACATTCCCTATATAAGTCACTCACAATAGATATCTCTAAAGACCATCTAAGCAATCAAAGTAAAGCCTGAATCCAAGCTTGTGTTTTGGCTTGGATAATGCGTTATAAGATATTTCATTTAATCTTTCATATACTATGTCTGAGACCATCCACTAAAAATAGTGATTCACCCAACCAATACCAAAATCTGAGCCTATCCACTAAATATAGTGATTCTCCCCTAGGTTCCCCAAGACACCTGTATCTCAATACCTGCCTCGGCTCTGCTAGGGTTTGAACCATTTCCCATATTCAATCTCAAGTCATTACATCACATCGGCCTTCATTAACCATTTAATTTAGTTCATGTAGGACTAATTGGACCCACAGTCCAATGTCAATTAATGGGTGTAGAGCGTCATGTCTAACACCCTCGTGAGTATTTGGAGCATCAGTCCTTGTCTCACAACCCATAGGTATTTGGATCATCAGTACCTATCCCATAAAATAATATTTTCATGCAAGATGGATCTAGAACTATATGTCTATCACCCCATGAGTATTTGGAGCATCAATCTCTATCTCACAACCCATTTATCAATCATACATATATATTTATCATTGGTGTAGAACGTCATGTCTAACACCCCAAAACCATCTATTAATTAATATTTAAATTAATTAATCAAATCCATTAATTAATTTGAAAAATAATTAACAACATAAATATCCAATCAAATAGTTCTATAATCAATTAACCATTCAAAATCTCAATAGTTAATAATTAATTAACAATTAATTATTCTTAACCACAAGTAATTCAACTAGATAATTAACTCAACATTTACTTATCCCAATTACTTGACCGAAAACATGATAACTAATTCACCAATCAACTATCCTAATGCCCTTACTAATCCAATTGATTAGTTAAATATACTAAATCTATTATTTAATGCAAAAATTAACTAAGTACATATTACCATTAATAAATCCTTCAATTAATTAATTTACAAAACAAATCACATCCCATAATTAATTTTCCAAAAATCAATTATCTCATTCTAAATCTCAACTCTCCATAATTAATTTCCAAAATTAATTATTTAAATAAATCACTATAAAAGCACATAATTAATTCACCATTAATTACATAAATTAATCTAGAATGACTTATCAAATTAATTATTTAAAAAAAAAAATTTATCACATAATTTAATTATTTAATCATATCACTTTAACCAATTCAGCAATACATGCTTAAAACCAACACATGTTCATGTCCTCATTTTTCTCACGTGGGAAGCATCACTTAACAGCATCAAAATATGTGCATCAATATATCACATATCACATTTAGAAATTTAATCAAACTTACTAAATTAACATTTGAATGACATTCAATATAAATACTTCTCTACATAATTTAAATATTGAAAAAAGTGAAACAAGCATTTTATTAATGTGTTTATTAAAGTTGAGTACTTGAAAAATGATCCTACCATGGGGTGGAACCAAATTGAATATGCAGCCCTTTGATTTACTTGGGGAAAACCAGTTGCAATTGGCACGTAGTCGCACATACACACCATTAACCGATACCCATAAAAATAGTGCGGCAGGGACCAAGGCACACCCAAAATATTAACTGCAACCCAAAAACACCACAAGCATCCAAATTATGGGGTGAAAAACCAAATAACGAGTTTAAAACCTTACCCAACAAATGGCAGCGATGAACCAAAACTGAGCCTAAACGCTTCGCCCTTGGAGACGGTTGTCAAAAAAATGACCAATGGGTCTAGAGGAGCCCATTACACAACCCTAGAACCAAAAAAAACAAGGAAACCCAATTAAACTTGAACCTTAGGGTTTTGACCTAGAAAACAAGGATAGAGAGGAATCAAACGGTCGATGCAAATCATGAAACATTTACAGACAAACTCACCTTAACGCGGCGGGCAATATTTGTGAAGACACCAAGAGGATTCGAGCGCCTGAAGAGAAGCCGACAAGGGGGGTGTAGCACGCCTCATAGGGGGGTGGGGGCCTAGTGCGCGTCACTGCTCCTACAGTGTGTCTCCTCCTTTATTATATCTCAATCAACTAGTTAACACCCTATTAAACTAATATATATAATATTATAAAAATAACATTTATTATTCTCATTTAATATAACATTTCTTCATTAATTAACCTTTAAATAAATGTTTCATAATTAATTCTGAAATCCCCCATTAATCATCCAATTAAATTCTTATAACATTTAATTAATTAATTAAATAAAATAATAATAATAACATCCTTATTATTATTATTAAATATTTCTTTTATTTAAATTAAATAAAAACACATTTTAAAAACCGGGTTACCACGTAGCTAACCCGCACGATTTCACTAACTGTGTACAACTCGATATCTACATTTAGAACAGTCCCAAAGTGATTTCAAATTCAACTTAACCATGAATATAATTAAATAAAACATAAATTTCTCCTCAATTAATTAAATTTCTCATTACCTTGAATTTAATTAAATTAAACTCAACTCTACATTTATTCCTTATTTAATATTACCATTTAGTGTTACCCTTATTCGATAACACCCAACTTCTAATTTACATGTCTTTTAATATTACCCTTCGTTGATAACCACCAACTCCTCATTAACATATTATTTAATTAAATTCATTCACAAAATTTAACTAAATAAATTCCCCACTTTGTGTTATTAAATTCTCTTAACACAATTTTATTAAATTAAAAACTCCAACTCATCGTTATTTAATTGATTATCACAACACGAATTAATTAAATAAAACCTTTGCTTCATAGTGATTAATTAAATTCCTATGAACCTTGAATTTAATTAAATGAAACCACAAACAAATCATTTAATTAAATTCATTTCAAACTCAAATTAAATAGATGAAACATCCATAATAATAACCATCATTATTATTATCATCAAATAAAACGCTTCTTTGATAAAACCCAAAAATACCCACTACACACAATTTAATTAAATTCCATTCAATTTAATTAAAGGAAACCATTGTTTCACAAAAATTAATTAAATCCCCCCTTTTCCTTGGATTTAATTTAAAAAACCCCCAAAATCCATTATTATTATTCTTCATAATAATAATAATAACAACCATAATTAATAATAATAATTATACTCATAAAACCATAATAATAATAATCACATTATTATTATTATTCAACCTTAGATAAAACCCAACACCGATATTAAATAAAAATGCTTCTTTATTAATTATGAAACTCCTTATATAATTAAACACATATTCATTAAATCTGGAACTCCTTATTTAATTTCACATAACTGTTACTCCTCATTAATTATTCAATTAAAAATCTTTTAACCTCAAAATAATTTAATGAAAACCATAATAATAATAATAACATTATTATTATTATCAACACTTTATTTTATTTAAACACAAAACTCCCATTTAACAATATTTAATTAAAATAAATAAATTATTAAACTGGGTAAACTACATGGGTTGGACTGCAACCATGTGTAGCCCATGCAGATCCTTTAAAGTGTAATTCTCTAGATTCGGTGCTCCAGAGACTAATCGGGACACCTGTGAAAATTATCGGGAATTTACCCAAGTCCAAAAATGACACCTTTAAGTGTTCCAACACTCAGAAATAATTTTTGGTACTCGTTTTAAATAAAACAACCCATCGATAAACTGAAAAGTTCAAAAACATTTATATTTTAACCTGGTTAAAAAACATGGGACTTTACAATCTACCCACCTTAAAAAATTCTCGTCCTCGAGAAGCCATCGGGAACTAGTACAACATCATCCTACCAAGGTAAAAAAAGAAAAAAAAAATTGATTAAACAACCACGTTACATTTCCAAACGTGGAACATACATTTAACTAAAACATAATCTCAACCACTTAATTCTTTAAAACCCGAGTCAAAGATCATCAAAACAGATCTTACATCTGAGGCCATTACAGGGACCTCATTGAAGAAAAAGGTCGAATCTCGATCAAACAACATATACTGGTTGTGCACGATTTCCTAGAAATACATTACGGTCCCAAAACCCACACTCACCCTTAAACTGTCGACATGCCTTTTAAAATTATTACATCGCCAACCGCATGTACATCGAAGTCCTTACCTGACCTCTGGTGATATTCCCAAGTTAGGACATCACAAGTTTATTTAAAGAAAACTAATGTACCCCAACATGAGTGAATGAATAGCTCAAAATAAACCATGCATCCCATGTAAAACCCAGATAATAACCACTCATCAAGCCCAACAAAATTTAAAACTTTAGTGCGGCGTAAGACCGACACTATCTTAGTGTCTCCATAATGAGGTCAAGATAGGGTACATACTCGTCAAATTTGGAAGAGTTCACTAAGAGAAAACCAAGGTCACTAAAATGATCAGTCGAACTACTACCAGATGACTCTGTTCAAAAATCTTGGCGTCACCTGTAGACACATTTACCTAAATCGATGCGACACTACCCACCTTAGGATTTTCCATGACTTCAAAAAAAAGTTTCCACTTCCTAGTGCGCTATTTCTGAAACACCTTAAACACACGTGTGGCATTCCTTGAACCACAATCACCACATCAAACATTCTCGCATGAAAGCCAAAATTTAAACCAACCAGTGTGTTAAAACACCTGAGTCCCACATGCTAGTCTCTTATGAAACATAAACGTTAACCCTCTCTCTCGGTCACACAAAACTGATATCACTATTCTAAAAATATCCTTTTTTCATTTTATATATTTAAGTAATTCATTTCAACCTTTAAACATTTGAATGGATTTCAACAAACCCACAAGTACTTTATTAGAAAAAGTCACTTGGTTTTTAATCAACGCCCCACAGGAAAAACAGACATGCTATAACAAACATCCTCTTTAAACATTTCACATAGTGTTATCCAAATATAAATAGGAAATTTAGCATAAAAATTATTTTTACCAAAAAAAAGACCTCCAAGGGTCCCATTTATTTAATTCGGGTTCTTTAAAAATCAACCCAACAATAGTTCATTTCAATCAAAACTCAACAGTTTTACTTTTATAACCATTTTCAAACATACTATAGTTATATAAGGTTCAAACACATGGGTGACCATCTACCAATGGATAACATTCCCATACACCTTATCGCTGGCATTTGGCTCCCATTTATCACAATAAACATTCATTTAACATTTTAACTTTATCAGCCCTTTCACATATCAAAACATCTCTAGCATGTTATCATAAGAAGTAACACAACAACATGATATAACACAAAAGCATGAAACAACAACAAAACATGCTAATAATAGAGGCATTATGTCATATAATCACTCAAGCATGTCACATCTATCACCAAAACATGCTATCTATAGAGGCATACTAAAGCAGATCAAAACATGGCATTGCACCCAAGGCACACAATCCAAATTAACAGGCATCCTACTAATGAAACTACATGGAAAGTTATATGCATGGCATGTGAATCTATAAGTGCCTAAGATGATGTATGTATGTAGCTTCCTTGCCATATCAGGCTAAATAAAATTTTCAAAATTCTCAAAATCAATAAGCAGCGGAAAATATACTAGTCACTCAAGGTGAAAAATATCAACTGTAACCATGAACAATATAAACATCAATTCCCATCCATGGACACTTGGTCATTTCTCATACATGGGGTGATGAGTCCAAGGCACAAATATTAACCCAAGTGCCGACACATTCCTAGTCTCATGTCTACCAACCCCAAAACAATAAGATAAAGGAAAAGAAACCCTTTGACACCACTTTAACGTCCTGACTCGGCTCACCCCTAAACTGGTGGCCAAACAGGTTTCCACATGACCTCAAGTACCTCTCCTCGTTTGCCAGAGGCTGCTGACTAGCAGAAAGAGTCTAAGGATAGTCATTGGGGAGACTATACCCCCTTATTAGAGTAAAACAGTGGAAAATATCAGCAAATGGAGGAAGAAGTGTGAATAATGATAAAGCAGCTGAAGAAATAATTTTATAAATCTTGTATAAAACAAATGGACAATTCCAATGTTATACAATACATATGTGTTATGATGGTACTAATATGAAAGCGATAAACAATACAACATGCTTTACATATCAATAAAGAAATAAATAAACAATGACTCAAAGTCCCGAGGGCGATCTCCTTGAGAATCCCAAGCTTTAGCTTAGTCTTCTCCTCCTATCTCCCAAGTATATGCAAACAACACAATCCTGTAACCAAATAGAAGCTACTCGGGTACCCTAGTGAAATGGCGGCCCGAGTAGGGTGTGAGGTATAAATCTTAGTAGGCCAGAACCACTGATGTCTACCCCAAATCCAGATATTCAATAAATAATTTAAATAGTGTGAAATCATGCATAAATAAAGTAAGCAATACAATGTACCTATATACCCAAGTACCTGCTTCAGCCCTCAGCTCGTGTTTGAGCTTGCATTATACATTTTTCAAGCATAAAAAACAATCATCACATATTAATTTTCTTTTATAAATTATTAAATCCCATTTAAATTATATAAGTCTCAAGATTCGGCCTAAGCCCGACATTACCCGTATAAGTCACTCACAACATATGTCTCTAAAGACCATTTAAGCAATCAAAGTAAAGACTGAATCCAAGCTTGTGCTTTGTCATGGATAACACGTCATAAAATATTTCATTTAGTCCTTCATATACTATGTCCGAGCCCGTCCACTAAAAATAGTGATTCACCCAACCAATACCAAAATCTGAGCCTGTCCACTAAACATAGTGATTCGCCCCTAGGTTCCCCTAGACACTCGTATCTCAATACATGCCTTGGCTATGCTCGGGTCTAAAACATTTCCCATATTCAATCACAAATCATTATATCACACCGGATTTCATTAACCATTTAATTCAGTTAATGTATGACCAATTGGACCTAGAGTCCAATGTTAATTAATGGGTGTAGAACATCATGTATAACACCCTCATGAGTATTTGGAGCATCAGTCCTTATCTCACAACCCATGGGTATTTGGAGCATTAGTCCATGTACCATAAAAGAATATTTTCATGCAAGATGGATATAAAATTCCATGTCTAGCACCCCGTGATTATTTGGAGCATTAGTCCCTCTCTCACAACCAATTTATCAATCATACATAAATATTTATCATTGGTGTAGAACATCATGTATAACACCCCAAAACCATCCATTAATTAATTTATAAATTAAATAATAAAATCCGTTAATTTATTTGAAAACTAATTAACAACATAAATATCCAATCAAATAATTCTATAATCAATTAACCATTCAACATCTCAATAGTTAATAATTGATTAACAATTAATTATTCTTAACAAGAAGCAAATCAACTAGATAATTAACTCAATGTTTAATTATCCCAATTGCTTGACCTAAAACATGATAATTAATTCACCAATCAACTATCCTAATTCCCTTACTAATCTAATCGATTAGTTAAATATACTAAATCTATTAGTAAAAACAATAATTAATTAATTACAAATTACCATTAATTAATCCTTCAATTAATTAATATACAAAACAAATCACATCCCATAATTAATTTTCTAAAGATTAATTATCTCATTCTAAATTTCAACTCTCCATAATTAATTTCCACGATTAATTATTTAAATAAATCATTATAAAAGAACATAATTAATTCACCATTAATTATGTCAATTAAGCAAGAATGACTTATCACATTAATTATTTTTTTTAAAAATAATTTATCACATCATTTAATTATTTAATCATACCACTTTAACCAATTTAACAATACATGCTTAAAACCAACACATGGTCATGTCCTCATTTATCACACGTGGGCAGCATCATTTAACAACATCAAAAGTTGTGCATCAACATATCACATATCACATTTAGAAATTTAATCAAACTTACTAAGTTTACATTTTAATTTCATTCAATATAAATACTTCACTGCATAATTTAGGTACTAAAAAAGTGTAGCAAGAATTTTATTAATGAATTTATTAAAGTTTAGTATTTGAAAAATGATCATACCTTGGGGTGGAACCAAATTGAATATGCAACCCTTTGATTTACTTACAGGCAACCAGTTTCAATTGGCACGCAGTCGCACATACACACCATTAACCGACACTAATAAAAATAGTGCGGTGGGGACCAACGCACACCCAAAATATTAACCGCAACACAAAAACACCATAAGTATCCAAATCATGGGGAGAAAAACCAAATAACAAGTTTAAACCCTTACCAAAAAATGGTGGCGATGAACTGAAACTAAGCCTAAACACTTCTCCCTTGGCGGTGGTTGTTAGAAAATGGACCAACGGGTTTAGAGGATCCCATTGCACAACCCTAGAATCAAAAAAACAAGGAAACCCAATTAAAGCCGAGCCTTAGCATTTCGGCTGAGCAAACAAGGTGAGAGAGGAGTCAAACTAATGATATGAATCATGAAACATACACATATGGAATCACCTTGACGAGGGAGAAAATATCCGTGAAGACACTGAGAGGATTCGAGCGTTCAAAGAGGAGCCAACAAAGAGGGTGTAGCGCGCCTCATAGGGGGTGGGGGGCTAGTGTGTGTTACTGCTCCTAAAGTGTGTCTACTCTTTCGTTATCTCTCAATCAACTAGTTATCACCCTATTAAACTAATAGATATAATATAATAATAATAACATTTATTATTCTCATTTAATTTAACATTTCTTCATTAATTAACCTTTAAATAAATTTTTCATAATTAATTCTGAAATTCCCCATTAATCATCCAATTAAATTATTGTAAAATTTATTTAATTAAATAAATACAACAATAATAATAACATCCTTATTATTATTAAATATATATTTTATTTAAATTAAATAAAAACATATTTTAAAAACCGAGTAACCGCGCAGCTGACCCGCACGATTTGACTAACCGTGTACATTCCGATATCTGTATTTAGAATAGTCCCAAAGTGATTTCAAATTCAACTTAACCATGAATTTAATTAAATAAAACCTCTATTTTTCATCAATTAATTAAATTCCTCATTACCTTGAATTTAATTATATTAAACCCAACTCTACATTTATTCCTCATTTAATATTACCATTTAATATTACCCTTCTTCGATAACACCAAACACCTCATTTACATGTCTTTTAATATTACCCTTCGTTGATAACCACCTACTCCTCATCAACACATTATTTAATTAAATTCATTCACAAAATTTAATTAAATAAAATTTTCACTTCGTGTTATTAAATTCTCTCAACACAATTTAATTAAATTAAATTCTCCAACTCATTGTTATTTAATTAATTCTCTCAACACGAATTAATTAAATAAAACCTTCACTTCACATTGATTAATTAAATTCCTATTGAACTTTAATTTAATTAAATGAAACCCCAAACAACTCATTTAATTAAATTCATTTCAACCTCAAGTTAAATATATGAAACCACAATAATAATAACCATCATTATTATTATCATCAAATAAAACGTTTCTTTGATAAAACCCAAAAATCCTCACTACACATCATTTAATTAAATTTCGTTCAATTTAATTAAATGAAACCACTGTTTCACAACAATTAATTAAATCCCCATTTTCCTTGTATTTAATTTAAAAAACCCCAAAATCCATTATTATTATTCTTCATAATAATAATAATAATAACAAAAACCATAATTTATAATAATTATTATACTCATAAAACCATAATAATAATAATCTCATTATTATTATTATTCAACCTCAGATAAAACCCAACACCTCTATTAAATAAAAAATGCTTATTTATTAATTTTTAAACTCCTTATTTAATTAAACGTATCTTTATTAAATCTGGAACTCCTCATTTAATTTCACATAACTGTTACTCATCATTAATTATTCAATTAAAACTATTTTAACATCAAAATAATTTAATGAATTCCATAATAATAAAAATAACATTATTATTATTATTAACACTTTTATTTAAACACAAAACTCCCATTTAACAATATTTAATTAAAATAAATAAATTATTAAACTGGGTAAACTACACGGGATGGACTCCAACCGTGCATAGCCAGTGCAAATCCTTTAAAGTGGACTTCTCCAGACTCGGTGATCCCAAGAATCATCAGGACACTTTCGAAAATTATAGAGTATTTACCTAATTCAAAAAACAACACCTTTAAGTGTTCCAACACCCGTAAATAAGTTTTGGTGCTTGGTTTAAATAAAATGACCCATCGATAAACCGATAAAGTTTGAAAACCTTTGTATTTCAACCTGGTTAAAAAACATAGGACTTTACAATAATCATCAACGCTTATTTGTGATAAAATCAAAAAGTATATATATAACTAACAATGAGGAAAAATAATAATTTATTAGTAATTAAAAATAATAATTCTAAAAATAAATTTTCTAACATAATAAAGTCCCATTTATGTGTAATTAAAAATATTAATTCTAGAAATAGAGTTTCAGGCAAACTATTTCAAAAAATGAGGTTAGGGATTTCTAGATAAGGGAAGGTGCTACCTAGAGCCTTTGTATTTTTTTGTGAAAGTGTTACTTTGGGTGGTACCTTTGTAATGGACCAATACATACCACGATCATGAAATTGTCCACTTTGGGCCTAGCCCGCATGGTTTTATTTTCCCTGTGCTCTGACCCTCAAGAATCCCCTAAGAAAAGGCCTCATGGTGTGAGAGGTATCCACACCACCTTATAAAGGGGTGTTTCGTGCTCCTCCTCCTTCGATGTGGGATTTCCATAACCCACCCCCCTAGAAGGGCCCAACATCCTCACTGGCACATCAATTGGACACCGCCTCTGATACCAATTTGTCACGACCCATCCACCGGGGCCTGTGCCTTGACTACCCCAAGCCTGCCTTCCATAGGCCAGGGGCTGGCAACTAGCACTAAAGACATAATTCTCCATAATTGGGAATGTATTGCATTTAAAACTTTAAAACACACACAATAGAGTACAAGATAGAGGAAAAACACTAAGTAAAATAGTATAACAAAACAGTGTTGAAAAGTAAAAGGGGCCGGAAATACAAGACCAACTGTAAAGTCCAAGGAAACGAAAAGTAAAAGTACTGGAAAAAGGGAAAAACAGCTCCTGGATCGTCCAATGGGAAATCCTACCTGAAGGGTAGGTACAAAAAGCCACCACAGAACTCCACGTCCGTCCGTCTCCTCCATGTACCATCACACCATGTGGTTTACCTCCAAGTACCGTACAGTCCTGGTCTACTCAGCCT
This sequence comes from Viscum album, assembly GCA_963277665.1. Classification (NCBI taxonomy): domain Eukaryota; kingdom Viridiplantae; phylum Streptophyta; class Magnoliopsida; order Santalales; family Viscaceae; genus Viscum; species Viscum album. The sequence goes on from OY728133.1 coordinate 820,245,216, forward strand.
CAATCAACATTGTTCATCGTTTGCAACCAACACAATGAGGTGCGGGCATAGCCTGTGTAGGGGTGAGTATAACGATACTCAGTAGGGACCCCGATACCCTCAAGGTCTCACAAAATCCAACAAGGATAACCACAAAGTATGAATTTAATAGATAACCTCACTTAGGTATATGCCCATACATATACCTAAGTTATCAAGTAATCCATCTCAATCATGAGGTAAACACAAAAGTTACTCACTCAACTCAACCAGGATTTTTATTCACATTATCGAAACCACAACTACTGGATAACTCCTCCTCTGTCGAGTATAGTGGGCATGCCGCGACACCAAGGCACTTTCCACTAACCTTGGACTGCTGAGGTACTCCTCCTGTTGAGTACCGTGGGTCTACTATGTCACCAAGGTGCTCCCCACCATGGGTCTTCCACCACAACCGGGCGCTCCTTCGTCGTGGGTTTTATGCCACAACCAGGTTCTCCCCACTGGGCTAGTCGAGTCACTCCGAGTCAATCGATCAACAGTCGTCAAGTCTCATCCAGTTACTAGGTCTCTGTACTCTATCCGCTCGTCTTTGGAAGGATCCGCTCCACAAGCTACCGGTCTATACTTCAACTATCAAAAAGTCCCACAAAAAAGTATCTCAAAGGTCCACCACATCATAGAGGTCTCAACGCAACTAACGTCGCGTCAATTGGATGCCTGGTCTGTGAGTTATTAGCCTTTTAGTTCTGGGGGCCCGGTTGGATTCAAGCACGATCAAAACTGACCATATCTCAACTATATCCCAAAATCCAGTGGGGTATACTCAAAGGGACCTTCACGCTCCAAGATTACTAGTGCCGCTGACGGTTCTTCAAACGAACATCCGGTGCCAAAGTTATGGCCAAAAGAAGGTAAAAGGGTCGGTAGTGGGCCCGGGTCCAGTCTGACCCGGTTGGACCGACCTGGTTTGGGTTAACCCGGTCAGACCTGTTGGGTCTAGCCTGACTCATTGGGTGGACCAGCCTGTTAGGTTCGGCCCGACCTGCTGGGCCCAGCCCCGCGGGCCGCGTGGGTGGTTCGGCCCGGGCTCGGGGCCGGTTCGGCCCAGAGCGCCGCGAGGGTGTGGCTCGACGTATCGGCCTGGATGGCCGAGACCAGTTCGGCTAGCGCTGTGATGGGCATGGCTCAGGAGGCATGGGGTGCGCGGGGTGCGTGGACCGAAGCGGTTCGATCGGGCGCACGGGAGGCGGCCGGGCAGGGCGCGACCAAGCCGGCAGGCGACCAGGAAGGGCGCCAGGCAGCCCCCTCCTAGAGTAAGCTCACACTGCTGACACCAGTGCGTAATCGTCAATTCTTCTCTAGTAGGAGTCTCTACCCATAAGGACCGAGCCAACAGATCTGTCAGAATCTCCTAGCTCTGAACAAGGGCAGTGGAAATGAAAGAGTGACTGGTACCTGTGTCTATAAGAACTGCAACTATGGTGGAGTAGTACGCAGATGTTTTCCCTGATGATGTCCCAGGTCTACCTCCTCATAGAGAGGTGGACTTCTAAATTGACTTGTACCCCGGGATGACACCGATATCTACACTGACATATCGGATGGCTCCTGCTGAGCTTTGTGAGCTACAGGTATAGTTGGAGGACTTGTAGGGGAAGGGATTCATCCGGCCCAGTGTTTCTCCCTGGGCAGCCCCGATTCTATTCGCCAAGAAGGCGGACAGAATCTTGAGGATTTGTGTCGACTACCGTCACTTGAACTAGGTGACCATGAAGAACAAGTACCCACTCCTGAGTATTCTCGACCTCTTTGATCAGTTGATGGGATCACAGTGGTTCTCAAAGATAGACCTCAGATCAGGCTATCAACAGTTCAGAGTTCAAGATAAGGATGTGCAGAAGATGACCTTCATATGTTGGTACGACCACTATGAGTTCTTAGTTATTCCTTTCGACGTAACCAATGCTCCAGTAGTGTTCATGGGACTCATGAACAAGATCTTCCAACCATACCTCGATTGCTTTGTCGTAGTCTTCATCGATGACATTCTAATCTACTCAACTACTAAGGAGGAGCATGCCTACCATTTGCGGGCAGTACTGGACACACTCTGAGAGAACCAGATTTATGGTAATCTCTTGAAGTGATAGTTTTGGATATGAGAGGTTCACTTTTTGGGAAATGTCATCTCAGAGGCTGTAGTTGTAGTAGATCCGGCGAAGATTGAGGCAGTACTTTCTTGGGAGCCACCCAGGAGTGTAACGGAGGTACGGAGTTTCCTGGGTTTGGTTGGTTACTACCAAAGGTTCGTACTAGATTTCTCCAAAGTTGGAGCACCACCATCAGCCTTGAAGAAGAAGGAAAAACCCTTCGTGTGGTCGGAGAGATTCCAGCAGAGCTTTCAGGAGCTAAGGCAGAGGCTGACTAGTGCCCCCATCTTGAGGTTTCTAGAGGAAGTTGTTGGGTACATGGTTTACTGTGACACATCAGGGACTATACTTGGATGTGTCCTAATGCAGGAACAAGTAGTGATCACTTATGGTTCACGACAGCTGAGGCAGTATGAGCAGAACTATGCTACCCATGACCTAGAGTTAGCAGTAGTGGTCTTTTCCTTGAAGATGTGGAGGCACTATATGATGGGCGAGTGTTTTACCGTGTACTTTGATCACAAGAGTCTCAGGTATATATTCTCTCCAAAGGATCTGAACCTGAGATAATGATGTTGTCTTGAGTTCCTCTAGGACTATGACTTTGAGATAGTCTATACTCCTAGTAAGGGAAACATTGTTGCAGATGCACTCAGCAGGATATCTGGTATACAGCTGTTAGGAAAAGCGATAGAGCAGCTAGCCGGTTTATAGATATCCTTTGTGGATAAAGATGGAGTAGCTTTCTTGCAGTCTCTCACAGTCACCCCCACTCCTACAGAGAGTCAGGGAGGTACAACATGGGGACATTGACTGCGAGACACGATGTGTTCAGATATCCATAGGGCAGGCACCTGATGGATTTTATGAAGGTGGGGAGCACATCATCATATTCAGAGGAAATAATATGGTACTAGTGTCACTTCAGGAGGAAGTGTTGAGGTATTTCAACACATACCCTTTGGTAGTACATCCAGGAGTGGAGAAGATGTATCAGGACCTTCGACGACAGCACTTGTGGCCAGGTATGAAGAAGGAAATAGCGGAGTTTGTTTCTCGATGCCTCACTTGTCAGCAAGTGAATACAAAGCACCAGGTACCAGTAGGATTGGTTCAGCCTTTAGAGGTCCCATAGTGGAAGTGATATGGGATATCCATGGACTTCGTGATAGGAATTCCACATACATCCATGGGTCACGACTCAATTTGGGTGATCGTTGATCGACTCACCAAGTCGGCCCACTTCCTACCGATCCGAGAGTAGGGTTCAGTAGAGAGATTGGGACGCCTCTATGTGCAAGAGATTGTGAGGCTACATGGAGTACCTTCTTCTATTGTCTCTGATCGTGACACACGATTTACTTCCCAACTATAGAAGGGGTTGAGGGAGGATTTTGGGACGCAACTTCGTTTGAGCACCGCCTTCCATCCTTAGATAGATGGCCAGACCGATCAGACTATTCAGACCCTCAAGGACATACTGCATGCTTGTGTCCTTGAATTCGGTTGTATCTCGGAGGATCACTTACCTTTGGTGTAGTTTTCATACAACAATAGTTAGCACTCCATCATAGGGATGGAACCTTTTGAGGCGTTGTAAGGGCGACCTTGCAGATCACCCTTGTGCTGGACTGACCCAGGGGAGTCAGCACTGGTGGGACCAGAGATGGTATAGGCCACCACAGAGAAGGTACATATCATCTAGGAGTGGATGAAGACTGTACAGAGCAGGCATAAGTCATATGCCGACAGGAGATTGAGACCTCTGGAGTTTGAGGATGGCGACCACATCTTTCTATGGGTCTCACCTCGACGAGGTTTACGGAGATTTGGCCAAGGTGGTAAGTTATCTCCGAGATTCATCGGACCTTTCCAGGTCCTCAGTAGAGTTGGAAAGGTGTCTTACCGCTTAGCTCTTCCAACTCAGTTGCATCGGGTGCACGACGTCTTCCACGTATATCAGCTGAGGAGATACGTACAAGACCCTTCACACATCATCAACCATGGAGAGCTAGAAATCGATGATGGGGTGAATTTTACGGAGGTTCCAGTGGAGATTGAGGATCGATAGGAGCAGGTCCTACGTGGACGGTCGATACCTCTGGTGTGCATTTTCTAGCAGCACAGGAACCTCCAGGAGAGCACATTGGAGCGGGAGCCTCAGATGCGTGCTCAGTACCCCCATTTTTCCCTTAGTTTGAGTTGTAGTTTATAAGGACGTAAATCCTTGAGGTGGGGAGAATGTAAAGACCTAGAATTTCTGTGGAATTTTTTTTAAATACATGAGAATTTTAAGAGTCCGTGAAAATTGACGGCGTATGATTCTGAGGCCCTATGTGCCCAGAATCATTTTTTGAAGTTTTTTTTGGGTACGTTCAGTAAACGTACGAGTGAGTTTTTATAAATTTTGAACCGGTGCTCGGAATTGAAATCTGAGGGAATCGTTGAACTCGTAGCGCCAACATTCTCTTGAGGAGACTTTCACTTCGATGGTAGTGGGACGAGAATAAAAGTTAGTTTTGGGGTTTTCATGAAAATTAATAAAATAAAGTGAGCTTCACTTTTTTTTGAGCTGCCATGAGGAATTTGGAGGTGGGTCCCACTGGATCTATAACCTCCTTGTGGAGGTTGGAAGTTGGAGGTGGGACCACCACACCTTAACCTCCCATGATAGGTTATAGTGGTGGGGCCCACCCAAACATAACCTCCCGCAAAAGGTTACGACATGGGGACCACACGGGACTAAACTCCCCTATTAATGGCAGGAGCGGAAAACCTCTCAACTCCCCTCATTAATGAGGGAGAATTTCCCCACACCCTCCCTCCTTTATGATTTCAACTCCCCTAATTAATTTATGCCAAATCCTCCAAATTAATTAGGTGAAGCCTTTTGAATTTAATTCATCCAGTTTGAAATCTTGCCAACGGAATAATAGATTTTATAATCTATTATTTGGAACATCTATTATTTTTTTGTGGCAGCTTTGAGAAGAGAGCTTGGGAGAAAAAGAGTTCTCCAACGAAGAACCTCGTCTCTCAATGAAGAACGGAGAACGAAGAACGCCGACCTTCTTTGACCTCTTCCTCGGAGCTTCAACCGACATTGGAAGTCTTCGTCAGCCAACTTCCCTCCTCATTGTCATCAACGAGCTGATGCACGAGCACGTGTTTAGAAGTGTGGGGCAGATGCGATGAACGACAAACTCCTTCATCTTCTTCCCGCGACTTCATCATCAACGACCGACGATCAAAGGTAGGGGGTTTATTATATGTTGATGCTTTCCTTGAATCTTCTTCTTCGGTTGGAAAGGAATCATTGCGGGTGAGTTGTTGTTTATATTTCTTATGATCTTGATGAAATGCATGCTACCACCCTAAACGCGGAGGGTGCGTGCCAAACCAACTTGGCCCGACCCCCTCCACCGTTCTTGTTTTTGATGACCTTCAACATGGTGACGTAACAACAATGCAATGAGGTGAAAAAGGCGGCAAAGACAAAGGTCACGCCACCTACAGCGTCCGTGATCCGCGCTGCCCCCGCGGCGTCCTGAATCGTCGTCGACTGAGCAGGATCCGCCGAACCACCACCGGCCTCCCGCGCGCTCGGCCGAACCTCGTCGGCCCGAGCCGGGCCGAATCGCGCCGGCCTGGCCTCCTGGCCTCCCGGACGCTTGCCGGCCTGCGCTGGCCCGAACTGCGCCGGCCCGGCCTTTTGGCCGCCTGCCGGCCTGGCCGCGCCCTACCCGACCACCCGTCGGCCCGCCTTCCGGCCTGCCCGGCCGCCTCCCGGCTTACCCGGCCTCCTCCCATGCACCCAACCGAACCACACTGGCCCGCGCACCTCGTTCCACCCGAGCCATACCCCTCGAAGCACTGGACAAACTGGTCTCGGCCATCCGAGCCGAGACACCGAGCTGCACCCTCACGGTGCTCTAGGCCGAACCGGCCCCGAGCCTGGGCCGAACCGGCACCGAGCCTGGGCCAAACCGCCCACACATCCTGTTGGGTTGGGCCCAGCAGGCCAGTACAAACCTAACGGGCTATCCCACCCAATGGGTTAGGCCAAACCCAACAGGTCTGACCGGGTCGGACCGGACCCGGGCCCATTACCAACCCTTTTACCTTTTTTTTCCATAACTTTGGCACCGAACGTCCGTTTGACGAACTGTCAGTGGCACTGGTAATATTGGAGCATGGTGATCCCTTTGAGTATACCCCACTAAAATTTGGCGTATAGTTGAGATACAGTCAGGTTGGATCGTGCACAAATTCAACCGGGCCCCCAGGACTAAAAGGATAATAACTCACAGCCCGGGTGTCCGATTGACGTGCTGTTAGTTATGTTGAGACCACTATGATGTGATGGACCTTTGAGATACTTCTTTGTGGGACTTCTTGAAAATTGGATTATTGACCAGTAGCTCGTGGAGCGGATCCTTCCAGAGATGAGCAGATAGAGTATGAAGACCTAGTAGCTGGATGAGACTTAATGACTGCTGATCGATTGACTCGGAGTGACTCGACTAGCCCAGTGGGGAGCACCTGGTTGTGGTAGCAGACCCACGGAGGAGGAGTGCCTAGTTGTGTTGGCAGACCCACGGTACTTGATAGGAGGAGTACCTCTGCAGGCTATTAGGGGGAGTGCCTGGTTGTGGCGGCAGACCCACGGTGGAGAGTGCCTTGGTGACGCAGCAGACCCACGGTACTCGATAGAAGAAGTACCTCAGGAATCCAAGATTAGTGGGAAGCGCCTTGGTGTCGTGGAAGGCCCACTGTACTCGACAGAGGAGGAGTTCTCCAGCAGCCATGGTTTCGATAATGTGAATAAAAATACTGGTTGAGCCGAGTCAGTAACTTTTGTGTTTACCTCATGATTGAGATGGATTACTTGATAACTTAGGTATATGTTTGGGCATATACCTAAGTGAGCTTATCTATTGAATTAATACTTTGTGGTTATCCTTGTTGGATTTTATGAGACCTTGAGGGTATCAGGGTCCCTACTGAGTATCGTTATACTCAACCCTGCACGGGCTATGCCCGCACCTCATTGTGTTGGTTGCAGATGACGAACAACACTGACCGAGGCTGAGTGGACCAGGACTGGACGGTACTCGAAGGTGGACCACACGGTGTGACGGTACATGGAGGAGACAGACGTACATGGAGTGCTATGGAGGCTTTCTATACCTACCCTTCAGGTAGTATTTCCCGGTGGATGATCTAGGAGTTGTTTTTTCCCTTTTTCCAGTACTTGTACTTTCCATTTCCTTGTACTTTACAGTTCAGCTTGTATTTCCGGACCCTTTTACTTTTCAGAACTGTTTTGTTATACTATTTTACTCAGTGTTTTTCTTCCATCTTATACTCGGTTGTGTGCGTTTTCAAGTTTTAAAGGCAATGTCTTCCCAGTTATAGGGAATTACGCCTTTGGTGCTAGTCGCCAGCCCCTGGCCTATGGAAGGCGAGCTTGGGGTAGTCACGACACGGGCCCCGGGGGACGGTTCGTGACAACCTTATTAACATTTTGTCATGAATTGGGTCGCACCCCCCACACACACACCAAGAGTTGATCCACAGTCATGATGACCCTTATACAATTTTAAATATCCATGTGAGGCCCATAAAATTTTGAATTTTGAATTTGATTTTGTTTTTATTTTGATTTTTTTTGTTTGGTTCACTAATTAATAATGCAATTAAGAATAATTACTAATAATAATGTAATTAATAATAATTAATAATGTAATTAATAAAAATTATAAATGATTAATATTAATTAATAATGTAAGTAATTATTATTATTAACAATTAATAATAATATTTTAATTAATAATATAATTAATAATTTAATTAATCATACTTAATATTAAGTTCTAATTATGTTATTAATTATTATTGTTAGTAATTTTTATTGTCAATTAGATTATCAATAATTATGAAATATTTTTAATTATATTACCCATTAAAAAAACAAATAAAAATCAAAAATAAAAAAAGAAATGTTAAGAAGGCACTGCCCAAGGTAAAGATCCTTTGAACCCGCTATCCTGGGCAGAGCATTCTTTCAAAAAAATTCAAAGAAATCTCTACCAGGGTAGTGATTCAAAGAAGGCTCTACCTCGGGTTCCCTTCCCCTAAAATTTTTGCCCCATGGAAATAGTTTGACGTAAACCCTATTTTTGGAATTAACTAGTATCTCACATGTGCATTTGCACGACGCTATAAATAAATATTTAATTTCAAAAGGAAATGATAGTATGACAAGATAAGAATAAAAATTAACTTAAAATATGTTAAAATTACAATCTAGCAATAGATAATATTGAAACATTTTTAGAACTTGTTAGAAATCACCATCACAGTAGAAAACATAAATGTGATATGAAAAGGAATGAAAATTTATTTTTACCATCGAGAAATTATATACATGAAACAAAATACATTTAATATAATAAAAAATAATAATTAATATTGAATTAGGTACATTTCATTGATAATGGAAACATAAAAGATACATTTTGAAATAAAGAAAACATTACAAAATGTTTTCCCAATAGTCTTTATTTCTGAAATGAAGGTTGACTTGTGTAACAACATAATCTATTTTTTAACAATATTTGGTCAAGGATTCCATAACTATGTGAGTTATTGTGGCAATGAAACCTCTATTCTAGATGTTGAGTTCACAGTGTTATGAATCCCTACAGCAGTTAGTACCAGCGAGTAAAAAAAAGTGGGATAAGAGAATTAAAAAAAACATATATTGAAAAAAATTATAGAAGCTTTATGGAATAAGAAATTATTTTGTGTATTTATGATGGAGAATTAATTTTCATTACTAAAAAAATAAATCAAATGAATAATTTAAATTCTGATCATTATAATAAAAACAAACCCAATATTAGTGCAGAAACTAAGTGGCACTATTTACAAATGATTTTCACCCATTCTCATCCCCTGGATTTCATAGCTATAGTCATTCCGTCATCATCACACTGAAGTGCACGTAGATGCCTGTTACCATGAATGGATGGTGCCCCTTTCCTGTGGGTTGTGCACCACCATGCCTGTAGATGAACCATCCATAAGCCACACCGACCTATAGTATAAACTGTTAATTTCCTTCCATTTATTTTACTAATCAGCACATTCACTCAATTGAAGACTATACTTTTTTCAATCCTATCTATTGAGTAATCATTATGCTAAAAGATTGATATAAACCTTTAACATGCCATTTAATAATAAATAACAGTCAACACAAAAAACAAATCAGATCAATTTAACTCAATAAAAATAATCCATATCACATTAGAAACAACATAATAAAAATAGATGCTCTCCTGCATATCCATCTTCTCCATTACCATGAATGGATGGTGCCCCTTGTATGTAGGTTGTGAACCGTTGTGCCCGTAGATGAACCAATCATAAGACACACCGACCTGCAGTAGAAACTGTTAATTGCCTTCCATTGATTTTACCAATTAGCGCATTCACTCAGTTGAAGGCTAAAAGATTGATATAAACATTAAACATATCATTTAATAAAAAACAATAAATTAAAAAAACAAATAAAATCAATTTTACTCAATAAAAATAATCCATATCACAGTAGAAACACAATAAAAATGATTATTTAGAGATTTACATCAATTTTTACTAATACAGACGAATTGTTTTTATCTAATTCCAAAAAAACACACCTAATAAATTTAGAAAAATGAATAACATAGAATTAAAAACATCTTCTCATGATATCAAATAATGATCAACATAACTTGATTTTATACAAAGCAAACAAACATGCATGTACAAAACTGTACTATGTTTTAACAAACTTGCTTACAAAATTGGGAATAAGAACATACTTTGAATGAAATACATGCAATGATGATGAGCATAAGATATGATGGAATTGATTTTACCTAGAATATTGTGAATTGGATTCATACTCACCCAAAAACCTCATCATAACTGGAGCATATGGATTCATTGCTTTTCGTGTTGCAAACAGGATGGTCCAGAGCAATCCTAACTACAAGATTGTTGTGGTATATAAGCTCCTTTACTGTTCCAAGTTTAAGGGGGGCATTTGAAGTGCTGACCTGGTTAATTTTCTACTCATTGCTGAGTCCATTGACATGATAATGCACTTCAAAGTTCTTACTGACAAACCCACATTCTGTAAGTGGATCTGTTGCAACAGATTGAACCCGAAGGCTTCATATTGATGGATTTAAAGGGCTTCATAAGTGAGTTGTAGCTTCAAGAATGGGCTCTACAATGTTTTTTAATATGGGAATATCTCCAAGAAAATAGTTTGTAAGGATGCTCCTGTACATGTTTTGTAGATGTAAATTTTTTCACTTATAAATAAAAATGTCCCGTGATTATGTAAAGGTTATGCGATTGTAAATGTTTTGTAATCAGGTCCTATAAATTTTCTTTATGATAAACATAAAACATAAAATCTTTGAAATTATAAATATAAATATTCTATAATTATGTTTTGTAAATGTAAATGTTCTGTAATTATATTTTTTAAATGTGTTGTGATTAAAAATGTAAATGTAAATGTAACTATTATATAATCATGATATGTAATTATGTTTTGTGAATGTAAATATTATGTAATTATAAATGGAAATATTCTTATTCTCTAAAATAAATACAAAACTCACATGTTATGTGATTATAAATATAATTATAAATGTTCTGTAATTATAAATTCAAATGAAAATGCTCTTTCATTATGTTTTGTAAATGTAAATGTTTTGTAATTATGCTTCGTAAATATTATATATATATATATATTAATAAATATTATTTATGCAATAGATGTTCTATATATGTATGTTTTATGCATATGTATAATAATAAATGTTATTAATAATATATGTATATATATGTTTTTTAGATAATAAATTTCCTCTATTAAAAATTATTGTAATGAATCTTTTGTGTATAATAATATATATATGTGTTATGTGTATAATGTATTTATAATAATTTATGTATGTTTTTATGTATATATATGTAGGTTTTTTGTATAATAATATATATGATGTTCCGTGAAAAAAAGACAAAAAACCCATATATTTTATGTTTTTAAAATTGTCTAATATGTTTTAAAAATTGGATATTTAGTTTCAAGAATATTAACATATTAAAATAATGAAAAAACATATGTTATTTGTTCACTTATATCTATGGAAAAAATATATTATGTGTGTAAATGAACGCATAACACATGTTTACATATTTTTAATAAAATACATATAACCATGAATAAATATATATGTTTTGTTTTATGTTTGAAAATGTTTAATAAAATACATATATACATATATAAGCATGTATTATTTTGTGTTTTTTATACACAAAACATAGTTTTTTCAGTAAAGAATAAAATCACAAAAAGTATATTATTGTTTCAAATAAGAGAAAATATAATTTGTGGCCTTTGTGGAAGAGAATATCTATCAAAAAATTAAACAGTAGTTGTTTAAATGTTGAAAATTATTGGTAAAGAAAATATTTACACTTAATGGTGAACACACATCAAAATATGGGTTCATCTATAAATTTCTCTAAAATTTAATTAATAGTCAAATTTATCAGAAACAATGGATAAGATAAACAATATTTTATTGTGATACATTAAAAAATAATGTTTTAAGCCTCTATATACAAGGAATCTACTAGTGAGAACAATTTATTATCATAGTTCAGAATAAAAAAACTCCCATTAAATGCCAGGTCAAACTAGGGAGGGATCACACATGTATGATTAAAGGAACAACAAAAATCTAAAATAAGTTTTCCTGAATGATCACTTGATTTCATGTGAGGTGCTTGGAAGTTTCTGCATTCACTTCAGGTCGAGCATCAATTCAGGAGTGGTGTTTCTGAGGGCATCCACAAATAGATGAAAATGACCCCTTGAAGTTGACTTCAAACTTCATTTAGTTATGCCAAAAACAATGTGGTGGAGTTCATTGCAATTCAGAGAAGGGAGAAGACAAGATGTGCATGAATTATACTGATAGGGAGAGGATTTGGCCATAAAAAATTTAATTCAAATTAAAATAGTATTTTAGTATTTGCAGACAACTTAGTGTATCAGTTCCTAGATAGAATAAAAGCATACAAAATTTTTATATTAGATGAAATCTGGGGGATGAATTCAAACATGATTCAATGACATCAACTTATAATAATAACATTGTCCACAACATCAATTATTCTTATGGAAAATAAGGCCTCTAGGTCAAAAAAATATTAAATTTATGATATAATATCAGAACTTGAACTAAACTTTTGTGTTTTAGAAACTCAAATAGAGCACCCCTTTAAAAGCTATATCTTAGAAGTGAGACCACCTCATCAATATCAATGAACAACATACTGGTTTCATGAAACTTATGGTTCACTAGCATGCAAATATAAATATCATATCATGTTTAAATTTTGATCATCACAAATAGAAAATGATAAAATTATGTTACAATTCATTTTAAGAAATACTTCAGTAAAAAAACATTGGGATGTGGCATGTGTTTAATAATATAATATACCATCAGGATTAGAATTTCTTACCATCTAAAGAGCATCATAGTTTGGTAAATCTGAAATTTTTTAGGTAACACCCAGTATTTAACACCTTTAAACCTTGATATATAACATAAACATTGTTATAATCTATGATTCAACGTCATAAGGTAGGTCACCAACTTGAACCTTTGTTATACCAGGAAAATTGACCAGGGTAATATCAAGAACCTATGGTGAAAAAAAAATTCAAGTGGATATTCTTCTCTGGGGAACCTTTAGGTTAGTATTTATGCATTGAATATCATAAATAATTACAGGAATTATAATTATATAGAGAGGATATAGCCATAAAAAATTTAAATCAAATTAAAATAGTATTTTAGTATTTGAAAACCGCTTAGTGTATCAGTTCCTAGATTGAATAGAAGCACAAAAAATCTCTATATGAGACAAACTATGGAGGCCGACATCAGACATGATTCAATGACATCAACTTCTAATATTAATATTGAAAACAACATCAAATAATATTTATGGGAAATAAGGCCTCCAAGTTAAAACAAAATGAAATTTATGAGATAATATGAGAGCATGAACTAACCTTTTGTTGTGTGGGATTGATGATATATTTTGTCAAGGAGATAGTGTGATGACTGATTAAAAATAGAGAGAGAACTTCTAACCAACTCAACTTATATCATTCCTTCCTCCTTTTGAGATCATTTGTATTTGCTATAATTTCAAATCACTAAATTAAACCAACTAAATATATATGAATACATGGACAATGGATGTTTTAAATTATGAGATATGGAGGGAGAGAGATAATCGTATCCAATGTAATGTTTTGATCTCTCACCAGCTCTTCTTGGTATGAACCCCCTTCTCATGCACTGAATTATAGATAATCAGAAATGAAAATAACTCAAAAACAAAACATAACCTATAAAAAAACTGCCCATGATCATCTCAAAATCATAGACAACAAATAAAGCAAGGTACCCATCCTACAATTCTATTCAATCATTATATAGTTAACCAAAAAGTGACATCAATCCATTAATATATTATTCATGTTGCAACTTTAAATAAATTCAAAATGATATAATCTGCATTTGTGTTGAAGCTACATAATTATATTTATATTTCTTTATTATTATGCTTAATCGGATCATCAATAATAAAATTAAAATATATAATATTCAGTAATAATTCTAATATTTATCCTATTGAATAATCATAATCATTGAAAAATGAATGAAAAATTAAAGTAATAAGATGGTTTAATGGAAGAACAAAAGAATATAGAAAGAAAAATTACAATGCTTGGAGAAGGTTCCACTAAAAAGTGAACTTATGGCAATTTGCAGTGTGGTTAATCCAGAGCCCCATCATTTGCTCCTAGGTCCCATCGTCATTAACATACAAATTTTTCTGAACCAGAGGAGGCTCCCTACTATAGTTTCCTAGAAACTCAAAATCAATCTCGTTGTTGTTTTTTCTATCCAATGATATCTACGATGTTGAATAGACTATAGATTATGCAATTTAATTAATAAAGCAAGGAACCCATCCTAAAATTCTCTTAAATCATTATGTAGTTAAATAAAAAAGTGACATCAATCCATGCATATTAGTGACTTAAAGGTTATGCTAATAGACCCTAACACTGTAATGGATCTTGGAATCTAAATAAGTAGAAACATGATGTTATCTTCGACTAATAATTAAAAGAAGACATTAAAAGGATAAGATTCGTACCCCTGAATTAAAAAAGATAAATAGAGAGCCATCCCATTTTCCCAAACATGAAAAACATGATCAAATACAGAAGAAAGAGAGATGAAAATCTATGATAGATAATTAGTCTAGAATATTGAATGATCTTACATAGAAATAAGTGTAGGATTGTGAGGATGAAACTTTTACTGAATCGTCACTTTACCATGCCTAAAAATGTTATTTGATGCGAACCCATCTCCTAAAATCAACTGAATCCAAACAATGGAATCATGATGAAGGATAAAATCCCATTAAGTTGATAAATGAGAACAAATGAATCAAAAAATCCATTATGCATTTAGACAATAAAATAGGAAGAAATAAAATAAAGGTTTATACCAAATAAATTCTCAATCAAATAATCAATCGTGAAAATTTAAAGACCATTCATAGAATGCAATGACAGTCCCAGCGAAATCTCTAAGTACCAGATTCATTTGAACCAACACTTTCCCATGATAAAATAGGATATTCAATGAGAACACATCTCCCAATATCAATATAATCCAGACATTGAAAACCATAAAAGGTAAAAATCCGAGTACATTTACATAAGAGAACAGAAAAATCAAAAAATTCAGTATGCATTTATAGATAATATTAGGAACATATTTAAGATTGAAAGACCAAAAGTTTGTATAGATAGATGGGTATTACAGGTTTAAACGTTTCATTAACAGAAATTGGAATGATACAGATACTGAAGGATGAGCGGCCACAAATGTCAAGCTGAACGGAGTTGCAATTGATGGGAGGAGACTCCCAACATCTGTGGAAATGGATGGGCATGGGGAATTGTTGGAGGAGTTGAGGGTTTTTGGGAGATTCTTGTAGTATTTAAGGTGACCATAAATGGGATGGAAGAGATGGAAGAATATAAACCCTAATAGGGAGGGAAGATCTGAGGAAGCGCGAGGTGGAATGGGAACGCGTAGGAGGAAATCATGATATTAGAGGGAGGAGTGAGTGTTTTAGGTGACATGGACATGTAATTTGGTGACACATAAGCCAGAGAAATCCAACTTTATTATAGATATATAGATATACATATCTTTGATCACCCCTAAATAGAAATTTTGGCTAGCAATGAATAATGACTACAGAAACGAAATAAGAGAACTCTAATAGATCAAATCCATAGACGAAAAAATAATATGAACATTCACCTTTGAATAATGGGATGCGAGAAGCTTATGGAAATCTACAGTGTGGTCAATCCCAATCCCCATCATTTTCTCCTAGGTCCCATCATCATTAACATACATATTTTTCTGAACCAAAGTAGGCTCCCTACTGTAGTTTCCTAGAAACTCGAAATCAATCTCGTTGTTATTTTTGCTATCCAATGATATCAACGATGTTGAATAAACTATAAATTATGCACTATAATTAATAAAGCAAGGAAACCATCTTAAAATTCTCTTCAATTATTATGTAGTTAAATAAAAAAGTGGCATCAATCCATTCATGATAGTGACTTAAAGGTGATGTTAATAGACCACGACACTATAATAGATCCTGGAGTCTAAATAAATAGAAACATGATGTTATCTTCGACCAATAATTAAAAGAATACATTAAAAGGATAAGAGTCATACCCCTCAATTCACAAAGATAAATAAAGTCATAACATTTTCCTAAACATGAAAAACATGATCAAATACAGTAGAAAGAGATGAAAATATCTAATAGATAATTAGTCTAGAAGATTGAATGACCTTACATAGAAAGCATTGTAGGATTGTGAGGATTCAACTTTTACTAAACCGTCACTTTAGCATGACTAGAAATGTTATTTGATGCAAACCTATCCCCACAAATCAACTGAATCCAAACAATAGAATCATGATGAATGATCAAATCCCATTAAGTTGACAACTGAGAACAAATGAATCAAAAAATCCATTATGAATTTAGAAAATAAAATAGGAACAAATAAAAGAGAGGTTTCTATGAGATAAATTCTCAATCAAACAATGAATCATGAAAATTTAATGAGCATTCATAGAATGTAGTTCCAGTCCCAGCGAAATCTCCAAGTACCAGCTTCATATGAACCAACACTTTCCTATGGGAAAACAAGATATTCGATGTGAACAAATCTCCGGACATCAATATAATCAAGACATTGAAAATCATAAAAAGGTAAAAATCTGAGTAAGTTTACATCAGAGAACAAAAAAATCAAAAAAATCAGTATGCATTTATAGATAATATCATGAATAGATTGAAGATTTAAAGACCAAGAGTTTTTATAGATAGATGTGTATTATAGGTTTCAACGTATCGTTGATAGAAATTGGAATGATACAGATACTGAAGGATGTGCGACCATGAATGTCGAGATGAACATAGTTTCAATTGATGGGAGGAGACTCCCAATGTCTATGGTAGTGGATGGGTGTGGGGAATTGTTGGAGGAGTTGAGGGTTTTTGGGAGAGACTTACAGTATTGAAGGAGGTAGGGTAACAAAATTCCTTCAATGGAAATATTAGTGGAAACACGTTATATGTGTAATACAGAACCAGTCGATGAATACACTGAGTAGTAGGTAGTCATGGATTTGTAGGAAACTATGAAGGAGTGGAAGAAAATTGAGAGCCAGAAGCATTAGAGGTTTGAGTAAACGCTAGGGAATTTTGAAGTGGAAGGAGGGAAGGAGTGATGGAAGGTATAAGAGATTGGGGAGCTTCCATCGTAGCAGAAGATGAAAGAATCTGGGAGGAATTGTTGGGCAAAGTTGGAAGGGAAAAGATGGAGGAGTGGAGGTAGATGTTGAGGCGTAATCCTAGGATAACAATAAGGGATCAAATCCAGAGACGAACAATTAATATGAACATTCACCTTTGAATAATGGGATGCGAGAAGCTTCTACTCTCTTACTCCCCCTCCCTCTACATCGGGTGATGGAAGGGGAACAATGCCGCACTAAATAGAACCACCTTATCGGAGGTGGGATCAGTGGTGGATCATTCTTGCGGCAACAGGGTCGGCAGCTCCTCAGTGGAGGCGGGCTTCAACGGCGGAGGCAGGCTTTTCGCAGGGTCGATGGTCGGGCCTCGGCGTTGGGTCCATCATGCACGCATGGCCATCAGGACTTATTCGGTGGTGTCCTTTGGTGTTGGTGGTTTTTTCGTCCATTGCTGCAGGCACATTTGTAGGTGGCGGCGAGGAGCACCGATGGTGTCTCAGCGGCGGGCTCGTTTGAAGGTGATGGTGAGGTGCGCTTCTGGTTGAATTTTTTTGGGGCCTTGATTTCCTCAAGATAGATCCAGATGAGGGCTTAGTATTAGAATTTATTGATTTAAAATTTAAATAATGAGGAGAGTGAAAATTATTAATGGAGGGATTTTATCAATATTAATGAAGGATTTTCTCCCAAAATTAATGAAGAGTTATTCCCAATATTAATTGAGGGAATAATGAATGTTGACCGCATTAAATGGAAATATGTACATGGTGTCTATATAAGAGGATGCAGTAGCATGTTTTGGAATGTGGGCTCGCAAAGATGTAGCCGCCAAGAGAGAAATAAGGAAGGGTTTTCCGTGTTTGCGGTAACCAGTGCGAAGCGAAGATGATGAAGACGAATGACGCAGAGGCGATGATGCCGATGATGATGGTGTGCCAATGATGGAGAATGAAAGCATGTGCGCGAAGATGATGACACGAGACTATGGCCAAAGAATCTTTGATGATGACGTGCAAAGAGATTCATGAAGGTTCCATGTATCAAAAGTCCTCTTGGTTGCGGAGATCAAGCGGCGTGTCCCGGTTGTGATGATCGGCGGTACTAAAAAAATGGTACATTCATGGGTTTCAGTGTTGTTTTGTAAAATTCCTTCGGGTGTGATGTTAAAAATCCTTTGGGTGATGTGTAAAATTCCTTCGGGTGATAAAAGGCCTTCAGGTGAAATCTTCTCCTCCTCTTGTGTGTTTTCTGCAATGACTACTTCCGCTACGGCACCGGGCTCCGCGCCCCAACAGTGGTATCAGAGGGACGTTGAAGTGATCGATTTTAGAACACAGTGGAAAGCATCTGGTGGAGAAACTTATCAAGGAATCATATGTCATCAGAAAATGATGGCGGTATCAGTGGTGTTGCTGGAATATCAAAAGTCTTCTTGGCCGCAGGTGTCATGCGGCATGTTCTGTTCATTGGTTGACATTCGGAGCTTGGTGGAGTTAGATATCAAATTGACCCAGATGGTGGAGATGAATGTGGAGTATTTTAATTTTAAATCAAGGTGAAGATTGTTTGGGTTTATTGATTTAAAATTTAAATAATGAGGAGAGAGAAAATTATTAATGGAGGTATTTTCTCAACATTAATGAAGGATTTTCTCCCAACATTAATGAAGAGTTATTCCCAATATTAATTGAGGGAATAATGAATGTTGACTGCATTAAATAGAAATATGGACATAGTGTCTATATAAGAGGATGCAGTAGCATGTTTTGGAACGTGGGCTGGCAAAGATGTAGCTGCCAAGAGAGAAATGAGGAAGGGGCTGCCGCGTTTGCGGTAACCGGTGTGAACCGAAGATGATGAAGATGAATGAAGCAAAGGCGATGATGCCGACGATGATGGCGTGTCAAAGACAGCGAATGAAAGCATGTACGCGAAGATGATGATGCGAGACGATGGACAGAGAATCACCAATGATGGCGTGCAAATAGATTCATGAAGGTTCCATGTATCGAAAGTCCTCTTGGTTGCATAGATCAAGCGGTGTGTCCTGGTTATGATGATCAGCGGTAAGAACAAAAATGGTACGTTCATGGGTTTTAGTGTTGCGTTGTAAAAGGCCTTCAGGTGTGATGTTAAAAATCCTTCAAGTGATGTGTAAAATGCCTTCGGGTGATAAAAGGCCTTTGAATGAAATCTTCTCCTCGTCTTGTGTGTTTTCTGCAATGACTACTTCCACTACGACACTGGGCTCTGTGCCCCAACACTTAGGGCAGCTTCTTCAGGCTTTACAGGGTATCAGATTGTACGGATTCTGCGAGCATTGCTTTCTTGATAGTATTGCAGGGTTGGGGCCTTCAGGGAATGGTTTCGGCCTAGTCATTGTGATTTCGAGTTATCCCTTCATCATAGTTTAAAATGGGGAGAAATAAATAAAAATTTACGACCTTCGAGTTTAGTGGTCAAAATTGGCCGGTGAGGTTTTTAAAATTTTTATATGATTTAAATGATTTAGGGTAATTTAATTTGGGATATGGAGTTATATAACACCATTTGAATCGATGTTTTGGATTAAAATCCCAAAACATCAATTCAGGTGGTGTTTTGGTCATTTTTAGGGACCAAAACGCCACACTAAGTGGTATTTTGCCCTGTTTTTTTGCCTCATTCCCTTTTTTTGCCCCATTCTCAGGCCCTCCACCCACCATTTATTATATATATATGCATATTAACAATTATAAATAAATAAATATACATATGTTTATATATTAATGTTAAATATATTTTAATAATCATATAATTATAAATATTTATTTATCGAAATATATTTATAATTATATTTATTATTTATAAATATATATTTATAATTATATTTACCTACAATTGGAAATATATATTGGTATAAATAAATTGATTTTTATAAATATTTATTTATAATTTATATATTTTTAAAAATAATTTAAATAAATATATATATAATTATATAATTATAAATCTATTTGTAAATAAAATTATAAATAAATATAAATATATTTATATTTGGAGTTTAAATGTATATTAAATTATATAATTATAAATATATTTATATTTATGTAGTTATAAATATCTATTTATAGAGATAGATTTATAATTATATAATAATAAATATATTAATTATAAATAAATATAAATATATTTGAAATTTATTTATAAATAAATAAATATAACTATATAACTATATAAATATAAATATATTTTTAAACATATAATAAATTATAAATATATACTTACAAATATAATTATAATTATATATATTTATAAATATAAATTTATTTATATAAATATATATTTACAATTAAAAATTAATATAATTAAAAATATATACATAAATATAAATATAAATATAAATATATATATAATATATAATATAATGAATATATTTATTATTATATAAAAAAATATAAAAAAATATATTTATATTTATTTATATATTTATAATTATGTATATATTTATAATTATATTTATTTATAATTGTAAATATATATTTATGTAAATAAATATATATATAATTTTAAATATATTTTAAATGTATATATAAATATATTTTTATAATTATATGTATATAAATATAAATATATTTATTTATAATTATATTTATAAATATATTTATAATTAAATAATTATAAATATATATTTATTTCTAAATAAATTTAAAATATGTTTAAACATATATAAATTATAAATAAATATTTATAAATATTAATTTATTTATATAAATATATAGTTACAATTATAGATAAATATAATTATAAATATATACATAATTTTAAATAAATAAGTAAATATAATTATAAATATATATTTATAAATAATAAATATAATTATAAATATATTTCTATAAATTAATATTTATAATTATATAATATAAATATTTTTATAATTATTTAGTTTTTAGAATATATTTATATATACATTTAAAATATATTTAACATTAATATATAAAAATATATATATTTATTTATAATTGTTAATATATATATATATAATGGTGGGTGGGGCGTGGGGATGAGGCAAAAAAAGGGAATGGGGCAAAAAAAGGAGGGGCAAAACGCCACTTGGTTTGGCGTTTTTGTCCCAAAAAATGACGAAAACGCCACTTGAATTGGTGTTTTGGGATTTTATCCCAAAACACCTATTCAAATGGCCTTTTATAACTCCATATCCCAAATTAAATTTACTCCAAACCCTTTAAATTATATAAAAATTAAAAAACCCCCACCGACCAATCTTGTCATTTATTAATCCATTTAATTTTTTTATAATGTTTTTTATACTTAAATCCCTTTGAAATGTCTAATCCCGCTAATATCTACTTCCACTTCCTCATCACATAAGTGTATACCAAGGCATCAACTCCTCACAAACCTACTCCCCTCACTCTTATGTTTTATGGTTTTATCTCCCCATTCTACTTGTGTTTTTCGTTGGCAATTTCATTGGACTACGATTTGATGAATACTCGGTGAACGATCATTGCACATTTGACCTTTGGCACAATGGATTGTTACTGTGAATTGGGATGGAGATTTTATGACTCGATTACAGGATATGACTATGACAGCAGACCCACAAACGGATCGGGAACCGTTCTTCGTGTTTTTGGCATGCGACACCAACAAGGCACAATATAAGTGTTTCCTGAGCAGAGAATTCAGTTGAATTCTAGCCAATAGTGGCAAGGAGGTTCATCAACCTCATATCCATATCTTGCAGCATGATTCAGGACAGAATCAGCGGCTATATATGGATTGGGTGGAGATGCGTGAATATCCTAGAATTTCTATGAAATTCCGGACTACACAGCGTGTAGTCCCATGAACACACACCGTATAGCCTCTTCTATTTGATGCTAGGGTTTTAACGTGGATAAAAGTATCACACATCATGTGACCCTCATCAAATGTCATGTGATCTGCATCACATGTCGTGTGACCCTCAGCTGACCAGCCAACATGTAAAGGGAGTACACGTCGAGGAGGCCAAGTGGAGTTGCATGCCATGTGGGCCATTCCACATGCCATGTACACCCTAGGAGGCGGCTTAATGTGTACAAGGAGTACACACCCAAGATATCATTTGGTCTTACATGCCATGTATGGAGATTCACACATCGTGTATATAGTAAAGTACATGGGCATGAGCATGCAACATGCCGAGTGCCATCCTAAACATCTACACACCATGTACCTCAAAGACATGTCATGTATTGAGAAAATGTATAGGCCGTGTGAGCATGAGACACAAGTAGTGCCAGACTTAGTGAGACACTATGTGTACCATGAGGGAAACGTCATGTACTCCTTTGAGGATGGGTTGGATTCCTTTTTATTCTTATCTTGGTTTTATTGTGAACTTGTGTGAGCTACCTTGGACTAGTATCGGTTGGGTGTATTCCCTCGGTCTATTCCAATGGGGGTTCAGTGCAACATAACATCCCCATCATAGAGGGTGATCCCACTACAACTTCCTTTGATTGGTGCACTGTGGTAAAGTTTCCTCATTCTGGAATGAGTTTCCTTAGTCCGCTTTGATAGATATCTCAGTGGATAGGAGCTTGTATCTCTCCTAGAGGCCCAGAGCAATCCTCACATCCTTAGTTTTTCTTAGATAGGGTTATTGGAATTGGAATGACCAATATTTACATGGGCGTCAATCCCCTATCTAGGAGGATGTTTCTAGTAGGGTTTGGTATCCCCCTAGTGATCCCTGGGCATTGTCCCCCTATCTTTGTATTGATATTTGATCTTTTTGATGGGTTATTAGTCGAATAGAGTGTGTATCTTGGACAAATCACCTCAGTATCTAGTGTGACTTTCCTTGTATCAAGACATGATGAGTGTGACCTCAAGGATGAGTTCCATAATGGGTGTTATAGCTCATGGACTCTGTTCTCTCAGATGAGCATTGTATGGAACCTTCGAGTAGTAATCATAGGCTGGTTTTACAATTGCGATCTTGCCTTGAGATTGTGTCTACTATGAGTATATCTGGATGTTTTATTGTATATCTCACCTTATAATTGACATATTGACACATTCCTATCATGGGGTGTGGAAAAAAATATTATTTCCTAAGTTAAAATTCAGTATAGTGATTAACCTAAGTTTTCTCCAGAGTGGAATGCACAATAATCAATATGTCACCTTAAAATTAGATAAAGAAGTGAGGTTGTGTTTTTTTTTGAAATTGTTTGATTTTGAAAAGACAAGAAAGAAAATAAAAAAATGAAAGCAATTAAGAAAAATATTAAAATAAAATTGATAAAACAATTTATTGAAAACTATTATATGATATGGTGATCAGGTCGCATTTGGTTCTCCAATTGTAATTCTATCATAGTTCAACTTATCCAATTCTCTTCTTCTAAGTTGATAAAAATGAGAATCCACAATCGCTTCTTCTCACTCCATTGGTCAAATATTAATGGTGAGAATAAACCATAATAAAATCTCATATTGGTCTACTCTCCTTCCATTGTGTGATAGAGTTGTAGAGAATACCCTCAATTAACTTAGGCAATTCCCAATCAGGTCTTGTTTATCCCAAACAATAAAGAATGTTCATTACTCCTCACACATGTACTGGTGATCACCGAGTACTTCACCACTAAGACCTAATATATTCTACCATATATATACTAGTAAATAGTGGAGGGAGATATTGATCATTGACCCAAAAAATAAAAAAATAAAATCTAAAATCAAATACAATCGTACATGATAATAAAAACCGTTATAAGAAATTGAAATTGATTTCGCAGAAGAGAGAAAAGGATCTTAAAAAATTAAGTCCAAGAAATCAAGAATTACAAAAAGGAAAACCTATCATTCCTTAATCAAATTTTTTTTACCCCACCATGGTAAGGGTATTTTTGAATAATATTAAAGAATAATTAATTACAAAACTAAGAAGAATAAAATAGAGAAAACAAAGAACATAAATTTTTCTCCTCCAGAATCTGTCTTCCAAAAGTTTTCTTATGTTCTGCCCACCATCTGGATGAAAATCATTGAAATATCTTCTTAAAATATGTTTGTAATGAAGTTTGATATCAAACCTCAAAATTTCAAATATTTTGGACAGGTTTAAAGGAAGATATGGCCGAAATAATGGGCATGACTTTTTCTGGATGCCAAGCACTATTTCACCCACTCCACTTAGACTTGCTCAAAAGATGCCTTAATGAGAACCTTAATTTATGAAATTTAATTTAAACCTTTCCTTTAGAGTCTTCTATCAAAAACATATGTAATAAGATCATTTTAAGGTAGGTATCCTAATATATGCCTCATTTAATGAGGTAGGGTCCATTCTTATGTCCATAATAACTTTATCCATTGGATTGATTTTTTTGATTCATTGTGTTTCGAATTAGATATGGGCCCAGAAGAATAATTTGTATCCCATGAATAATGTAATCCTCAAAAAATGAATCACCTGAATTGAATCAAAATTGTAGAAGTTATGCCTGAAAAATAGAAGAAATAAAAAAACTGATAAATTTATAGAATTAACCAATTTTCACATTTTAGCTCCTAACTCACCAAAAATCATAAAATGATAAAAATAATATCACATTGATTAATTGGTAGGGATTAAATCATTGAAAACATATAAACAATAATGAAAATATTATATCTATCACATATCATGTGATGAGATGATTACTCTTGATGTTTTTTATTTGGTATTCTTGGAGTGTCCTACTGGGTATTGTTATACTCACCCCTTCATGGGCTCTGCCCACACGTGTCATATATTATACAGACGATGAACATTTTTATAAATTCCTTGGTGGACTAGGAGAAGGTGGAGATAGTTTGGGCTAAATATACCGAGATGTATACCGGTATTGTATATGGTAGCAGTCCCCTCTTTCTAAGTAGGTCAGACTTTACTTTCCTATTTTAGTTGGGATTGTATTTGGCCCCTTTTTTATGCTTTCCAATAATTTTTATCACACTCATTTTGTGGTATTATAGATATAGACACACATTATTTTTAGTTTTTTTACATTTAATAATTTTATAGACTTGGATATGTGTGTGTGCATATAGATACTTAAGGCTAATGCCTCCCATGTGTGTGATATGACTTCTTGGCACTAGTCGGCAACCCATGGCCTATTGGAGGTGGGCTTGGGGTAGTTGAGTCTTAGGCTCCATTTTTTTGGGTTGTGATATATATAAAAATTATTTCTAAATAGGGATCTTGTGAAGATACTTAAATTGGAGAAATTGAAGAAATCATCCCCACCAGAAAGAGTCGAGGAGAATTGTATTGATGCTAAGATGATATCAAGGATGAGATTTATAACGCCCCAAAAATTTTATGGTATTTTGCTCTTAAATAATTTCTATTCATTAGATAACCTATATTTCATGAAGAAATAAGTCTTTTGTGAAACAAAACATTATAGGAGAAAGTTATATGCTATCCATTAAACATAAATTTTCCACTTATGTGTCTAGAATTTCAAAAAACAGTCATCTAGAGTTGTGACCGGTAAGACGTTTAGAGTCTGATAGAACGAACTTGATTTTTGATGAAAAGTAACATACCCTTATGAATAGTAATATGACCCTTATAAATAGTAAATAATGATAATATTTAATTTTCCTAAGGTAATAAGATGATGAGAAGTTAATTAATTTTTCAATATAATACAAAACTAATTATACCATTAAATTGTTATTTTTCGAATTAATTTTGATTTTATTTAAAAATTAAATTAAAAATACTTAGAAAATTATTTTTGAAAAATGGAATTCATTTTTGGATTCTACACGTTGAAAAATGGTTAGGTTGAATTTTTGGGAATTTTCTAAGATACATGAATTTTTCATGAATTGTAAAAATACAGTTTTCAGTTTTCGGTAGTTTAATGACATCATAATAATGTATTAATTAAATATAAAAGTATGGTCGACTTTTGTATAGTAAATTATGACATGAGGTGTCCCAAGTAGATAAAACTATGGGAAAATACCATGGGCAATCCCATGGTTTGGCAAAAAACCCTAATGAGGTGTCCCTTTGAAATTATTAAAAAATTACTTCTCTTTTTCTATAAATATCCACTCATCCATTAGTTTTATTTCATTACAAATCCCTCATCCTCTAATATATGGTGGTTTTACCTCTATAGGAGTCCTCACAGGGTTTCCCTAATCCCCCAAGGTCCAATCCTTCAAGATCTAGTAGTTACTCTACAAGGTAATGGCTCTGGCACAGATGTACCTAGGAGTGAAAACTCCGACAAGGAGGTTCGGGCTTGACCCAAGGTATCCTGGTACACGAAAACAGGCCTTGTTATACTCTTGGTTACGACACTCCTGGGGGATATGCTTAGGATAATTCATTTTTTCTTTATGATCCATTATGAAGGATTGAAATGTAAATTATTCCTTAAAGAAACCATTATTCTGATTATGGGATTAGCCATGTGTAGGACCTCAATTTACGCTAAGTATTTTTTTAAGTTAAGATTATATATTATGATTTATACCCTAATCTAGGGTGTGTCATTATTTAGAAATGGCGTCTAATGGAATAAGGGGAATCAATACTCATGGCCAAGGTAGGGATCTCCCTACTGAGCAAGTCAACATAGTCAATATTGGAGTGGATCAAATCATGACCATATTGGGACAAATTACTCAAGTTGTAAAGAATAACCATTCCACACTTGTGTTGGATCATTTCATGTAGAAAAATCCCCCATATTTCAGTGGGACTACTAATCCAGTGGTTGGTGAGCAATGGATCAAGTCCCTTGAAAATATATTCATGGCGTTAAGATGCAATGAAAATGAAAAGGTAGTACTGGCAGTATATTGTCTCATGGGTGACGCTGATCAATAGTGGTCCTTGTTTCAAAATACCATGGAGGAAGAAGAAATAAAAGATATGGAATGGAGTAATTTTAAGGAAATATTCTTCGAAAAATATTTCCCTCATGAGCAACAAACTGAAATAAAGTGGAAATTCCTTGGATTGAAACCAAGGGAAGAAGACAGTGTTGCGGAGTATGAGGCTACCTTCACAAGGCTAGCCAGATATGTCGTAGATTACGTATGTGACTCGATAGACAAGATTGATCATTTCTTTTAAGGTCTTAATCCAAGTCTTTGAAGGGTACTGACTTCTCAATCATTTTTATCATATGATGGAATTGTATCAAGTGCCATCAAAACAGAGAAGGAATTTTCTAGATCAAATTTGTTCAAGGGGAACCAAGATAAGAAGAGGTACTCTAATAAACAAGAGAAAGGAGAAGCACCAAAGAAGAACAAGGGAACAAAGCTATTCCCATTATGTGCGAACTATGTAAAGAATCATCTTGGGAAATTCTTGAAAGGCATGGGAGTCTGCTATAACTTCGAAGAAAAGGGTCATCGATCTGATGAATGCAAGGGGAAGAAACAATTCAATGATATTCAATGATAGAATTGAAAAGAGATGGGACACTATGAAAATGAGTGTCCTAAGAGACAAGGAAATATGCCTCAGAAAAGGCCAAGAGATCAAGGGAGAGCTTATGCGATTACAACTGTGGAGGTTGAAGTTCCTACTGATGTGGTGGCAGGTACTTTAGTTGTTTCCTCAAACTTAGCCAACACTTTATTTGATTCTGAATAATCGCATTCATTTATATCTTCTCATTTTTCCAAGAATATTAGATATGTACAATTTGATTTAATAAAGGATTTGTCAGTCAAAACTCCTAGGGGATGTCTCATTGCAACAAAGGCATGTCGACTAGTTCCCCTCCAGACACCAAAACGTGATTTAATTGCTAACCTTGTCATCATACTTATGACTGAATTTGATATAATTCTCAGTATGAATTGGTTGTCAAATTATGATGTGAATATTTATTGTAAGAATAAGGAAGTTACAATTTTTGAAAATGGTGTAGAATCCCTAGTCTTTAGAGAAAAAACTTCGCCACCTGATTCTTATCTATAACCACACCCATTAGCTCTAATGAATGCAATACTCAGAGAGGAAGATAAACCAATATCTATGGGTGAGGAAATAAATCTTCAAATTGAATATTTTCACATAGTGCAAGAGTACATTGATGTATTTCCAGAGGATTTACCTATACATCCTCTAGAACGAGAAGTTGAGTTATCTATCGATTTGATTCCTCGTGAAAGACCTATATCAAAGACCCCCTATATAATGGCCACTGTGGAGTTAGTGGGGCGAAAGAAACAACTAGAGGAGTTGAATGAAAAAATATTTATTCGACTTAGTGTTTCTCCATGGGGATCCTCAATCTTGTTTGTCAAGAAGAAAGATTGATCCATGAGGCTATGCATTGATTATAGGAAAACAAATGCTATTAAAATAAATAATAAGTATCCTCTGCCCTAGATTGATGATTTATTGGATCAAATTCATGGAGCTCAATACTTTTTAAAGATTGATCTTCGATCTGGATATCATCAACTGTGTGTGAGGAAGGAAGATATTTCGAAGACAACATTTCAAACCAGGTATGGGCATTATGAGTTTATAGTGATGCCTTTTGGACTGAAGAATACACCATATATTTTCATGGATTTAATGAATAGATTTTTCAAGGAAAATCTTGATAAATTTTTTGTGGTATTCATTGATGATATCCTAGTATACTCAAAAATCTATGAAGACCATGAGGATCACTTGCGGATTATTCTGAAAATTCTTAGAAGAAATGAATAATATGAGAAGTATAGAAAGTGCGAATTCTGGCTTCAATCAGTTTATTTTCTAGGCCATATTGTCTCTAAGGATAGAATCCTAGTTGATCCTGTGAAAACAAAGGCAATCCAAGATTGTCCAACGCTAACAAACATAACCGAGGTATGTAGTTTTATTGGCTTAGCAGGTTACTATCAGCGTTTTGTTCAGAATTTCGCCCAACTGGCTAACCCGATAACCAAGCTCACACATAAAGGAGATAAGTTTGTGTGGACAAAAGAGTGCACAAAATTCTTTGAATAATTGAAAAAAAGATTGGTCAATGCTCTAATTTTGACTCTTCCATCTGAAAGTGATGGATTTTTGATATACAACGATGCATCAAAGAATGGACTG
Organism: Viscum album; assembly: GCA_963277665.1. Lineage (NCBI taxonomy): Eukaryota > Viridiplantae > Streptophyta > Magnoliopsida > Santalales > Viscaceae > Viscum > Viscum album. The sequence continues at coordinate 820,274,513 of OY728133.1, forward strand.
GGTTGTGTCCTTATGAAAAGTGATAAAGTTATTATTTATGCATCAAGATAGTTAAATACCCATGAGAAAAATTATCTAACTCATGATCTTGAGTTATCAGTCATTATCTTTGCTATGAAAATATGAATACATTATCTTTACGGAGAAAGATGTGAGATTTATACGGACCACAATAGTTTGAAATACATTTTCACACAAAAAGAACTCAACATGAGGCAAATGATATGGCTCGAGTTACTCAAAGATTATGATTTTTCAATACACTACCATCCAGGAAAGGTGAATAAGGTGGAAGATGCATTAAGTAGGAATGATCATGGACTTCTGACTCAAATGAGGATTGAGAGAGATCCTATATTTTTTGATCTACTAAAGATGGATATGGGAATTTTTAAGGAAGGGGAAACATCTTTTCTCTTCCAAATAATTGCTAAACCATATTTATTAGAGAAGATAAAAATCTCTCAATCTGATGATGAGAATATTCACAAGAAAATTAATGCTATCAAGGATGGGAGACTAGCTGAATTCATGTATGAAGAAGGAGTTCTGAAATTTGGGAAGAGGTTATGTGTTCCATAAATACCTGAGATAAAAAGGGAACTATTAGGCGATGCTCATAGTTCAAATTTCTCTATACACCTAGGTAGCACCATGATGTATAGAGATCTGAAGGAATATTTTTGGTGGGATAATATGAAGCGTGAAATTACTGACTATGTGTCAAGATGTCTAGTTTGTCAATAAGTGAAGGCAGAGAGACATCATCCCAAAGGATTTATGCAACCTCTACCTATTCCTATGTGGAAGTGGGATAACATTACGATGGATTTTGTCACCGGAATACCGAGGACACCTAGAAGGAACGATGCAATATGGGTAATTATTGATCGTCTCACAAAATCAGCACATTTCTTTCCAATAAAAGAGGATTTACCACTTGAGTGCCTAGCAAGACTTTATATTAATGAATTTGTAAGACTTAATGGTGCACCTATATCAATTGTATCAGATCGAGATCCCCAGTTTAAATGAAAATTTTGGAAAAGTCTTCAGAAGTCTTTGAATACTAAGCTTCATATGATTACTACATATCACCCCCAAACCAACAAACAGTCTAAAAGGACTATCCAAACTCTAGAATACATACTGAGTTCATGCTATCTTGACTTCCAAGGTATGTGGGATCAATACTTGCCTTTGGTGGAATTTTCCCAGAACAATAGTTTCCATTATAGTATTCAAATGGCTCCATATGAAGCATTATATGGAAAGACATGTCAAACTCCAACTTGTTGGGATGAAGTTGGTGAGAGGAAACTTATTTTCCCAGAACTTATTGAAGAGACCACGACAAAGGTGAAGAAAATACAAGCCCATATTAAAGCATCCCTATGTAGGCAGAAGAGTTATGCTGACAACCGGAGAAAGGATTTGGATTTCCAAGTGGGAGATCATGTATTTATGAGAGTATCTCCATGGAAGGGTGTCTTAAGGTTCGGTAAGAAATGGAAACTAAGCCCTAGGTACATCGGACCATTTGAAATTCTAGAAAGAATCGGAGTTATAGCTTACCATTTAGCGATGCCGCCAAATATCTCCAGATTTCATGATGTATTTCATGTGTCATTATTGAATAAATACATGCCAGACCCAATGCATGTACTCACATATGAATAAATTGAACTGGAACCTGATTTTTCATACTGTGAAAAGCCTATTGGGATTCTTGACACAAGGGAGCAGGTGTTGAGAAATTGGACAACTCGCCTAGTAAAGGTTCTTTAGAGGAACAAAAATATGGAGGAAGAAATAAGGGAACCTGAGGATGTTATGAAAAAGAATCAACCACATATTTTTTAGTGAGCCTTATACATAAAATTTCGAGGACGAAATTTCCAAAGGAGGGAATAATATAACACCCCAAACATTTTCTGGTATGTTTCTCTTAAATACTTTCTATTAATTAGATAACATATATTTCATGAAGCACTAAGTCTTTTTTGAAACAAAACATTATAGGATAAAGTTATATGCTATCCATTAAACATAAATTTTCCACTTATGTGTCTGGAATTTCAAAAAACAATCATCTACAGTTGTGACCGGTAAGACGTTTGGAGTCTGATAGAACCAACTTAAATTTTGGTGAATAGTAACATACCCTTATGAATAGTAATATGAATAGTAATATGACCCTTATAAATAGTAAATAATTATTATATTTATTTTTCTTAAGTTAATAACATGATGAGAAGTTAATTAATTTTTCAATGTAATACAAAACTAATTATATCTTTAAATTTTTATTTTTCGAATTAATTTTGATTTTATTTAAAAATTAAATTAAAAATACTTAGAAAATTATTTTTGAAAAATGGAATTCATTTTTGGATTCTACACATCGAAAAATGGTTAGGGTGAATTTTTGGGATTTTTCTAAGATACATGGATTTTTCATGAATTGTAAAATTACAGTTTTGAGTTTTGAGTAGTTTAATAACCTCATAATGATGTATTAATTAAATATAAAAGTATGGTCGACTTTTGTACAGTTTCTTATGAAATTATGTGTCCCAAGTGGCTAAAAACATGGGTAAATACCATGGAAAAGCCCATAGTTTGGCAAAAACCACTAATGAGGTGTCCCTTTGAAATTATTAAAAAATTACCTCTCTTTTTCTATAAATACCCACTCATCCATTTGTTTTCCTTAATTAAAAATCCCTCATCCTCGAAGATCTGGTGTTTTTACCTCTCTAGGAGTCCTCAAAAGGTTTCCCTAATCCCACAAGTTCCAATCCTTCAAGATCTAGTAGTTACTCTACAAGGTAAGGGAATCCTTCATTCTCTTCTTCAAGTCGACACTTCTTTTATGTTAGCTATTTGAAATTCCTTTCTCATATGTTGGGGTTTGATTTTATTTATTATTATTACTGTAATTTTGATTTTAATATTATGAGTTACCCTTTTGTTCTCATCATTTTATTTTATGAAATTTTAAGCGACGTCGTTAGGCTGCCGAATTTTCATAAGTGATCTCTCACCTTTTCTTTTATTTTCAAGTTCATCTCTTTTATTTTTCTCTCCTCACCTCCTCTGTCCAAATGACCATAATAAACTCCAGTATAATCTATATACTAGAATTATATTATGATAATGGAATCAACATCATCAAATTTCTTTCTCCCTCCCTTTTTATTTTTATAAGCGAAATCAACGTCCATGAGGTTCCAATTTATAACCTTTGTGGACGACAGAGTTTTGTTCTTCACTTTCTCCTTAATTACTATTCATGAAACCATTTTAATGGTTGAACCAAATAAGAATATATTTATTTCATCTCATTAATGTTCTGTAATATTTACACACTTATAATATGGAATAATAATACAAAACAAGTTCATTGTATACAAAACTGCCAAGCTAAATCCAAGCGTTTATAAAAAACTTTTAACTAATGATTCATACTCAAGTATATAACCTATAATCATTATAAGATAATTTATATCTCTTTAATGTCACTAATAATATATATTAACAATTCCGGATGATTTTCCACATTTCAAACAAACTTCATTTCATGAAAGCAAGTAAACGAATCATGAAAACCAAGGAAGAAAATGATTCCAAAACAAGTAAATTGAACCTATTAAACCCATAAAAAGAGCCATGAATGAACCTAATAAGGTTATACTAAATAAATTAAATGTATATTAGGTTATTTATTTATTAATTAATGAAGCTAAATTTTATTATTCAGGATATTAAAACAAAAGAATAACCCGCTCGATCAAAAGGTAAGGGGTTTCTTATCTCACTTTCATTTCTGTGAGATTTTCATTATTCACCACTTATTTCTTGTATATGGTATATGTGTACTGGATTTTGATATATAATAACATGATTCTATTTATATTCATGTTATTAAAATATTCATTTGAGGTTTATTAAGTTCTGGTCATATGATTCAACTGATTACTTTGTGGTAAAAGACTTTGTCTCAACTACTATTTTGTTGTGACTAACTTTGTGAGGTGCACCTAATAATACTTATGTGGTGTACCTACTTCCCATTTGAGATCACTTTCCATTTGAAATTATAATTCTAATAAATTTCCATAAACTCATATCATGGATATGTTTGTTGTCTAAACCGTATACCATTTTACATACGGTGTTTATTTGGAAAGTTATTTTAATTATGGAAATATTGATGAATATGTATACCCTACTCTATACAGATATTGAAAAGGAATATTTCTCTTGTATTGAATCTATGTATAAATAATTATTTGGATTTAGAGGTGGGTGGGTCCCACTACATCCCCTTGATGCATCGATAGGTCTTATGAGACAAATTAGTTGGCAAAAAACCCTTCGAGTTTGTTTCCAAAAAATCAGCCGGGTTTCTACCCATAGAACTAAACCATTTTTACGGTATTATGGTTTCATGTGACAGATACATGACTTCCAATTAATAAGTATTATCTTATCCATTTTCAGTTATTATTATTATCCATGATATTTTCACTATGATAAAACCTATGGATGCGGTTTCATTCTCAGTTTATTAATGGCATTAGTTTTTCATTTATTCACCATGCCATATTGATTATGTCAGATTGAATATGATTCAGTTGTTATTGTATTCATGATTCTGCTAATTTTAACCCTTACTGAGAATTTGAGCTCAACCCTTTCATTGTCTACCTTCAATAGGTGATGAATTGGAGATCATTTATTGAGTTCCTGTGGATACAGTTTTTAGTTTTGTCATGTATTGTATTTTGTAACCTTTTCCATTGTAATTTGAGTTATATTTGTGTATCTATTTTCTTCAAGACTACAAAACTGATCGTTCCTTCAGGATTTTCATTCCTTCTAACCATGCCAATATAACAAGTAATGCACCGGCTCCAGTCTAGCGGGGTCGGGGTGTTATAAGATTGATTTCTGACTCTGAGGAGAAGAAATTTGTTGAGAAGTCATTAGTACAAGATTTTACCGATGCACACAAATTTATTGAGAATGTTGTAACTGTAACGGATAAGTGGAAAGCATCGGATGGTCCTCCAACTGGTGATTCACTTTAGAAGAAGAAAATGAAAGATGGATAAGGAGAATTTTAATAAAATAAATTTCACTTAAAATAAAAAAGTGATGAAGAATTTCATAGACTGCCTGAATCTCATAGTGATTTTTTGAAGGATAAGGTGGGGGAAGCAAAGAAGAAAAGGGAATAAAGAGAAGTTAGTTTTGAGAGGGTGAAAAACTTTGATGTGACATTGGGAAAGACACATAAATCTGGTAATTATGGACATATTTGGAAGAAACAATCAATATTTTTTGAGCTAATATATTATAGATATCATGAAGTGAAACATAACATTGATGTAATGTACATGGAGAAGAATATATGTGAGAGTTTGATCGTAACATTGTTAGATATTAAATGAAATACTAAACATGGTTTGAATGCAAGATTAGTCATACATTATCTAAGAGGGAGAAAATTAGCTTTTTTCAATGTCTTCATGATATCAAAGTGCCGCAGGGTTATTTTTCAAATGTAATTTTTTTTATCTTTGAAGGATTTGAAGTTAATAGGTATGAAATCTCATGATTTTAATATCATGATGAAATAACTTATACCAGTTTCATTGCGTGGAATATTTCTCATTCGTGTCAGAAAGACTATCATGAAGGCGTGTTATATTTTTAATTCAATTTGTAATAAGGTGATTGATCTGGATGCTTTGGAAATTTTGGAAAACAAAGAAATTTCTATACTTTGTCAATTTAATATGTATTTTCCACCATTTTTTTTTTGATATAATAGTGCATTTAATGGTTCATCTGGTTTGATAAATAAATATTTGTAGACCTATACATCTATGTTGGATGTATCTTTTTGAAAGGTGTATGAAGATATTTAAAGGGTATGTTAAGAATCCATATCGTCCTGAAGCCTCCATTGTTGAAAAATATATTTCTGATGAGGTTGAAAATTTGTTTAGGAGATACTTGTCTACGACGGAACACATTGGTTTGCCTCCATCTCACTATGAATGAGTTAATAATGGGGGAAAGAGGATTCATGGTTTGAAAGTCAAATCATTGTCAGGTGAACATATGATGAAGGTACATTTATACATCTTGAATAACATAGCTGATTCTTACCATATATACCATTGTATATTAATGAGTTGAAACATTGTTATCCAAAGAATAAATAAATGTGGATTTTGAATGAGCATAACAAAACTTTTTTTCCATGGTTTAAAAAGACCATTTTTGGTAGATCATATGAATCAAATACATTAAGATGGTTAGTGGGTGATCTAAGTTTAAATGTGATAACATGGTCTGGGTATAACATAAATGGCTATACAATTCATATGAATTCTCAGGACAACAGAGGTTCAATTTGGAATAGTGGTGTATTGGTGTTCCTAGAAGCAATGAATTTTTCAAGTTATAAAGACAAAAATCCAATTTCAGTATCAAGTGCACATTATGGAGTCATTGAAGGAATATGAAAGGTTGATTTCATTAATATTAAAGTTTTAGTGTTTAACTGCAAATGGTTTATTGATAACAACAGTGTCAGACATGATGAATTTGGAATGACACTTGTTAATCTGAATAGATTGGAATACATGACTGATTCTTTTATAATGTCCACACATGGAAAACAAATTTTCTATGTTCTTGATCAATCAGTTATGCAGTGGTATACTGGTTTACAAGGGAAAAAAATATGTTGGTGATGATTAACTTGATGAAGATGTTGATTTATGTGATATCCCTACTTCTATAGAAGGATTAATAGATAATAACGATGAGCATGTTCTAGACATGGTTTGTTCCATAAGGAATGATCATGCTAAAGTAATTTGGGGAAAAAATCCATTAGTACATTCCTAGTATTATAGGTAAAATATTTTTATTTCTTGTTTACTTTTATTAATTTTATAAAATGTTAGATATTTTAATTTCTTTCTTTATTAAAACATGTATTAAAACTAATAAGTAGAAATTTTTATTTAGTTTAGTTTAGTTTTGTTTAGTTTACCTTGTTCACCATTACATAACTTATATATTTATTTATTTTGTTTAATGAAAATTATTTTAAATCTAATATGTTAAAAAATATTCATTTTTGTGTAAAAAATATTTTATTAGGTTGGACCATTTTTAATATTCCTACACCAATTTTGGATTTTTTTTTCATTCATTTACATGATATTTCGTATATCATTACTATTTTAATCATTTTAGTTAACTATAAAAAATATGAATAATAACGTGTTAAGTTTTAGTTTAATTTTGTGTTTCATAATTTTTCAATTTTTGTTTACATTAAAATTGTAATATGTGAATTTGTATATTTGTATACTAAATGTTTGTTTCTTTGATTTGAAGGATAATGATATATCAATCAGTTGATCAACCACATACTTCTAGAGATGAGATTCATGATCATACCTCTAGGGAGGAATATCCACATTCTCTTCTTGATGTTCCCCAATCTTCTTTATGTACTCCCACAATGGAAAGGAAGAGCTCGAGGGTTGGTAAATGTGGCTGCATACGTTTACCAAAATTATCACTTGCTCATATCTAGGACCAGAGTATAGTGGTATACTTTGATGAGAATGATATTCCAAGAGGTCCAAATGAAAAACAATTCAAGGGTTTTGTATCAACTCTAGATAAAAGAAAAGTTATCATTTTGTTTAATGATTAAAGAAGTGTTGACAAAACAACACTAGCTCATTTTTGAAAGACCATTTTGGTAAGCTCTTTTTCTATTGTTTGAATAATCTTGAAATGTTTATATTATACTATGTTTTCCCTCTTCTTTATTAGATGACATTTTATATACCTGAAACTGGAAGATTCGGAAGGAAATGTTTATCGATGGCTGCTAGGATATGGAAGGATTTCAAATCAACCCTCACATCTGATTTCATTTTTTGGCATAGGAAAAATGACAATCCATGTCATATATATCCTTTTATATATAAAGATACATAGAAACAATTTTTTGAAAGTATAAGACAATAATCATTTTTGTTAAGTGCAATGTAAGCTTTTAGAATTTTTCTTATATTAATGATCTTATTAATGACTTCTTAATGATTTATTATTCTTAATTTATAGGAATAGAGAAGATCTCATTAGGAGATCCAATCTATAAATGTATACCCTCATAGTTTATCTTGAGGGGGGTATACTTTATTGGAAGAACAAATGATGGCTGAAAATTTACTAAAAACGTAGAGTTGAGTCCTCAAGATTTGGAGAGGTTACCCCTCCATCCCCTCTGTCTAGACATGAAAAACAGAAGAGAGCTCAGCTGAGAAAAATGGGGAAATATCTTATGGAAGAATTGAGGGTCATAGATAAGAGGATTGTAAGATATTTATTTTATTTATTTAAGTTAATTCAATTCTTTATATACTTTGAATCATTACATATTTTTTCAAATAATTCATACATGATTATCTTGTGCAGAAGAGCACACATGGGGTATTTAAAGGTGATGGGAGGTAAGAAATTTTATCTGTAGAATTGGGAAAACCCAAACACCTGGGTCATTTATGAGAATACCCTACGGGTGTATCAGTGAGAAAAGTGTTACCATATTCTTCAGCTTCTTCCATGGAGGGTTTTTATAAAAAAAATAGAATCTTTCGAGGCTAAATTTTAAAATATCCATGCGATGATGGAGGAAAAGATCAGAGCGTCGGTATAGTCTATGTTTTTAGACATGAAAATACAATTTCAGACTGCAAATCCCATTCCTTCACCTCCACCAGCAGCTCTCACTCCCCCACCTATGTCTGCAGACCCCATTATTTATCCTCCACCTCTACCTGTAGACCCCATTTTTTATTCTACTCCTACACCCCTCCTCCAGAGCTTCCTAGTTATTGTTAGTTGTATGTTGATCATCCTTACTATCATATAGTTTCATATGGGAAGATATATTATATAGGAGATACAATTCATCATCAAAAGTTAGAGGTAGAGCATCATAGGGTCAGTGTACATGATATTATAGATATATCAACTGAAGTATCGTTACCTACAGATTAGGTGAGGATAGTTCGACAAAGTATCAGCCACATTTTAGTTTGGCCATCTAGACTTCTGCGACACATTACCATAGAGGTATGTGTATATTTTATCTTTTATTTTATTTTTGTATTAAATTTGTTTTAACATTTAAAATTTAATATATTTATCTATTTATTTACAGAAATACTAAATACTGTATAATCAACAACAAATACAAAGGGCTATGACATCAGATATAGATTCTAGTAGTCTTGAAAATTTTTCAAGATATTCAAATTTACCAGCAGGTTATTATACATTTCCAATGGAAGCTCATGTTTTTGGGTGCACAATAGATGTGGGGATTCTGAAAAATGATATCATGGAGGTTGTTACCGAAGATAGGTTAGGAATCAACGTGATTCAAGTTTTTCCCATGTAAGTCTTAAAATAAATCTTTCCCTGCGTTAAATTTGTTGAAAATTTATACTTATGTCTATTTTGTATTAGGTATCTTTATAAAATGTGCGAGGAGAATGAAAAGACTGATGTATATGGATTTATGGACCCGCAGTTGATTTCACCTAAAGCACACGCATTGACTAAGGAAAAAGAACAATTTATATTGCTGAAATATTTGAACAGAATGTAATTATGCAGTGTTGGATGTCTTCTTATGTTGATAGGTATGGAACATATATCTCATAAGGTGTTATTTATCTTTTAATATAATAACCACTAATAATAAATTTTCTTTTATATCAGGGACCATTGGATGTTAGGTGTTTTTTTCAAGGGAGATGTAATGCCCAAAATTTCCATGTATTTTTTTTAAAATTTATATGGAATTATTTCAAGACTAGACGCTCTGACCGCACCAGATTTCGAGACCCGGTGAGCCTGAAATATAATTTTAAACTTTTTTTAAATTCATTTAAGTAAACGTGCGAGTTTATTTTTCTAACTTTTAAATCGGTGCTCAGATAAAAAATCTGAGAGCACCATTGAACTCAGAATGACGGGATTCATCTGGAATGGAATTAACTTCGACTAGAGAGGATCGACCAGGAAAGACAGTTTTCAGACTTTTTTGGAAAATAATAAAATAACTTAAAAAGTTATTTTTTATTTTTCTTTATCACCATTGAGCGGTGGCACGCCAGCACTATGGTGCGGCGATGAGGCAGCGACGAGCCCCTTTAATGAGACTCATTAATGGAAGCAAAATAGACACACTATTTCATTAATGAAACAGTGTAATGATGTGGCGATGTAGTGTAACAGAAATTCTATGATGTGTTTCTCTATTAATGAGAAAACTCATTGGGAAATCAAACAGGTAATTCCTCTGACGAACCTACGGTGAAAATCCTCTCCAACGATGAACAACAAATGCCGACAAATTGCTAGCAACGTCAATTCACCTCGAAGAATGGGAATGAAGGGAGACGAACCCTGACGACTTTGAATGAAACTTGAATCCTCATGGGAGGATCACTTTAGCAACGAAAACCTTTGAGTTAGGGGTTTATTTTATTTCAAGTTTCCCCATCCTTTATTTTAAAACAATGAACGCAGATCAACCCACGAATAGGTTTATCCTCAGATCACTCATTCTTGAGGGGGAGTGTTTTTCTTGGGTTTTCTATACAGGGATTAATTATTTTTTGATAGAACATCAAATCATTACACCATATTTTATAAACCTCTAACATAGAGGGCGTGAGCCAACACGAACAAGGCTTGAGCCCCTCCACCTCGTGCGTTCTTCGTGGCCGCATCTTCGAAGTGGTGGAAAGGAGGATTTGAGGCCATCACATGGAAGATGACATACCTCGGAGACCGTAGGTGCAAACAATGCGAAGAACGAATCACCAGAGTGGACCCAATGGTACGTAGAAGAACCTGCCGGCGCACCGGTGCCAGTGGTGGTGGCTCGCAGTTGCAGTCGCGGGCGAGAGGCGGCGTGCTGGAAGGAGCACCGTGGCTGGATCGGTCCACGACAGTGTGGGATAAGCCACTTATCTCTGTTCCAGTGGCTGGTGGCTAGTAGGCGTGGCCACCCGACCGCGTTAGTGCACCACAGAGGCAGAAAAGGCCGCGGTCGATTGACTGCGGTGGAGGAGATGACCCCATGAACGACTCGTGCAATAGGGGGAGATGGATGCGGCTTCTAGCTGCGTCCCAACCAGGCAGACCGGGTAGGGGACGGGCCAGACCCAGGTCAGTCTGGGTCGGGTCAGTGGACCCGGGTTAGGTCGATGGACCTTATATCGGGTCGGGTCAGGTCAGCCCGATCGGGTTGGACCAGACCCAAACCCCACCAGCCCCTTTTTGAAAAAACACCAACATCTTTTAAACTGAGCATCCGATTGATGATCCGTTTATGGCGTTAAACCATCATTATGAGAAGGATATTTTTTCATAATCTATGAAGGATTTCATGGAAGTTGAAATATGACAATGTCATGAGGATCAGTTCTCCCGGAATTAAGCACACTACATGCGGAAACCCTGCAGTTGGTTGAGACCTGAAGACCGCTGACAAGAGACCCTGTGCGGATCATCTATGATTAACCAGTGGGAAGTGGTTATGTGTGACCCCAAAAACCCATGGTGGGGAGCAACTCTGTGTGACCCAGCAGACCCACGACACTTGATAGGAGGAGTTCCTCGGTATGGAAAAAGTGGGAAGTGTCTTCTATGTGACCCAACATGCCCATAGTGGGGGGACGCTTCTGTGTCACCCCGCATACCCACGGTACTCATCAGGGATGAGTACCACAACAATCCATGGTTAGTGGGAAGTAGCTTTTGTGTGACCCGACAGGACCACTGTACTCATTAAGGAGGAGTTCTCTAGTAGCCCAAGGTGTTCGATGATATGACTAATGGTATTACTTTCCTACTCTAGATTATACCTGGTGTGAGAATTCTTTCTTCATGATCATGGTTCATGGTTTGATTTGTGGATAGCTCTGTGGCCTTTCCTTGTTGGTTTGGGTCCCTACTTAGTATATTATTACTCACCCTTGCACGGGCTTCGCCCGCATGTGTTGTGTCTGGTGCAGGTGACCACTGCCTTGATGGAGGACTTGGTGGCCCAGGACCCGGTGGTTCCCAGTGAGACCAGGCAGGAAGGGCATGCTTCTACGGTTTCCAGTAGCTACTTTACACTTATCCACCAGGTGGGGTTTTTAGCGGACGTCTTTTAGAGTTTCCTTGCACTTTCTTGTTTTCAGTTCGTCTTTTGTTGGGTTTGTATTCTGACCCATTTGACCTACAGTTTGTTCTTTTACTTGGTGGTTGTTTAGTGGCATGCACGTTTACCTTTCCAATTTTGGGACATGGTTGTGTGTGAATGTGTATAGATACCTAGGCAAAGGCCTCCCACTTGCAGGTTGATTTCTTCGACACTAGTCTCCAACCCATAACCTTTAGGAGGTGGGCTTTGGGGATGTCACGACACGGGCCCCAGGTGATGGGTTGTGATAGTAGAAGACACTTTACTGGATATACTCTATCCATGGTGATGTGAAAGGAAATTTTAATAAAATGTTGGAAAAGTAAGTTTTAATTTCTTAATAGTTTATATTATAATGAATTTTAAATTTATTTCATTCATATTATTTTCTAATAGAGGATGAGATTTCTTTCGAAAAACCATAACGAAAAAAGAGTGCCAAGATCAAATATGTAAAATTAAAGGTGAATATTCATTTATAATTAGTACATTTTGGATGTATTATATAAAAATAATATTTTGAATTGACAAACTCATTTAAATAGAATTTTCATAAACAAAAAGGTGTCGTCAAATGCAGATATTATATGTTAAGATTTATGTATGAAGTAATAACAACTAGAATAGTTATGAAGTTCAACGTGGCTATATTTCCTTATAAATTATTCCATAATATTTTTTTTTATTAATTATACATGTTAACTACTTTCCTTTTAATTTGCAGCTATTTTTTGACCTTCAACCTTATAGTGCATAAGAGGTTGCACACTTACAAGTGGAATGGTCAAATTATTTTACTGGTTTGATTGGATTTTAGTTTGTTTTTAGTGAATATTGTAATTTTGAATGTTTCAATTGTAAATATGTATTTGGTAGTTGTTTTGGTAAGATTTAGGTTTTTTAGTTAATATTATAATTTTTTAATGTTGTAACTGTGAATGTGTAATTTTTTTGATGGTTCTACTACTAGTTCTTCTTGTTTCTGCTTATTTAATTTTGATGCTTCTCTAATATGGGTTCTTATTGTTTCTAGGTTGGTCAGTAGTGGAGAGGAAGGGTAATATGAATTATTTTTTAAAAAAAATAGTTTTTATGTCAGATACTTTATAACCGAAATTAAAAATATATTTTGTCAGTTTTTTACGTCGGTTATAAAATAAACGACATGGTATAGGGTTTTTTACGTCAGTTATTTTATAAATGATGTAAAAAACCTTAATCGCGAAGACCTTTCACATTAGTTAGTAATTAACCAACATAAAAATGCTTCGGGATCATGGTTTTCCACATCATTTTTTATATAACTAATGTGGTATATTATTTTTTACGCCAGTCATTAAATAACTGACGTAAAAAACCTCTATCTGAAGCATTTTTTACATTGTATTTTTAATAATCAACGTAATATATTGTATTTTACGTTATTTTTTTAACCGATGTTAAAGACAATATTTATAACATCGCCATTAATAATGACGGCTAAAAAGCGACGTAAAAAATAAAAAAAACAACGTTAATAAGGATTTTTTGCACTAATGCTTATTATTTTCTGGTTAAAGTGAGTATTCGAAAAGGATGTTTATGTAGTAATTTTGGGGATGGAGTCCAAGAACCCAAACCTTGAGTGTAACTTTGTCTAAATGAGAAGGAAGTGTTTCATTTTTTGTTTGAATTAGTGGAACATATTGAAGCTGAAATTAATGAGTATGCTTTTTTTTCTCTCCAGGTCAATACAAGTTATCTAAGGAGGAGGGGGAGGAAGAGGAACAAGTGCATATTGAGTAGAGAAAAAAGAAGAAAAAGAATAAGAGTATGTATGTCATGAACTGTCCGCTGGGGCCCATGCTCTGACATACCCCAAGCCCTCCTCCTGAAGGCCAGAGGTTGATGACTAGTGTTGAAGGCATAAAACTACAAGTGGGAGGCATTTGCCTGAGTATTTGTATGTACGCACACACAACCACATCCCAAATCTGGAAAAGTAAATATGCATGTCACTAAACAACCACTGAGTAAAAGTACAAACTGTAGGTCAAATGAGCCAGAATACAAACCCAACAAAAGATAAATAGAAAATAGGAAAGTACAAGGAAAACTCTAAAAGTCGTCCGCTGGAAACCCCACCTGATGGGTATGTACAGAGTAACTACTAGAAACCATAGAAGTACGCCCCGCATGCTTGGTCTCAATGGGCACCACCCGGTCCTAGGCCACCAAGTACTCTGTCAAGGTGTCGGTCGTCTACACCAGATACAACATGTGAGGGCGGAGCCCGTGCAGGGGTGAGTAACAATATACTTAGTAGGGACCCCAAAAGACAAATAAAAGACCACAAAGCAATCCACAAAGCAAATCAAGAAACATGATCACAAATCATGATCACGACACAAGACAGCTTGAACCAGGTATAATTTAGAGTTGGAAAGTAGGACCATTAGTCATATCATCAAACACCATGGGCTGCTGGAGAACTCCACCTCAATGAGTACAGTGGGCCTACCGAGTCATAGAGAATACACTTCCCACTAACATTTAACTGATGTGTTACTCATCCCTAATGAGTACCGTAGGTATTCTGGGTCACACAAAAGTCGCTCCCCACCGTGGGCATGTCGGGTAACACAGAAGCTGCTTCCCAACTTTTCCATACTGAGGTACTCCTCCTATTGAGTACCATGGTCCTACCAGGTTACACAGATCCACTCCCCACTAGGGGCCTTCTGGGTCACACAGAACCTACTTCCCACTGGGTCATAGTAGATAATCCACATAGGGTCTCTTGTTAGTAGTATTTAGGTCTCAGCCAACCACAGGGTTTCCACACATAGTGCACTTGATTTTGGGAGAACTGCTCCTCAATCCATGAAATGAATTTCAACATCCATGAAACTCTCCATAGAATATTCTAAAAGATCCACCTCATCACAAGGGTTCCAACACCACAAATGACTCATCAATATAATGCTCGGTTTGAAAGTTATTGGAGTTTTTTTTTAAAAGGGGTTGGTTGGGTTCGAGTCCAGTCTGACCCGGTCGGACCGACCTGACCCGGGTCTACCGACCCGGCCCGACCTAGGTCTGGTCTAGACTATCCTGGGTCCGACCTGATGGAAGGGGTCCGACCTACTAGGCAGGTCTAGCCCTCGCCTTGCTCAGTTCTGCCTGGCCGGAACGTGACTCGAAGTCGCACCCAACTTCCCTTCACCTCGTGGGTCATCCGCAGGGCCAGTACCTCCACCGCGGTCTATTGACTGTGGCCTACCACGTGTGACATGGCATGGTGCATCGACGCATCTGGGAGGCCATGTCCACCTTCCACCAGCCACCAGCATGGAGGCTGACGACTCTTTCCACACCATAGCGACCTGAGCCGGCTGCAGCGCTATTCTGGTGCACCACTATGGTGCGCCGCCACCCTCCCACGGAATCCGCTGAGGGCCACCACTGATGATCTCCATTGGGTTCTTCTACGGACCATCGGGTCCAATTCGGTGGTCTGTTCTTCACACCGCTTGCACCTATGGCCTTCTGGGGATTCCTTCTTCCCTGAAATGGCATCAGATCCTCCCTATCTCCATTTCGAGGATGCGACCACGAAGAACGCAAAAGCGGAGGGGCTCGCACCTTGTTCGTGTTGGCCTGCTCCCTCCATGTTAGAGTTTTAAAAATAGGAGTAGGTTTGTATTATAGTTCCAATAGATAATAATCAATCCCGGTGCAAAATCCCAAGAAAAACACCCTACCGCAAGAACACATGATCTGCGGATCAACCTATTCATGGGTTGATCCGCATTTTTTTAAGAAAGAAGAACGAGTTATTGTAATTCAAAAACAATAAAACCCAACCTTGAAGAAGTTTGATGTTGAAGTGATCCACTCGTGAAGATTCAAGAGGTTGAAGTCATTCTTCACTCACTGGTCCCATTCTTCGAGATGTGTCGAAGTCGTTAACGATCTGCCGTTGTTCATCGTTCATTGTTGGAGAGAGTTATCTCCATCAGTTAATTAGAGAAATTTCTTCCCTTTTGATTCTCAAATCTCTAACGCGTTAACCCATTAAAAGAAACCATGTTGCAACATTTCTGTTACACTGCAACATCGCGTCGTTGTGTTGTTTCATTTATAAAATGGTGTATCTATTACGCTTCATTTAATGCATCATTATGCAACACAAAAATGATCCATTAATGAGCTTCATTTAATGCCCCTCATCATCGTAATGCAATTCCACCATCTACCTCTCAATGGTTTTGAAAAACAAAACAAAATATCTTTATAAGTTATTTTATTTTTTTCCGAAAATTCTGAAAACTAACTTTTTTGGTCGACCCTTTCTAACTAAAGTTAGGTAATTTTTAGGTGAATCCTAGCATTCCGAGTTCAACAGTGCCCTCATATTTTTGATCCAATCACTAATTTACAAGTTAGAAAAACCCGCTCACATTTTTACTTAAATGAACTTCAAAAAAGTTCAAAATTATATTTGGGATCACCGAGCCTCAGAATCAGGTGTCATCAGAATGTCTAGTCTTAGAATAATTCCATATAATTTAGAAAAAAATACACGAAAATTCCAAGTCATTAAATTATTCCCCCCTTTTTGGGATTTATGTCCCTGTAATCCAAAACAAGGCTAAACAAACAAATGGGGGTACTGAGAACGAATCTAAGCCTCCCACTCCCATGTACTCTCCTGGAGATTTTAGTGTTACCACCGAACGTGCACCAGAGGAATAGACCATCCATGACAGACCTTCTCCTGTTGATCCTATATCTCCACTGTAAACTTTGCAAATGTCGGATCATCGTCAATATCTAGTTCTCCCCAGTCGATAACGTGCAATATATCATGCACGTACATCCTCAGCTATGACACGTGAAAAACATCATGCACCTGGTGTATCTGTGGGGGAAGAGCTATACAATATGCCACCTCTCCAACTCTGCTAAGAATATGGAAAGGTCCGATGAACCTCAGAGATAACTTGACACCCTGGCCAAATCTCCACAATCCCCATCGGGGTGTGACCTAAAGGAAAACATGGTCTCCCCCTCAAACTCCAAGAGTCTCTGTATCCTGTTAGCATACAATTTCTACCTGCTCTGTGTAGTCCTCATCTTCTCATGGATGATCTTCACCTTCTTAGTGGTAGCTCGTACCAACTCTAGAACCATGAGTGTTGACTCCCCTGGGTCTGTCCAGCACATAGGTGATCTACATGGCCACCCGTATAAGGCTTCAAATGGTTTCATGCCAATGGTAGAGTGATAACTGTTGTTGTATAGAAATTCCACCAGTGGCAAGTGGTCCTCCTAACTACAAAAAAAATCAAGGACATAAGCATGAAGCATGTCCTCCAAGGTCTATATGGTCTACTCCTTCTGACCATCTGTTTGAGGGTGAAAATCTGTGCTCAAGCGTAGCTGAGTCCCGAACACCTCCTGTAATACCTTTTACAATAGGGATGTAAAGTGTGCATCACATTTTGAGACAATCATCAAAGTCACCCCTTGAAGTCACACAATATCCTAGACGTAGAGGCATCCTAGTCCCTCTACTGATCCCTGCTCCTGGATGGGTAGGAAGTGAGCCGACTTGGTGAGCCGGTCAACGATCACCCAGATAGAATCATGGCCCCTGGATGTGCGTGGTAACCCTGTCACAAAGTCCATCGGGATACCATCCCATTTACACTCTGGTACCTCAAGTGGATGGACCAAGCCTTCTAGAACCTGATGCTCAGCCTTCACTTGCTAAAAAGTAAGGTATCGTGAAATGAACTCTGTCACCGCTTTCTTCATCATCGGCCATCAGTACTGACGTCGGAGGTCCTGGTACATCTTTTCTACACCAAGATGTAATTCCAAATGGGATGTATGAAACTCCCTCAACACCTCCTCCCATAATTTCACTGGTACTACAGTGTGTCCTATGAAAAAGATGACATTCTCCCCACCTATCAAAGATCCATCAGGAGCCTGTCCTAAAGATAATTGATCACATCAGGCCTCACAGTTAACATCCATAGGTTGTGCCTCCCAGACTCATTGTAAGAGTGGGGGAGTGACAATCATTGACTAAAGGTATGATTATCCATCATCATCCATCAAGGATATATCCATCATGGCTAACTATTTTGTCACTTCACTAAGCAGTTGTAAAACAGAACTCCTGCTGAGTGCATCTTCCACCACGTTCCCCTTCCCAAGAGTATAGACTATCTCAAAGTCATAGTCCTAGAGGAAATCTAGCCATCACCATTGTCTTATGTTCAGGTCCTTCTATGATAAGATATACCTGATAATCTTGTGGTCAGAGTAGACGGTAAACTGTTCACCCATCAAGTAGTTCCACCGCACCTTCAAGGCAAAGACCCCTACTGATAACTCTAGGTCATGGGTTGCATATTTCTGCTCATGCTGCCTCAACTACTGTGAGATGTAGACAATCACTGCCCACTCCTGCATCAGGACACAACCCAGTCCAATCCCTAATGCATCGCAGAAGACTACACACCCAATGCCCTCTTCTGGTAGCCTCAAGATAGGGGCACTCGTCAGTCTCTGCCTCAGCTCATGAAAACTCTACTAGAACTTCTCCGTCCACACGAATGGATGTCCCTTACATTTCAAGGATGATAAAGGTGCTGCTACTCTAGAAAAGTAGGGAACAAACCTGTAGTAGTATCGAACCAACCCCAAGAATCTCCACACCTAAGTCACGCTCTTGGGTGGATCCCAAGCAAGCACTGACACTATCTTTTTCGGATCCACTACAACTCCAGCCTGTGAGATGACGTGTCCCAGAAAGTGGACCTCCCAAATACAGAACTGAAACTTCGAGAGCTTACCGTAAAGATGGTTCTCTCATAGTGTATTCAGGACTATCTACAGGTGTGTAGTGTGTTCCTCCTTCGATGCTGAGTACACCAAGATGTCATTAATGAATACCACGACAAAATGATCAAGGTAAGTCTGGAAGATCATGATTATGAGTGCCATATGAACACTGCTGGGGAATTGGTCGTGCTGAAAGGCATCACCAAGAACTCTTAGTGACCATACCGGCATCTGAAGGCTATCTTTAGTACATCTTCATCTCGTACCTGAAGCTGGTGATATCCCGATCTCAGGTGTATATTCTAGAACCACCTCGCTCCCTTCAGCTAATCGAAGAGGTCATCAATTCTCGGTAGTGGATACTTGTTCTTCACGTTCACCTGGTTCAGGTGCCAGAAGTCTACACAAAGCCTCAGGCTCCCGTCTTCCTTCTTGGAAAATAACACCAGGTCTGCCCATAGTGAAATGTTGGGCCTCACGAAGCCCTTCTTCTATAAGTCCTCCAACTGTACCCTCAATTCACGATGCTCCACAGGAGCCATCCGATATGTCGGTGTGGATATCGGTGTTGTCCCAGGGTACAGGTCGATGCCGAAGTCTACCCTAAAACATAAATAGTCTTTTATGGAAGTTTTTTAGTGGTGGTTTACTAAACCGTCGCTAAGTTTTTTATAAATTATTTAGCGACACTTTTTAATAAACCACCGCTAAACTGTTTTTTTTTTCAATCCTGACACTTCTCCCCCCCGACCTCCGCAAGACCCCTTTCTCCCCCCGGTGACCCCCGAAGCCCTACACCTCCCCTCAGTGCACCTCACCACCTCACCTCCCCTTAGTGCGGATAGACACCCATCACCACCGACCCCCCGAAGCCCTAGCTCACCTCCCCACTGCAGGTCCTGACCCGTGGCGCCGCTCAATGCTTCTTGCCGCCCCTCAGTATCATCTTTATTCTACTTATTCCATCCTCTATCCTCTAGTTATAACAATATCACCTAGAGTCCATACTCACACACATGCACATTATATTTTAATTAGTTGGAAGTATATGATTATAAACCCTCCACACCATCAAATTGAACTTTGAGAAAATATCCTTGCACCATAGCAGTTCACCCCAAACATCTAGTTCACTGGATACCATTATTTTAATTGTGTTCTTGAATTATATTATCTATTTTATGATAGTAATTATAAAACATTTTTTGTTAGATCAATTAATAAATTGTTTTTCTTTTTAAAGAAAATTCATTTTTTGAAAATCCCAAAGAATATTATTATTTTTACAACATTTTAAACCCAATTTTTTATATTTTTTTTAGAATTTAGTGAATTTAAAAATATTTTTTTTGATATAATCAATATTCCATTGTAACTTCATCACATTATACTAAAAATTATTTTTGATAATTCAGTTTTTTTGATTGCGAGTTTTTACTTATCATTGAGGGATTGATTATACTTATTTTTATGATATTTCTATATTAAATTCAGTTCGAAAAAACCTTCATCATGTTTTCAAAAATCATATTTTATATCCTTATAGCATAGGTGATTGGATAAAGAATAAGAGGTAGAGGAGGTATTTTTAGTGTAAGATGAATAAGAGTTAGATTTTACATAATGACTAACCTCTATTTTAGTGATGAGATACTAGAAACATTTTTCCATTGATTCCCTTTATAGGAGGGTTTCATTTCTCACACACTAAGTTGAAACATTGAAGGTTTCCTTGATTTTTTTATTCTCCCCCTTGTTCCTTTTGTTAGTCATATATAATTACGACCTTATGTGTTCCTTTTTTCATTGGAATAACATCACTTATTGTTCTCTATCATTATCCACCTTATTTTAACAATTTTATGATTTCTTTATTTTAAAGAATATGTTCATATTCTTTGATTGATAAACAATTTCATCATCATTATAGGTTTCATCATTAATTCCTTTAAAATAAAACAGTATTTTATTATTGGATTATTTGGATTTTTTATTAGCATGTAACTTCATTGTGATCTTATAGGTCATGATAGATCCATATAGATCCTCAAATGACATGTTTTTTAGTTCATTTTCCTCTTGGACTATTATATATATAGGTTTCATATTTCTTTTTAAACCCCAAAATATTTTGATCATTAGATATTCTATAGTATGAGTATAATTAAGAGACATTCAACCGTTTCATATGTCAGTAAAGTATATAAATGGTTAGTTTTAATGAATTATTTGAAATGGGATTTCAAAGAGGATTAAAGTGACTTAGAATTCTAATTATTTTAACAAGTCTCATTAGTAACTTTAATAATGAACTACTTATAATGTATGTAATACACTTAATGATTTCCCCTTCTATTTAGATGTATTTTTATGACATGGATGATATTTTTGGTGTTGTTTATTGCAAGGGTGTTGTAGGTGAGGTTAGATTTATATTATATTGTTGCATTAATCATGTAACTTGTTTGATTACTCGTCTCCTATTATTTCTATCATGGTTACACTAGGCACTGGGAGAGAGGTATATATTTATGTTACACTAGATAGTCACACACTATTGGTGTCCCCTAGTTGTGTTGTATACCATGGCTAGTTGGGAGTTCCCCCTATGATTCTAGGTGCATGATACTCAAGTGGCTTGTGTTGTTTGGATGAAATATATGTCAGTGGTAGGTATCATGTATTGGTAAGTTCTAGGACTATCTTACTTTATGACCTTTTTTGTTTCCCATGATACTATATGGATTCAATTTGGGGACTCTCATTCCTTGTGTCCCCTAGTTTGATTATTATGGTGGGAACCATAAATTTTTATCCTTGTTTACTCATATCTCATTTGTGATGTGGTGACTTGGTGTTTTATTTTTACAGTTTATGAGAATGGGTTTGTTTCATTAAATGTTTTTTAAGTGTTTTCGAAAGGGTGTTTCTAAATTATTTTTAAAATTGAAACTGTAATGGGTGGTTTTAAAGAATGTAATTCTTTTAAAGTAATATTTTTAAAATGATTATTTTCATTTAAAGAAGAATAAAATACAAGTTTATAAAATGGATGTTAAGGTGATATTTGGTTTTTTCATGTGATTATCAATAAAAATCTATTTTATAACTATATTCAAAACTATCATAAATGAGATGTGTCTTGAAAATACTTTAACAAAATCCTTGTTGAGATCCTACTGGGATTAGTTTTTCTCACACCCTATATACATCATTTGATATATAAAAATATTATGGTTTTATTTTTTAGGTTCCCTAGCCTTTTTAGGTTTCCTATAAATGGGGTGGGCTGTCTAGGTGGGGGGCTGTCTAGGTGGGGGGTGGGGTTGTCCAGGTGGGGGGGCAGTCCAGGTGGGGGGGGGGGGATGTCTATGTGGGGGGTGAGATGTCCAGGGGGTAGGGGGCTGCATGGGTGTGGGGGAGGGGGATGTACAGGGAGGGGGTGGTCTGTCTAGGGGGGGTTGTCCAGGTGGGGGAGGGGTGTGGGATTTCTAGGGGGTGGGATGTCCAAGGGGGTGGGGGTGGGCTGTTCAGGTGGGGGAGAGGTGTGGGATGTCCAGGGAGGGGGGGGCTTTCCAGGTGGGGGTGGGTTGTCCAGGTGGGGTGGGTAGGGGGGGCTCTCCAGGTGGGGGGGTTGTCCAGGGGAGTGGAGGGGGGTAGGGGGCTGCAGGGGGGAATTTCTAAGGAGGGGTGGGCTGTCCAGGTGGGGTGGGGGGCTATCCAGGTGGGGGTGGGATTTCCAGGGCGGTAGGGGGGCTGCAGGGGTGTGGGGGAGGGGGTGGGCTGTCCAGGGAGGGGGGTGGGATGTCTAGGGGTGTGGGTGGGTTGTCCAGGTGGGGGAGGGGTATGGGATTTCTAGGGGTGGGACGTCCAAGGGGGTGGGGGTGGGTTGTCCAGGTGGGGGAGGGGTGTGGGATGTCTAGGGAGGAGTGAGGGGGTTGTCCAGGTGGGGTGGGGGGATCTCCAGGTGGCAGGGGGGCTATCCAGGGGTGCAGAGGGTAGGGGGTTGCAGGGGTGTGGGGGGGTGTGGGATGTTCAGGGGAGGGGGGGCTGTCCAGGTGGGGTGTGGGGGTTGTCTAGTTGTTCAGGGGAGGGGGTGTCTAGGTGGGGGTGGGCTATCTAGGTGGGGGTGGGGGATATCTAGGTGGGGGTGTCCAGGTGGGGTGGGGGGATGTCCAGGTGGGGGGGGGGTCTGTCCAGGGTGGTAGGGGGGCTGTAGGGGTGTGGGGGAGGGGGGTGTGGGATGTCCAAGGAGGGGGGTGGGTTGTCTAGGGGGTGGGGGATGGGTTGTCCAGGTGGGGGAGGGGTGTGGGCTTTCCTGGGGTGGGATATCCAAGGGGAGTGGGAGGTGGGTTTTCCAAGTGGGGGAGGGGTGTGGGATGTCCATGGAGGAGGGGGGGTTGTCCGGGTGGGGGTGGGCTGTCCAGGGGTGGTGGGGGGGCTCTCCAGGTGGGGGGGTGTCCGGGGGGGGGGGGGTAGGAGTGTTGTAGGGGTGTGTGTGGGGGGGGGGGTTGTCCAGGGAGAGGGGGTGAGTTGTCCACTCCAATACTCTACAAAAAAATAGGAATATCATATAACCAATGTATAGTTTCTTTCACACATTAATACTTTTCTTGATGTAATGCTAAAATTAGATAGAGATTGGCTCTATGGTTCACTTAGGAAATGTCATTGGGGAAAGGGTAAATCACCTACATGGTTAATTCCAATTTAAAAATTGGGCCAAGCACTTAGGATATCTTTATATTCTTTTATAGATCTTTTTAATTTTCATGCTTTGGTTTTCTAGTGGGTGGGTTCATTATTTACCATATGTATTTATATAGTAAAACCTTATTTAAAATATTTATATATTTTTTCAACTAGTATATATGAATCTATTTCCCTATTTATTAATAGTTATGTGTTTTATTTTTTTTAATATTGTGTATGCACATTGTGATATACATGGATAAAAGCTGGATCACATTACTGAGGAACACACCTCAGTATGTTAAGGGTTTGGAAGAGTTTTTAGATTTTTCAATTTCCAATCGATCCGTTTAAGGGAGAATAAGATGTCCATGTCCTAAATGTAAATTTACAAAATGGTTGAAGAGAGATAAAGTTTATGAACATTTAATATTGAAGTAATTCCCTAGTCAATATTTGTGTTGGATTTGGAATGAAGAATCGAACGTTATAGAAAGGTTGATCACTGATGTCAATCCATAGAATGAGCTCCCAACTTCATCAACAATGGAAAATGAAATGAAAAACCTTATAAATGATGCATTAGGCACTTCAAGACACCACCATCAACATCAAAACATATCAGAACAACCAGATGAGGGTGCTATAAATAGCAATGTGAAGAGTGATGTTTTTGAGACTGTAGGAAAACCAGATCAAGATTGTAACATATCATTGGATCCTCCTCTTGATTATGTGGATACTAATGTAAGAGATAAATTCACTAAGGAAAATACATTTCATAATTTAGTTGACAATAGAAATCAAGAGTTTTATAGTGGATGTTTGAAATATTCAAAACTTTCTTTTCTGCTGAAGTTGTACCATGTCAAATGTCTATGTGGAATTTCAAATAAGAAAATGTCCATGATATTTGAATTTTTGTGTGATGAATTTCCTAAAGCAAAAATCCCCAAATCTTTTTATGATATGAAAAAAGTTTTTATCAGACTTGATTTGAATTATACAAAAATACATGTGTGTCACAATGATTGAATGCATTATTGGCGAGAGGATTCAAGTAGACAGGATTGAAAAAAATGTTATTCTTCTAGATGGCAGTAAATGGGTGATATTGGAAGTTTGAATCAACATAATAACATGAATAAAAAGAAAAGGAACACACCTATAAAGGTTTTTCATTACTTTCCTTTAAAGTCTTGATTGCAAAGATTATTCATGTCATCAGAAACCACCGAACACATGAAGTGACATTCTATAGATAATAACAATGATGGGTTAATGATACATCCACGAGATTCACAATCGTGGAAGACATTTGATTCATTATATCTATATTTCTCAGTTAATCCTAGGAATGTTCAATTGGGATTGGCTGCCAATGGATTCAACCTATTTGGGACTTTGAGTACTAGTTATAGCATTTGGACAGTTGTTTTGATCCCTTATAATATGACTCTGTGGATGTGTATACGACAAACATCTTTTATCATTTCGATGATTATTCATGGAAAAAAATTCCTAGAAATAATATTGATGTATAATTTCAGCCTTTAATTGAAGAATTACAGGAGTTATAGAGCAACAGTGTTGAGACATTTGATGTTTCTTCTAAAATAATGTTCAATATGCATCCTTCTTTAATGTAGACCATTAGTGACTTCCTTGGGCTTGGTAATTTATCTGGTTGGAACACTTACATGAGTTTGGTTTGTCCTATTTGTAACTTTGATTTTGATCCCAAATGGATAACTCACATTAGAAAATGGTTCTTCTTGTTCCATAGAAGATTTCTTGATGCATCTCATCGATTTCGGCTGAACAGATCAAAATTTAATGGTTTCATTGATCGTAGACCACCTCCAAAGTTTTTAACTGGTTCTGAAATATTGACACAACTTGGAAATGTTGAAACAGAATTTGGGAAGGTTCATCATTTGAATGATAGTGGGAAATGGGTTCTAAGTGCATCATCAAGTGAAATAAGAACACAACAATGGAAGAAAAAAAGTATATTCTTCAAACTTTCGTAGTGGGAATTTAATTTGTTGCAACATAATCTTGATGTGATGCATATTGAGAAGAATGTCTGTGACAATTTGATCTTCACATTACTTAATGATCATGGAAAGTCGAAGGATCATCTCAATGCTCATAAAGACTTACATGTAATGAACATAAAACATGATCTCTAGCCAGATGAGAATGAAAAGTATGCTCTGATAATTTTTGCAATGAAAAATAGGGATAAAGATACAGTTCTTCAAATTTTAAAGCATGTGAAAGTATCTGATGGGTATTCAAGTAACATATCAAGGTGTTTTGACTTAAATAATCATAAGTTACATGGATTGAAAAGTTACTATTCACATATTTGGTTACAATAGTTACTACCATTAGCATTACATACATTATTACCTGAAAAAGTTACTGCTATTGTACTCCAATTCTGAACATTTTTCAGAAAACTATGTGAGAAATATCTACATCCATTTGATCTTGAAAACCTTCAGGATAGGTTTGTGTTGACACTTTGTGCAATGGAGATGATCATTCCTCCGTTGTTTTTTACTGTCATGATGCATTTAACTGTGCATTTGGTTGAGGAAGCTAAATTAAGAGGCTCCGTTCATTATCGATGGATGTATCCAATTGAAAGGTATTTTATTTATATGTTTTTTAGTTAAGTAAATAATTTTTGGCACTTAATTAAATTCATAATTATATTTTTATTTTATTTTATTTCATAGATATCTTGGGCATTCGAAATCATACATGAGAAATAAAGCTCAACAAGAAGGCTCTATTACTGAAATCTATTTGGTAGAGGAGTGTCTTACCTTTTGTTCTAGATACTTGGATGATGTTGAGACAAGATTTAATCAAGTTAGACATGTTGAAGACACATCAACTCATTATCAAATATATGGGAAATCAAAAATATATCCTGCTATTGGCCGATCAGTTAGGAGGACCTTGAATGTTACACTGACAGAAATGGAATTATTACAGGCACATAGATATGTGTTATTGAATAGTGAAATTACAAATCCATTTATTGAAGAGTTGATGATACAAAAAAAAGAGACGAATGAGAGGCCAAACAAAAAATGAGAAAGATATAATGAAATTTGTTAATAAAGAGCTTGTAGAATGGTTTGTATGAAGTGTAAGTTCATAAATATTGCAATAAATATGAATATTAGGTTGACACATATATTTTATAATTCTAATAAAGTATATTTCTTTTTTTAGATCATGAATACTGATACTTGAGAAAAGTTTTCAAAATATTTGAAGTTTCTTGATCGAGGTCCTCTAAAACAAGTTAGAAAGTCCGACGCTTACAATGTGAATGGCTTTAGATTTTGTACAGTAGATCGAGAAGAGAGTTTGAAAACATAAAATAGTGGTATATTTACATTTTCTGAAGTGGGATACTATGGAAAACTGACCGATATTATTTAATTAAACTACCACAGGCATTTTTAGTTGTTTTATTCAAATGAAATTGGGTTGATATTATTAGAGGTATTAAAAGAGATTCCTTGCAATTTACTTCTGTGAACTTCTCTCACTTGATGGATGTTGGTGATCGTGAACTACATGATCCATATGTCTTATCATTGTAAGAAAAAATGGTATATTATGTGAATGATGTTGTGGATGAAGGGTGGAGTGTAGTTACTCATGTAAAACAAATAGATTTGTATGATATGGGTGATGAAGTGGAAGATTTGACCTCTGGCATTGAATCTCATCAACAACAAGAATCAGAATTTTTTATACATTATGATATTGAAAATATTAGTCTAGAAAGGATGAATGAAGTGGATGAAGTAATGGAGCAGGAAACCAACATGATTGAAGGAGAAAATGATTATATTTACAGTTATGCATTCATTTATAAACCACTTATTTAATTTGTGCAACCATTCATTATCATTTTTATGTATATTTTTGTTGTTTGTACTGTGCATCTGTTATCATTTTTAATTTTTTTTTCTGCATAATGTTTTTTGAAATATATGTTCTGAACTTAATTTTATTTGATTAAATGATAAGAATGATAAGGAGGAAGCGATATACTATTTCATTGACCACTGTGACAGATGACGATCCATCTATCTCCCTCCTTACAGCATCTGAGCCACCATCCACTTTCCCCCAACACCTCTCCCCCTACACCATCTCTCACACCCTCTGTGAGTGTCCCTTCAGTAGCTCAGTTGTCATCTCCTGCTTCAGGAGCCTCAGCTGTGGGGGAGCGACATGCCACTTCTATTTCTTCACAGGGATACTGGAGGCTGACTGTTATAGGTACAAATTTTAATATGAATAAATTTATTGTAATTTTTTATACTAAATTTTTGTTCATTAAAGATGGAAACAATACAAGTGTGGAGAAAAATATAAAAAGTTCATATGTATGGAATCTAAATGGAGAGAATATAGTTGTCCCATTTGATTCATATGGGGTCCCTACAGATGACGCCATAGGATTACTTGGCCAGATTTTAGGCCAGTGGGACATGGAGACCATTTCCCTTCCTATTTCATATGATGATCGGAGGCATATGCCTGTAAGTTGAAAAAATGAAGTTTTTTATTCCTAAATAAAGGTAATTTTAATACATTATGATGTAATTGAATGTCATATTATTAATAGTTTCAAAATGAATTTATGTGTATAGATGTTTTTCCACTTTACAGTTGCTGATGTGATAACACGAAAGTGGACATTGAAAAATCTTGGGAAAAAATGGAAAGACTTTAAATGGAGATTTTGGGGCGATGTCAATGATACTTGTTGACCGCCCAACAGATGTATGACAAGCTACTGGATGGGGTACCGAAAGAGAAATGAAAAGTTTTTGTTGATAGAAATTGTGATGAGAAGAAAATGATATTTAAATATATATTACTATATTAATCTCATTTTACATTTATACATGTATATGAAGAGTAGATGACATTGAATACATTACTATTAAATTTAATTTTATTGATTTTAGGATCTTTCAAGAAAGAATGCATCAAGCCGGGCTAAGTAGGTCATCCCTCACACTGCGGGGTCAAAGAGTTTTTCAAGAAGCCGATATTCTCTGGTAACATTTTCATTAGTTTAAATATTAATAAGACAATATTATTTATTTAATATATTAAATTGTTGATTTATGTTTGTTTAATTCAGTCACGGAGTTTAGGGCATGAAGCAACCTAAACAGAAGTGTTTTTGAATGTTCACCAAAAATCTGATGGAAGTTTTGTTAATGAGCCGCCAAAGAAGTTGGGGTATGAACTCGTTTTTTATTATAATAACTTATTATTAGTTGTTACTATGTTAATATATATTGCTTATAATATTAATTCTATTTGATTTATAGGTAAAAATTAAATAACTGTGGGATGCCAATCCTGCGCAGTCCTACTCAATCTCCCAGGAGGACCCAGTTGCTAAATACCTTGGGAAGGAGCATCTTGGTAGAGTGTGCAAGATGGGTTTGGGACCCGTACCATCTGAGGTATTTGGTAGGCCACCAGGGATTTCAGTTGCATCTACTCCTAGTTGTAGTCAATCCATACCCCAAGATCCTCAGGGAGATATTGTTTCTCTACGATGCACAATTCAAGACCAAGGGGCTCAGATATCCGCTTTGCAGAAAGCATTGATTGATTTATATCAGAAGATGATCGGATCTACCCCTGGTGGTATTGTATCGACTAGTGGTGAGTAGGTAAATCACAAAAATTCAAAATCATTTAGTTTTCAAATTTTTATTGGTTTTAAGTTTAAATACAAATATACAAAATTATTTAATTTTCAATATAATGTTCTTATAGGTGGTATAATAAAGTAGAGATGGAGGTGGAGAGGGTGAAAAGTTGTGTTCATCATCATACCATGATTAGTTGTATTGTTGATATGTTAGAAAAATATGCTAACAGTCGGTTTGTATATGTATCATGTGTGGCGCATAGTTTCCACCAAACATTTTAATGACCTAAAATTTTCTTGATTTCTCATGTTTCCTTTTATGTATTTTATTGATTTCTGATGTTTCCTTTTATGTATTTATTTCTTGAGTGTG
The DNA here is from genome assembly GCA_963277665.1 of Viscum album. Lineage (NCBI taxonomy): Eukaryota > Viridiplantae > Streptophyta > Magnoliopsida > Santalales > Viscaceae > Viscum > Viscum album. Next base: position 820,304,450 of record OY728133.1, read on the forward strand.
GTATAAACCATATATGTCGATTATTTATTTTTATGAATCATTTTTTATGATAAATTTTTCCTAAATTTATTAGGTTTGTTACCCAATGATGAACGATCAACCTTCTTATTGATTTTATTGGGAATATCCAATTTTGTAACTCCCTTCAACTTGTTTTTAGTGGATTATCCTTCTTTCTTCAAATTTTATAGTATTCTCTTTTCATGTTTTATGGTTGGCATGTGATCACTCCCACTTATGCTTTCCTCTTATTCAAAATAGTCTTGATAAGAATTTACAAATATCTGTTGAAAAATTTAGTGTCTTGATCCTGTTAAAGTAGAGGGACTGTCCACTTCATTAATAATAGAATTTAAAAATATCTATTGAACACTTGAGTGTCTTACACTACCAGAATTTGTACCTCCCCAAAAGATGCATCTCGTGGATAAAATCTATAATAAAATCCTTAAGAATTTCCTATACAGTTTGGATCATCCTTCCTAACTGCTCATCGATATGTGGATAAAAGCTTATACACAACTTCAATTATCAACTCATAGGCTTCTATTATAATTACCAAAACTATGAGGTAAAACAGGTTGGCCCTGGGTGAACATCCCACTTCAACTATCAACTCTAACACTCGGTGATAATTCTTGGACAAGTCAATCAATGGGAAACAAAGCCTTCAATGTCTCTTACTATGGAGGGCCACAAGAACATCCACTTTTCATTATTATAAATCATGTCCGACCTAGGGTGAACATCCCACTTCAAAGCATTATAGGATCTCATAAACTCATCTCTCATAGAATATGTGACCATTACCATGCTACGAACTATAAACACTCCATGTATATCAAAATTCAATCCTAAAATAGTTTCACATTCTTCCAACCTATCACACATCATGATACATTCCATAAAAATATTCTAACTTTTCTTTACTTGTTTAACCAATAAAGACACTATCTCTAAGGATACCCACATTTCTTCCCCTAAAACCTCAACTACACCCACCAACTAGTCTTACAGTGAAGATAATATCTTCTATTCAGCTAATGAAATATTTTCTCCCGTCTCCTACATTTTCTAGCCCAATGCATTTACCACTACATTTCCATTTCTAGTTGAATACTATTTATCGATGTCAAACATATACAAGTACTCTATGAAATTCATCTGATAAAGATTATGTACATGTAGTGAGAAAATATTATATGCAATCTAGGGGCCAAATCACCCAACAAATCTCTCTCTCAAGAGGTTCTGTCATGATCATTTTAATGCGTGGACCATAACTACAAACTAAAATACAGGATTAGAGTATTTCATCATCTGGGTTAAAAGCTGATGAAACCCAAAGTGACAAATTTATAACTCTACATAATAACATATCCTAAGATAGAACCAGATGCATCAAATTTCACTACGTGTCCAACATTAGGTTCATGAATGCTTCAGATCAGAGCTGACAACAACCACTTCTTCAACACTATGGAAACTTCCTCACACTAGTATGTATAGTCAAACGTGAATCCATTCTTGGTAATTGTGGTCATTGGAAAAGTTAAGTGAGAGATCTCCAAAATGATTCTCCTTTAATTCCCATACAATCCAATAAAACATCAACTGTCGATTACATTCCTCGATTATAATAGATACACAAAATACATCAACATACTCGAGATCAACTGTTATCCCTGATTGTGAAACCACTATATCCAAAAGTGACACTTCATGTACTTAGAATAAATTTTATGTACCAAAATCAGACTAAACCTATTATTCAAGTATCTATCATGTGATTCTTATGAAAATGTTGGTCTTATGGTATTCTTTTGGATGTGGGATGTATGTGCATGTGAAATTGGAATGGTTTTTTTTTCAGGGTACTGGTACTGGGGCTGCAGAATCAGCTATTTTTTTTTGTAAATCTAGATTTAGCGGCGGTTTTAAATGCCACTAAATAAATGTATTATATTATGCGGTGGTTTTAACCGCCGCTATGGACAATAATTCAGTGGCGGTTTTAACTGCCACTAAATGCGTCCACTACGACGATTACCATTAACTGCCACTAAATAAAGTAAACTGCTACGTATTGTATGCCAATACACAATTTAGTGGTGGTTTTTTGAAACCTCCATAGAAGCATATGGTGGCAGTTTAAACTTCCATCATATCCAAAAAACTGCCACAAAAGGGTCATTTTTCTATAGTGCTACCTCCCTATGAGTAGGTAGTCCCAGAACATCTTCAGGAAAGACATCCTCATACTCATCCACAAGTATAGAAAATCTTGTACTCCTCTCATCCACCACGCTGAGGGTGAGGCTAGACAATTGGTGAGTGATTGACTGCACTCTCCTCTGAAAAATTCTATCATGTGCTATAAAAGTTCCCTTCTTGTCGGTGAAGGAAAATCTAATCCCATCCTCATGGACACACCGCACTTTGCACCTAATACAATCGATCTGAGCATGGACTATAGATAACCAATCCATACCCAAGATGATGTCATAAGACCTCGACGCCGCTACTAGGAGATCCCAACCGAATCTCTTGCCTCCTAGAGTAAGCTCGCACTGCCGACACTAGTGTGTAATCATAGAATCCCCTCCAGTAGGAGTCTCTAATCATAAGGATTGATCCAACAGCTCCAACGGAATCTCTGAGACTCAAATGAAGTCTATGGAAAAGAAAGAGTGACTAAAACCTGTGTCTATAAGAACTATATATAATATGGAGAAGACATATATCATACCTTTAATCATCTCTAGAGTGTCGTGGTCATATAACTCTATCACCTGAAGCTGGCCTTGCCCATTTCCGCCGAATCCCTGAGCCTGTGGTGGACCACCTAGGGGTGGTGGAGGTAGCACCTCGAACCTTCATCCACTACCTACCGCTCCACCTTCTCCCATACCATGTATGCTTCCTTTCAGACCTCCTCGCTCGAACCTACGCCTCTGCCTTGGTAGTCCCTTGAATGTCTGTTGATCATCTGTGCAATGGGTTAGGCAGTCACGAGTCATGTGTCCCTACCTTCCACACATGAAGTACAACCTGGTTCCCTGCTGACTCCCCCTACTCTGGGAGCCCCGCACTACCGACCAAAAGTCCTTGGGTCATCCCTTGAAAGATATAACCCACTTGGGTCCCTCTTCAACTGCCTGATACTCACCACTGAAGACTCTATTTCCTGATGTCTGCTGGTGGATCCGTCTATCGGTGCTCGGTCTGCTAGGAATCTCTCTATAAGAAGGGATCGATCTAGCACTCCAGCCTAAGTGGGGATGCTGAGAGACACCATGGATACCCTGATCTTCCCTATGAGTCCCTTCTCAAAGGTCCATGACCTGAAAAAGGGGTCATGCACCATGCTTGTCGAGTAGCGAGAGAGGTCTGTAAACCTTACAGAGTACTCAACCAATAACATGCTACCCTATTGTAGGTGAAACTGATCCTGTATGCACACCAAACACAAGGTCGTGGAGGAGAAATCCTACTAGAAAATCTTCTCAAATTCATCCCAATACATCTCACACCGAGTATAATTTAGAGTAGGAAATTAGGACCATTAGTCACATCATCGAACATCATGGGATGCTGGAGAACCACACCTCAATGAGTACAATGGGACTACCAGGTCACATAGAAGCTTCTTCCCACAAACCTTGGACTGTTGTGGTACTCATCCCTGATGAGTACCGTGGGTATGCTGGGTCACATAGAAGTCAGTCCCCACTATGGGCATGCTGGGTCACACAGAAGTCACTTCCCACCTTGGTCATACCGAGGTACTCCTCCTGTCGAGTATCGTGGGTCTACCGGGTCACACATAGCTGCTCCCCACTATGGTTTTGTCGGGTTACACAGAATACATTTCCCACTGGGCCATATTTTCTGATCCACATAGGTTTTCTTTTCATCAGTCTTTAGGTCTCATCCAACCGTAGGGTTTCTGTACGAAGTGCGCTTGATTCTGGGAGAACCGCTCCTCAAGCCATGCGTCGAATTTAAACATCCATGAAAGTCTCCATAGATTATTCTAAAAGATCTGCCTCATCAATAGGGTTCCAATGCCTCAAACGACTCGTCAATTGGACACCCGGTTTGAAATATATTGAAGATTTTCCGAAAAGGGGTCGGTTGGGTTCGGGTCTGGTCTGACCCGACCCAGCTCGGGTCCACCGACCTGACCTAGACCCGACTTGGCCTGGTGCTGGTCCGATTTGGCCTTTTGGGCCATGGGTCCATCCCGGTAGAACGGGTTCAGCCCGCTGGGGCGGTTCCAGCCCGCGGGGGCGGGTCCGGCCCATGCCATGGCTGATCCCCCTAGCTGAGATGTGGCTGGAAGCCACGTCTGGCTTCCCCTCGCCCTGCGGGGCTAGTACCTCCATTGCGGTCGGTTGACCACGACCTACCACAGGCCACTTCCAGCGATCACCAACACGCCAATAAGTTCTTCTGCAGACCATCGGGTCCGCTCCGGTGGTCTGTTCTTCATGTAGCTTGCACCTATGGCCTCCGGGGTATGTATTTTTCCCTACAATGGCCTTAGATCCTCCTTATCACCATTTCAAGAATGCGGCCATGAAGAACGCACAAGCGGAGGGGATCGATCCTTGTTCGTGTCAGCCCGAACCCTCCATGTTAGAGTTTTAAAAACAAGAGGAGGTTGGGATTACAGTTCCAACAAATAATAATCAATCCCAGTGAAAAACCACAAGAAAAATACCCGCCCACATGACACAAGATCCGTAGATCAACCTGTTCGTGGGTTGATCTGCGTTCGTTGTTTCGAAAGAAGAATGATATATTGTAATTCAAAAACAATAAACCCATACCTCGAATCATTTCAACGTTTAAGCGGTCCACCCACAAAGATTCTAGTGGTCGAAGGCATTCGTCACTCACCGGTCTCATTCTTCAAGATGTGTCGAAGCTGTTAACGATATACTAGTGTTCATCATTATTTTTTGGAGAGAGTTCTCACCATCAGTTCATCAGAGAAATTTCTACCTTTTTAATTCTCAACTCTCTAACACATTAATCCATTAAAATAAACCACATCGTAGCATTTCTATTATACTACGACGTCGCGTCGTTATGCTTCATTTAATGCATCATTATGCTGCACAAAAAAAGATCCATTAATGAGATTCATTTAATGTGCCTCATCACTGCACCGTAGCGCCACCCTATTCTGCTCAATGGTTTCAAAAAACAAAACAAAATATATTTATAAGTTATTTTATTTTTTTCTGAAAATTCCAAAAGCTAACTTTTCCGGTTGACCCTTATCGGCCAAAGTTAGGTCCTTTATAGGTGAATCTCGGAATTTTGAGTTTAATGGTTCCCTTGGATTTTTGATCTGAGCACTAGTTTAGAAGTTAGAAAAACCCACTCCCATGTTTACTTAAATGAACTTAAAAAAAGTTCAAAATTCTATTCCAGGCTCACCAGGCCTCAGAATCAGGTGCCATCAGAACTTCTGGTATCAGAATAACTCTATATAATTTAAAAAAATTACACAAAAATTCTGGGACATTACAATGTATCTCAAGAAATACGGCTTTGGTATTACATTGGAACATGTACCAGGTCTATTGCCCATGATCTCAAGGAGGATCATTACTTATATGGGGTAAAGGGTGATTGAAATGTTCTAATAAATGATTATCTATGATCATAGTTTTGAGATTTTTGTTTTATTTCTATGTTTAACTTGTGTCAGTCACTACCCTTAAAGTGCTGCATTTTTTATAAAATATAAAAAATAGTGGTCGGGGAAAAATTATTAGATCCTTCTGATATTGATGTTGATGTTGATGGTCAAGATCAAACTATTATTATGTCATCATCTTTAGATTATTTACACTTGAGTGGTATATGATCCTATTTTCCATCCACGAGGTCAGGGGTTTAACTTGTGAGGGATGCGGTTACTGAAGTAGTACTATAGCATTCTACTATAGCAGTACTGTTAGAGTTGTATTCACTATTCATCAATGGGATTTCTAACAATTTCTTAAGCCTTCAGGACACTTAGGACTTCAGGACACTTAGGCATCTAAAACATACATATAGGGACTTTGGGCCACTAATAATAGGTAAGTAGGTACATGGTGGGACCAAGATATAGCTCAATGCATTAGATAGGCAGCGCAAGCATGGCGACCTGCAAGCACTGTCGGGTGGGCGACCTCAACAGAGGGATAAGTGTGTTGACACCTATCAACCAACCATTTTTCCTCTAATTTGGGATGAATGGATTCCCTGTTAGGTGAATCTCAGTGCAATGGGACTAGTCTAATGGTGAAAAGAAATAGGTTGGTGGTGTAGTAGGGTGTTGCGCAAGCATTGTCGAGTGGATGGCTCAAAAGAGAGATGAGTGTGTTTTCACCTATCATCTGGTCTTCCTCTCATACATCATTATTGGATGGAGGGGTTTCCTGTCACAGTTCATTGATGTAACTTTTTCATGGGTAACACAACACTCATGACTGGTACCTCATTTTCAATGACTCTAGCAAGGTGGGCGTGGTTATTGACTAGTGGAACAACATGTTACAAGCTTCTCATGCAAAGGGGAAACTGTGTATTCATCCTTCAGGCCACCCAAGTTCTAATGCTTCTATGCCTCTCAGTCTTTGGATCATGTATTATAATAAAATAGGTTCAATGGATGTTTATCATTCCTTATGAGGGATAAGGCTTAACCCACTGGGGTTCCTAGGTGTGTGTGTGTGTGTGTGTGTTTGGTTTCTTGTAATCCCCTCTACCTATAATAAATAAAATTTCCATAAGAATGAGGGTGAGATTATTAATGTTATGAGGTGAAGTGAGATAAAAACTAAAATAATATACAATGATAATCGTATAATGAGTATGTTAAGGAGAAACTATAAAATGTTTCTTGCGTAAGGAAATTGGGCATATTGAAAAGAATCTCTCTAATAAAAAAATAATTTTAATAATTTTAATGATAATGTTGATCATTCTATAATGATAGAAAATGGGTATGAATGTGTTGAGGTTTTAAATGTATTTATTTATGATATTAAAATGGATTAGGTCTTAGATTTTAGATGTTATTTCCATATGTTTCCTAGGAAATATTTTTTTTATAATTTTTGTTAGACTGATCAAGGGAGTGTGATCATATACAATAATGAAGTCTGTAAATTCATAGGTATAAACTTAGTTGAATTAGATCTCCATGATAATATTATCAAAATATTGATAGATGTATGGTGGGTTCCTAGAGTAAATGGGAATCTCATACCATTGGGTGTCATGGACTAGATGTTATTTCATATCTGAGGGATGAGTTATTAAGATTACCAAAGGGGGGATCATAGATATAGAGGGGGATTTGTTTAATGGGTTTAATGTCTTAGTTTACAGGTCACATGTTAGGCATATTAAAGTAAAAAAAATTGAGGATGTTACTTAATTTTTATAGGAGATTGGTACATGTTAGTTATAAAGGTCTTTAAAAATTGGTGAAATGGGTGTTGTTAAAGGGTAAAAATCTTAGTAGTTTTCCATTTTGTGAAGATTGTGTCTATGGAAAGTCTCTAAGAGTTAGTGTCCTAAAACTAACTATTTTTACTTTTATTACAATAATATTTAATGTATTTAAATATTAAACATCTTATTACATATTGTTTATTGTTCTATATAACTATAGTGTAATAATGTCCTGGAGTATTTGTCACATTAACAAGTTTATAGAAATTCTCTGCTATGATGAGAACCTTGAAGTGCTATGACAATATTATTAAATATAGTTCCATGGTTGGATGAAATATTATGATGAGACACATAGTATACATACCTTCAGGTGCGAGTACACGTAAGAAAATGAGACTTTTTCTCATGAAGTTCTCACTTGGTAATCTCCAAGACAAAAGATTATGAGAACATACCCGCCAATAGGAATTCTGCATGTTTTTGTGTCATCGTATATTCTTATCTACGAGCATGTGTAATGGTCCTTGTACCTTAATATTATCATTAATATGTGTCATGACTCACATACTTTGATTTATTGATGGAAACCATCACACAGATTGTTGGTGGGAAGTAGGGTATATTGGGTGCATCACAAATGACATGTTATTAATGGATAAGTTGATGAAGGATTTGTCCCTTCCATTTATGTAATTTGATATCTTGGATCTTTGATTGAAATAGAACCGTCATGCGAAATTCCATGGTCATGGTGTAACGATGAGTTTATTTCAAGTAGTCAAAGAACAACATATCAAGCATAAAGGTTGATGACACTATCATGAAACCATCTTGATGAGATATTGAGACAAAGGGATTCTATTATACAGTGAGCATTCGTATGTGGAAGTCGTTGTTGCGAATTTAAGTTCTTTCTCTTGTGTGTTTTGACCTGTTGCTAGAGAGTACTCTTAGACTTTAGGTAAGCTCACCTAATTCCAATAAGAAAGAATCCTAGAGGGTCACACACTAAGTGTTTATGGTGCTCTTGGTTAAATTATATTTTAATTTAGTTAATGGAATAAATATTATTCTCAAGACAGTGAAATATTTTATTCAAGTAAAAATGATTTCATAAATTAAATAAATATTTATTCATGGGATTATGAATACAAATATATTTATTTATTTTATTGAAAATTTAATAAATATTTATTTACTAGTTTGTAAATAAAATATTTATTTAAGAGAATAAATTATTTATTTACTTATTGGGGTGTTTAATAAATGGAAGTGGAGTTCGACCGGACTAAGGATGGTCTGGTAGTAAAATAATTATTTGCAAGATAGTAAATAATTATTTAAATAGTTGACAAAAAAAATAATGCGGTTATAATTATGCACCACGAGATTTCATTTATGATTTCATTTTGCGCAAGTTGACACACCACAAATAATTATGTGGTTATTGTTATTATGTAGTATGAGTTTTCTATAATGTAATGAATGTATTTAATTGATATTACGTAATTAAATATTAAAACTGAATCACCATGTCGATAAATAGAGAGGTACGTCTATTGTTCCATGTACGAGAAACTGGTGATGCAAGAGCAATTCCAAGTCAGGAATTTTCTCTTGACTCCTCTCCTCTTTCCCTCTTAAGTACAAGAGATGTTCTTCAAGACCAAATAATAAGAGATCAAGAAAGATCGACGCAAGATGCTCGCTTCTCCGCACTAGCACCCGAAAAGTGAGTGGCATCAATCAGAGACCATTAGAGAATGTGTGGATCACCGCTAGAGGGATTATGGTTTGGATCCTTGCAAGCGCAATGAGATAATCTGAAAGGGTCATCTTGGATGATCAACATGATCAACGAAGAAAGTACCAAAGAACCAGATATTTTATTTCTTCATAAATTAAATTTAAATTGATTATAAACATGATTTGAAAGATCTTATCTAAAGGTTTCGGGACTCTTCATTATTTATCTAAATCTTTGATTCTATTCTATGGAGACTGGCATTCATCGTCATATTGATCCTATAATAATCATTGATCATGGAAAAAATTAAAGTTGGGCGTCGGCCCAACCGTACTTCTACTGCACTCGGAACCTTCAAGTGGTATCAAAGGGAGGTCATCATAGTTTATAATTATTTAAATAATTCATTGATGATTTATGGTTTAATAATTTAGTTTCTCAATTCAAGATTAATCATTCTTTTAATATGGATTTTGAGATCTGTTCTCCCTCTTTTTGTTTCTCGTAGATTTCACAAAAATGAATGATTTATTAATTAAAATTAAAATGGAGAACTCATCAGGGGGCCTCGACGATTATGTCTAGGTGACACGAAAGTACACACCATGTTTTTGGACTCACACATCATGTTCTCTTCTATAAAAACCATGTAATCCAGACTACACACTTTGTAGTTGTGTTCATCGCATCGAGAGTAATTCAGAAATTACTCAAGCTGTGTGCATTTATTGAATGTAGTGTAGTTAATTCTACACTTCATGTTGATCAAGACAAATATGCACATTCTTACTGGATTACACTCCATGTATCCCACTGCACACGATGTGTAGTCCCTTCGGGTCAGGGTTCAAACTATGTATACAATACACGGCTAAGACAACCGGTAACCGTGTAATGTGGAGACAACATGGCGTGTAGCCCACTATACAAGCCATGTACTCCAAAATTTCCAAAGTACGTTTCACACGTCGAGTACCTTGGTGTGTACTTCGGGATAGGCGATGAAGTTAGTACATGCCGTATAGCCTGAACTACACACCGTGTACTTTACCAAATTACACAAAGTTAAAACTTTAATGTTTGTGTAATGTTTAGAACTGCATATCAGGTATAAATCGTACTACAGGTTGTTACTTAATGCATTGAAACATCTTGTATGCCATATGTGATAAGAGTAAAATAGTATGTGAATATAATACTTGTTGGGTTGATTCAAATAAGCATTCACCAGGATACCTCCAAGGTGCATTTATGTACTAGGATGAGAATATCAAGAAAATTTAGGAAATGATTAAGATAAAAGGATTGATTAATTAAAGATAATAATTAATCGATTCAAATCACAATTTATCTTAATAAGAATTATTAAAGAATTGAATGTTAGTTTTATTAAATGTGTAACTATTTTCATGTATGTGGGTGATCATGAGCTAGACCAAGACCTTTGTATGTGATTGGTTTCCTTTTAATTTATTTATTAAATTAATTGTTGGCCTATGAGCCATCTCTCCTCATTAATATGTAGGGCCTGTGTACCCATGGTTTCTTATATGTAAACCTCATTTTTACTTCTCACCTGCATGTGAGTTAAAAAACATATGTAATGTATGAAGATCCCAAGTTTGTGTAGGTGGTTCAAGTCAAGAGCCAAGGAGAAACTGATCCAAGGAGATACAAAGGTGGATAGGTGGAAAGCTGTAAACACAAAGGTGTTTCTCCCCTAGGTCAGGTTTAATTTATCAACTGATAGATAAAATAACCATTATAAAAAAAATCCCATGATCATGCCCTTTAATTTATTTTATTTTTATTGGTTGCACGGTTTTTCATTATGGATGTGTTGTCACGATCACATAATTAATGAACTAACAAGCATGCAAAATGGAACTAAAATACACCAGGCTTGTGTGTAAATATTATCAAGACATGGTTAATCACTTAAGTAAGTTTTACTTAATATTAACAAGCATGTGATAAATATAATAAGGCAATTTATGTTAAAGAGATAAAAATCCCTCAATAAAATATTAAGTCGGACTAAGCCTTATGTTACTTTATTAAGGGCAAGATTCAATAAAACTATGTGTTTTACCAACCCTTGTTAGGACACTTAATTTTATACAGGAAGCCCTTATAAAAGGTTTTGGGTTGACTTAACCATATTACATCAAGAGGAGTAGCCCTTTCTAGACTTGGTGTAATATTGGAGGCAAGCGTTGATGAAATCCAAGTTAGGATTTCATGATTGGGGAGTCCACTCAACAAATCAAGAAGCTGAAATCCCACAGTTGTCAAAGACCTACCTACCTAAATACCTTAAAATAGTTTGACCAACCCCTATTGGGGTTATATGAAGGGGAATATGGATCCTTGCCGCTAGAATTTCATGACAACTGGACATTGGTGAGGGTTATTGGGAGTTGATAAAATAGTGGGAGACTTAATAAAATTAATTTATTATTTCTCATAAAATGTAATCAAGAATGTTCTAATCATCTGTTCTTTTAATTGTAGAATAAAATGACAAGCTCATAAACCACACTATCCCTGTGATCAATTATGGATAAAGACAACATCCTCACCGAAGTTAACTTCTAGGAATGGTTTAAACGCCTTCAGGTTATTCTATGACATGAACAGAAGTCTTACATGCTGGAGTCAGCATTACCTAACCTTCCTTCCCAAGAGGCGAGTGACGAAGAGTTCTTGGTCTACGAGAAACATATGAACGATGTGGTCGACATTCAATGTTTGATGCTATTGTCAATGTCTAGTGAGCTCATGAAGTCACACGAAAACATGGATGTCTATAGCATGTTCGAACACCTCCGTGGTCTTTACCAGGAGAGAGCAAGACAAGAACAGTTTGAGATCTCCAAGGCACTGTTTCAGAGTAAGCTTGAATAAGGTGTCATAGGTAGGCCTCACATAGTCAAACTCATTGTCTATATTGAGCGCCTGAAGGTTCTAGGGTTTAAACTCCCCGAAGAACTGGGTACCGATCTCATTCGTGCATCACTCCCTCATAGATTCTCCAGCTTTGTTGTTAATTTCAATATGAAAAAAATTGAGAAGTCACTCTATGATCTTCTTATCCTCATTCGCCAAGTGAAGATATGAAGTACAAAAAGCCTTCTGTCCTTATGGTAAATAAGATGAAAGAGAAGGCGAAGAGATTTAAGCCCAAAGCTTCTTCACGCCCTTCCAAGAAAAGGAAGATCAAAGGGGAGGCAAGGGAACAAGAAGCTGTTTGTTTCACATATGGAAATAAGGTCCACTAGAATAAGAACTGCACCCAGTCTAAGAAGAAAGGGGAAGCTTCAGATGTGTTTTTTATTGAATGCAGTCTATCTGTTTCTACAAATTGGGTATTAGATACAACTTGTGGTTCTCACATACGTATCCAAATATAGTAACCAAGTAGATTCATGAAGATTGACTGAGGGGAGGTATATCTATGAGCATCCAATGAAGCCAAAATTTCTGTTGTAGCTGTCGGGGACTACTGCCTCAAGTTACCAACTGAGATAATCTTGGTGTTAATGGGTTGTTATTATGTGTTGTATGTTACTAAAAACGTTATTTTTGTATCTAGATTAGATATAGATGGGTTTGTTTTCAAGTTTAGAAACGAATGTTGCTTCTTTAACAAAGATAACATTTGTTTTGATAGGGCACATTTATACAATGGTCTTTACGTGTTGTATTACACAAACCAAGTAATGACAATCGATAAAAAAGATACTTTGCATGACTCATACCACACAGAAATTCGGAATCACTGGCTAGGTCATGTAAATGAGAAACAATTGACAAAGTTACATCAAGATGGATATTTAGATTCTTTCAAACTAAAACCACTTGGCGTATGTCATGCATGTTTATAAGGAAAAATGACCAAACCCCATTTAGTGGGAAAGGTGAAATGGCTAAAAATATTCTTGAATTGTTTCATACCGATGTGTGTGGACCATTTCCAATTGAAGCAAGGGGAGGGTTCTCATAATTCATAACTTTTACTGATGATTTTAGTATATATGAAGATATATACTTAATGAGGTATAAGTCAGATTCTTTTGATAAGTTTATAGAATACAAGAATAAATTTGAGAACCATCTTGGTAAGAAGATTAAGAAACTCCGCTCAGAGCAAGGTGGAGAATATCTTAATCATGAATTCATTGATTACTTATAGGAGTTTGGAATCCTATCCCAACTCACTCCTCCTTACATGCCCCAGTGGAATGGTGTGAGAGAAAGGAGGAACCACACCTTGTTGGACATGGTGAGATCAATAATGAGTCATGAAAGTCTTCCATTATCCTTTTGGGGATATGTGTTACAAACAGAAAAGTGCATACTAAACCAAGTACCAAAAAAATCAATAAATGGTATTCCATATGAGTTCTAGAGTGGAAAGAAAGCCATATTATTGAATTTACATGTGTGGGGAAGTGAATCATTTTTTAAGACCTCTTTAGGTAGCAAACTTGCACCTCGAGGCACAAAGTGTACCTTTATAGGATAACTCAAGGAAACAAGGGGATATTACCTATACAACCACTCAAACAAAAATGTTATAGTGGAAAGACACACCATATTCCTTGAGAGGGAGCACATCTCCAAAAGAGATAGTGGGAGAGAGATAGACTTTGATGAAGTCGAGACTCAAGGTACACAAGAGTTGGTACATGAATAGATTCCACAAAGCCCCATGGAAGAAAGAACTATTCCAGAGACACAAGAACTGTATAGGGGTACATGAGAGGTTAGAGAACTAGAACAGTATGATTTTCTAGTTACCAAGGATGGTGAATCATTATTAGTTGATAATAATGATCCTATAACCTATAAGGAAGCATTAAGTGGCACAAATGTTTCCAAGTGGAAAGAAGCCATGAATTATGAAATGGATTCCATGTACCAAAATCAAGTCTAGATTTTGGTAGATCCTCTGATTGATGTAAAGCCTCTTGGTTACAAATGGGTATTCAAGAAGAAACTGGACATGGAAAGACAAGTCAAAACTTATAAGGCATGACTGGTTTCAAAAGGGTTCAAACAACATCATGGCATTGACTACAACGAAACCTTTTCACCAGTTGCAATATTGAAATCCATCAGAATTATATTGGCCATTGCCTCTTACCATGACTACGAGATTTGGAAAATAGATGCCAAAACAACCTTCCTTAATGGGAACCTTCAGGAATATGTCTACATGACACAACCTGAAAGGTTTATGACTCCAAAGGATGTCAATAAGGTATACAAGTTATAGAAACCCATTTATGGATTAAAGCAAGCATCTAGGTCATGGAACATTCATTTTGATTAAGTCATAACATAATTTGGTTTTATCAAGAACTAATGTTATTCTTGGTTCTACAAATGGTTTAGTGGGAGTGTAGTCCTTTTCCAAATAATATATGTTGATGACATATTACTTATTGGAAATGAGATACTAGTCTTACAGTCTATCAAGGCATGGTTGAATCAATGCTTCTCCATGAAGGACTTGGGCGAGGCAGCATATATTTTTGGGATTAAGATCAATCTTGATAGATCCAAGAGATTTTTGGGCCTAAGTCGAAGTTCATACATTGACAAGATACTGAAAAGATTTAGTATGGAACAATCCAAAAGAGGATTGTTGCCAGTGTCACATGGAATTCATCTTTCCAAGAAAATGTGTCCTCAGATACATGAGGAAAGAAAGATAATTTCAATTAATACATACACATCAATGATTAGGTCAGTCATGTATTCCATGCTATGTACTAGGCTAGATGCCGCCTATGCATTGAATGTGGTAGGAAGATATCAAGAGGACCCAGGTGACCTGTAATGGCCCAGACCTCTCTGGTCCATTCCTTTGATGAAATATGGCGTCTAAGGTGTTCTGGGAGGTCTAGGTGACTTATCCCCAACACTTTTCCAAATTTCTAGTTCTATGAACAGTGGAATCGGTGAGATCGATGTGAACAATGGCACCAGTGAGACTAATATGAATAGTGGCATTAGTGAGACCGATGTGAATAGTGGCATCGGTGAGACCGATGTGAACAGTGCCATCGATGAGTCATTCTATGATCATTGTTTCCAGGATCGGTAGGTGTACAGTGTTTCTAGGATCGGTAGGTGTATAGTGTTTCCAGCATCGGTAGGTGTACAATGTTTCCATCATTGGTAGGTGTATGGTGTTTCTAGGATCAGTAGGTGTACAGTGTTTCCAGCGTCAGCCTACAGTTTCTCCCCTTCAACATTTTCTTTGATGTTAAACACAATCAAGTCTTTGTTTTTTAAGGGATTTAAGGTCGATTCAAAGTCCATAACTCCTATATTAATTTACCTAAGTCTTGGGATGCCTTTACTTGGTCAAATCGTGCGGTTTAATGCGATTCTCTTTTAATAGAAAATCCATCATATCTTAAACTGTTGCTCTGTAAATCTTCTAAAGGGATGAGATATCTTTCTCCCTTGTTCTACCTTCTTGATCCCGGGTACGAGAAGCTCGAACCTTTTATTCTTCCCATAGGATCGGTGTGATCGAACCTTATTCCTTGGATTGTTTCTTGTTGAAGTTTCTTCTTACTGCATGCGCACCCCTTGTTTTGGTGCACACACCAAGTGTCGATCTGTCATTGAAAGAAGGTATGATTTACCTCTGTTCTTGTGTTTTATTTGATACTTCTTCTTATGTTTCTCCTTTCCATGTTATGGCATGTGATCTTCATGCTTCTAATGGAGTTTTCTTAGGTGTCGGTTGGTGCGGTCATGCCACGACGTCCTTGGGTGAATGTAGTTGTCACAAGGGAGGAGATCGTAATCCATTGTGTGGATCGTTCTCCTATAAATAATGTCAATAACCTTTTGAGGTAGGGGATCCATTTCTTATCTATTCTTTTACATGAAATCATAGAGTTAGCATGATTTAGCCACTGAATCACAATGGAATTTAAACAATAAATATTTGAACCAGATAAATAAATTGATATTGATTGTATGTTATTGCCTCTTGTTTTTCTAGATAGTGTGATACATATGATTTCTTTGTTTATCTTGTCGTTATTGAAAAAAATTGGTAAAGAAAATAAACTATGATTAATTGTAATTATTTTTCAAAGAAAAAGAGGCATGTAAATGAATCTGGTTGTTGTTGTTATTATTATTTGATGTTAATCAAATTGATGCATTAAGC
The DNA here is from genome assembly GCA_963277665.1 of Viscum album. Lineage (NCBI taxonomy): Eukaryota > Viridiplantae > Streptophyta > Magnoliopsida > Santalales > Viscaceae > Viscum > Viscum album. The sequence goes on from OY728133.1 coordinate 820,320,865, forward strand.
ATGTTTAATTATTTGTGATAGATTATTGTTTAGTTTTCCAATAGTCGGAACCTAGTATTAATGATCCAATTAATTAAAGATGGATTAAAGAACTAATTTTTTGATAAGATAATTCCTTGAAGGGTTCTGAGTTACCCTCTTTCTTGTAAAGGCCAAGAGCCTTATGCTTGGAGCTGTGAGAGCTCATTGCGTGTGAAGGAAGAATGCCTTATTTAAGGGCCAAAATCCTAGATGATATGATGTTTGTTTCCTACTTCTTGTGTTGTGATGTGAGTCTGTATGGCTGTTTTGATATGTGGTGGCAAGGAGGCCCATTGTTTATGGCAGCAGTTGACACCTAGAGTGGCGAGATGAATCAGTTTATGCATGTGGGTGTCAGGGAGGACACCAGAGATGATGAAACAGGTTGGATGTGAATGTTTGGATGCTTACTGAATCTTGATGGTTTTTTATCTACTTTACATTCCCCACTGCTCAAGGTAGTTGTATGTGCTTACCCTCCTTCCAAAAGGGGCAAAGAATCATGAGGTATTCCAAGTGATTTCCGTGTTTATCTTCTCGAGGGAGGATGAATCTACACTCTTGCTATAGGTGGAAAAGACTCTACGGGTAGTTCATCTACTCATCATGTTGAGAACCTTGTGTTTGGTAGCTTAGAATGTTTTTCTAGAATGCTTGAGAATATTGGAAATTAATATTGTTGTTAATAAATGATTGAATGAATGATGATTAACCCATGGGGTTGGAGTTTGCTGGGACACAATGTAGAGGTTACAATTTAAAGGAAAAGTGGACTTTGGGTGTGATGCTAATGAAATATAATGTGGAATTTTCAATGGTTAATTAATGTTTAAATAATTAATTAATGTAAAGTGAAACCAATAAAAAGGGATAAAAGTAATCTAATGTAGATCTTTAAATGGTTTTGTGATTATAGGATACTTAGTCTTAGTAGTGGAAACCGGGAGTCTGAGAGAGGTTAGCTGCAGTTGAGTATGAGACAAGGTTTTTCCCATAGTGTGGTTGTGAGCTATATTATATCATGTAATTTTTTGTTTCTATATTCTAACCCGCCCTTTTGGATAAAGCGATTGAAACCTCGAGGATTCTGATCTCTAGGGGGTGTTTTCCCCAACATTCCGGTGGGAGGATAGATGGCTGACTACCCCATTTGGCCCCTCTCTATTCTCTTGGTAGTTACTTGTGCTGATAGGCACAATGATTGGTTTTCCCCATATATGTGTGTAGAGGGATGTAAAGGCTTGTGATTATTCACAAACACATATTCTGGATATAGTTTTCTATGGACTACTATATGCGTAACGTGTATAGGTTGTGATGGCTTGAGGATCCTTACTCGGTGTATAGGATATAATGGATTGAGGTTTAATACCCGATGTATTATACACATTATAGGAGCTATGGTGGATCCCGAAAACTACCTATTTACTTTGATTAAGTGGAAGTGGTGGTTTTTTTTCATGAGGTGCATGTTGTGATTCTATGCCCAAGTGTCTGCGGTCAAGCCTTTTGGAGAGAGATGCTTAGGACGTGCGGCGTTGGGGAAAAGTGGAAAACCAGTGGGGAAGTGGTAGCGCGGTACCCTTGATATTCTTTATTATATTATATACTCTTGAATGCGATACTTGGTGAGAGTAGCCATGATGAGGCTGGGAACTTAGTATACATGTTTAGGTGACAAGTTAGTTTAATTTGTTGTTCACTGTGCTTTAAAATGCTTTCTTTACTTTTGCACTAAAGGATATGGGGAGGATCCTAATGAGTATATTTTTATACTCACCTTACGTATATAAACTATGTTTTTTTCAGTTCACTTGGAGCAGGTTGGAGATCAGGTTGGTTACTACTAGCTTGGGGTTGCAGGAGCTGTTTGAGATTTGTGGTTTCTATTGTTTTTACTTTACTTTGGTACTTGCAGTTTTCCCTTTCAGTTGTAGTAGTTTTGCATGGAATTGCATATGTGTACTTGGGATTTATTTTATATTGCAGTCTAATTTGAAGTTGGTTGGTGTCTGTTTTGTCTCTCTCTTTTGCATGTGTTCTCTTAGAGGGTAATGCCTCTCATTTGTGTGTTTACTATACCATCGGTGTTAGTCGCCAATCTGGGGCCTACTGGAGGCAGGAATCGAGGGTCACTATCTCCCTTCTCACATTTCCGTCCTAAGAGGGGTACACCTTATGGGGAGGGGGTCGTGACATGACCGCCATTGGATGGAAGTCAAGACAATCCTTAAGTATCTGAGGTGTACTAAGGATATGTTCCTGGTTTATGGAGGAGATGAGGAACTATTCATCAGAGGATATGAAAATGCTAGTTTCCATACTGATCAAGATGAAATGATGTCACAAACTAGATACATATTCACTTTGAATGGAGGTGCAGTGAGCTGGAAGAGCTCAAAGAAGAGTGTGGTCACAGATTCTACAGTAGAGTCCGAGTATATTGCAGCTTCTCAAGCAGCTAAAGAAGCAGTTTGGATGCGAAGCTTCATCCAAGAGCTGGATGTGATGCCTAGCAGTAAATATCTCATTACACTATATTGTGATAATACTGCAACGGTGACTCTCACAAAAGAGATAAGGTCACATCAACTAACCGAGAACATACTTCAGAAGTATCATCTCTTGAGGGATTTTTCTCAGAGAGGTGAAGTTAAAGTGAGCAGTATTTCCACGAAAGAAAACGTGGCAGACTCCTTGACTAAAACCTTGAATCAGCAAAAACATTATCATCATGTGAGGTCTATCGGACTGAAAGTTGTAGGTAGTCTGCTTTAGTCCAAGTGGGAGTTTGTAAGAGTTGGTGTCCTAGAACCAACTGTTTGTACTTTGATTACAAGAATATTTAATGTATTTAAATATTTAATGTATTATTACATATTTTCATTGTTCTTTGTGACTATAGTGTAATAATGTCTTGGAGTATTTTTCACATTAATAAGGTCATAGTAATTCCCTACTATGATGAGAACCTTTAAGTGCTATGAAAATATTCTTAAATATAGTTATATGGTTGGGTGACATACTATGATGGGACACATAGTATACAGATCGTCATGTGAAATTACTCGTAAGCAGATGAGACTTCTTCTCATGAAGTTCTCACTTGGTAATCTCTAAGATGGGATATTATGAGAACATACCCGCTAGTAGGAATTCTTTATGTTTTGTGTCATCGGATATTCCTATCTACGAGTGTGTGTAGTGATCCTTAGACTTTAAGATTATCATTAATGCATTTCATGACTCACACACTTTGATTTACTGACGAAATCCATCACACAGACAGTTGGTGGGAAGTAGGGTACATTGGGTGTGTCACGAATGACATGTTATTAATGGATAAGTAGAGGAAGGATTTGTCCCTTCCATTTATGGAAGTTGATATCTTGACCCTTTGATTTAAATAGAACCGTCACATGAAATTCCATGGCCATGGTGTAACGATGAGTTTATTTCAAGTAGTCAAATAATGACATATCAAGCATAAAGGTTGATTACACTATCATGAAACCATATTAATGAGATATTGAGACAAAGATATTATATTACACAGTGAGAGTTCTTTTGTGGAAGTCATTATTATGACTTTAAGTTCTCTCATGGGTAACTTGACTCATTCCTAGACAATACTCTTGGAATTTAGGCAAGCCTGCCTAATGTCGATGAGAAATAATCCTAGAGGGTCACACACTAAGTGTTTCTAGTGGTCTCAGTTAAATTTTATTTGAATTTAATTAATGGAATAAATATTATTCTCAAGACAGTGGAATAATTTTATTCAAGTTAAAATAATTGCATAAATTAAATAAATATTTATTCATGGGATTGTGAATAAAAAAAATATTTATTTATTTTATTGAACATTAAATAAATATTTATTTACTAGTTTGTAAATAAAATATTTATTTAAGAGAATAATTTATTTATTTATTTATTCGGGTGTTCAATAAATGGAAGTGAAGTTTGACCGGACCAAGGATGGTCTAGTAGTAAAATAATTATTTTCAAGATAGTAAATAATTATTTAATTAGTACAAAATAATAATAATATGGATATAATTATGCAGCATAAGATTTCACTTATGATTCCGTTTTTCACAAGTTGACATGCCACAAATAATGACACGATTATTTTTATTGTGTAGCATGAGTTTTCTCTAAGGTAATAAATGTATTTAATTATTATTACACAATTAAATATTATAACTGAATCCTCATGTCAATAAATAGAGGTGCGTCTATTGTGCCATTTACGAGAAACCGATGACACAAGAGCAATTCCAAGTCAGGAATTTTCTCTCAAATCCTCTCCTCTCTCCCTCTCAAGAATGAGAAACGTTCTTCGAGACCAAAGAAAGGGAAATCAAGAATGATCAATGCAAGATGCTTGCTTCACCGCACTAGCTCATGAAAAGTGAGTAGCATCAATAAAATACTATTGGAGGATGTGTGGATCAATGCTAGAGGGATTCTGGTTTGGATCTTGTCAAGCACAATGAGACAATCTGAAAGTGTCATCCCAGATGATCAACATCATCAATGAAGAAAGTACCGAAGAACCAGAAATTTTATTTCTGCAGAAATTAAATTTAAATTAATTATAAACATGATGTGTAAGATCCTCTCTAAAGGTTTTGGGCCTCTTTCTTATTTATCTAAATCTTTGATTCTATTCCATGGAGACTGGCTTTCATCGTCCTATTGATCCTAAAATAATCATTGATCATAATAAAAAGTAAAGTTGGGAATCTGTCTAACCACGCTTCCATTGCGCCCAGAACCTTCAAAGTCTAAGTGAGTGAATTTTAATAAATTTTTCCATAGGATCACCTACCCACTTCAACATGTCCATTTAGACTTGTGGGGTCCAGTTAGAATAGTTTCTCATGTGGAGGTTATTATTCCCTATGTCTTATAGATGAATATTCTAGGAAAGTTTAATTGTGTATTCTTAAGAATAAATATGACACTTTTAGATTCTTTAAAAAAATGGTGGAAAAAATGATTAATAAGAGGCTAAAGGTTCTTTAAATCAAAAATAGTTTAGAGTTATTGTATTATGAAATTTATACATTTTGAAAAAATGAGGGTATCTTAGGCATAGGTCAGTAACGGGAAACCTTCAACAAAACGAGTTTGTTAAGAATGAATAAGAATATTTTTGGGTCAAGTCTACTACTACAATTTTACTAGTTAATGGGTGCCACTCTATAGAAATAGCTTTTAAAAATCATCGACAAATGTGGATTTGTCACTCTCACACCAGTGATTACTTTATAATGTTTGGTATGATAGCTTATGCCCACATAGAATATAATGAATTGGAACCAAGAGCATTGAAGTGCATATACATAAGATGTCTTAAAGGTGTAAAAGGATATGAGTTTAGGTAGATTAAATAGGATTTCATAAATGCTTGATTAGTAGAGAAGTTGTTTTTATGATACTTCTCCGGATAATAAAAATAATTCACAGCCTAAATTGGTTGACCCTAATATTAATAATAAAGATATAATAGGGTCTGGGGTGGGGAGACTTAATATGGTAAAGCCTGAACCTAAAAATGAACTCATGAGTCTATAATCTAGTAAAATAACCATTAAACCTCCTACTAGGTATGTTCATGTTGATTTAGTTTCATTTTCCTTTAATGTTACTAATGAAATTACTTAGTAAACTAAAGGGAGATTGTAATTTAAGTGGATTTAAAAATGATGGTATGTTTGGTACAGTGGAAAATATTTCGATGGAAAGGGAATGGGAAAAGGAAATAGAATTAGAATGGGAAAGAAAAATGGAAATAATGTTTAAAATTATGTTTGGTATACTCGAAAACATAGAGGGAAAGCATCACTTGTTCATAGATTTTAAAATTGCTTAAAAATGATGAATGTCCAACAAATTCAATAACTTAGGTTGTAAGAGTATTGTGTGAGTTCATAACCATGAATTTTATTCACCAAGGTGGAGATCGGTTATAATTGAATTGTGTTTATCTTATGTTCAAAAATTACATTGCATGTTATTTTGTTCCTACAACATACATCTCTACTGTTGGCGCCTCTTACACCTTGTCTACTGTGCATTGATCAAAATATAAAATACATTTTCAGTGTTCCAAAAGTTTTATCTTATTAAGATAATTATCCATTTATTTACTAATATTACCTCCCTCATTGAGACGACCTTCAAGAAGCATCTTGTACTACTCAAACTTCTCTTCATCACACTCCAAGGTTTCCCTTTTACAGGCCTCAAAATTTCCTGCAACTCAAGTCAAATAGACAGAAACACCACTTGCTAACTAACTATTTTTTATAGAAATATAAACTGTTTAGTGCTGCCCAATAGAGCTTTATTATTCATGAACATAGTCATGGCATCCATAAAGAGAAAGTTTTTCATCCATCAAGTGAAAATTTTAAACTCACCTCTCAAGTCTAATAAGTTGAAAATCACGGGGAAATTCCCAATACTCCTGACCATGGTCATGGAAACATGAACCATTTGGAAGTCCTCCCTTGAAGCTCTAATGATGTACAACTTTGTAATTGGATTCACATACTTTACTATATGTATAATAAATCATTTCTTGTAAGCAATAAGTGTTACCAAAATTTTTCATTAAGTGGAAATAAAACCTAAAGAGGGAGATGTATAAACTATACTAACCCTGGAATGATTCAAGTGAAGAAGCAATCCCACACTCCCCTATGTTCAAAAGAATGTTTTCCTTGATTTCTTTTGAAACATTAAACTGGGTAATCACAATAGGATCTCTGCCTACAAATCCCCCATTAGGATCCAAGAAAATTTCAATTACCATGAACCTATTTTTAAATCCCACCATGGTTTCCACTCCCCTAAATCCAAGCAGACAAAAATACATTAATCACCAAGAAAAACTTGTTGAAACGTGACCAGGGATAAATAAAATGTGAAAAAAACAAAAAAAAACAAAATCCATCTAGAGAAAGACATAAAATAAATAACTTTTCAAACTGGTATGACCCTAAAAATACTCTAGTTATAAGAAGTTTGATCAACATCTTAATCATCTGGAAGAGCGTCATTGATCACTAGTCCACATTGAATGAACCACACGAATGCTTGTGTTCCTTGTGCTTATTTTGTGGGTGCTTATTCTTCTTCTCCAAATGTAATGAACAAATCAGAAGGCAAAAGACAAATTCTTAAGGTTATCATTTTAGAAGTTTCTACAAACACTGACCACCCCCACCCCTGGGGGCATGAACAAACCAACCAATAGGAAAAATCAAAGATATTTCACCCCAAAACCAAAGCATTAGTGAAATTTTGAGCTAATTTTTACAATCATTTTTAGGTGATTTTTGTGTGCTTAATTGAAAAAAAAACCATTTATTTAATTGATTTGATCATTTTTAGGTATACATTTACCTTCATGAAAATATGAATTTTAATGATCAGTTCAGGTCATTTTTAACACAATTGTTTCATCATTTTGGAACATCAATTTTCACTTGAATACATTGATTTTTTCTTTGTATAAATTGTTTTACTATTTAATTTTTTTAGAAATTAATTTTGTGAATATATTCTTTATATTTTAACCATATTTATATTAAGAAAACATTTTTTTAATTTTACTTTATTTATCATTTCTTCTTTATGTAAAGAGGATCAACAGATTTCACCCCTCCTCATATATGCCACTCACCTAGATGACTAGAACTTCCCATAATAATTATGATATGATAGAGAGGCAGCCTGAATTCCATAGAAATCCTAAGTCTCTGCCTACAACATACACATAACATAGCCTGTAATTCCAACGCAAGAAGCAACAAGCCCATATCGCCATCCGCAATGTAGAAGAATATAATGCATCCAATTATGATATGCCCCAATTGGAGAATATGGTATGTTTGTGCAATGCATGATAACCATATCATCATATGCAATATTCCCATATCATAGAACATGCAAAACTTCACTAAAAACACTAGATTTTCCACAATTCATCAATAAAGACCTTCAGAAGAATCTATGGTATTTTAGAATGCAAGAGGACCGAGAAGCTAAATAGAAGCCATAGAGATAATCAGATGAACACATGGAAGACATGTACAATGAGAAGAGATCCCTTTATGTTCGTGAGAATAGGAACATGAGGGTATGAATGTGTTGGATTAAACAAGAAGGTAAAAGGTGGTTACATGGAGTTGATCAGAGCTACCAAGATACACTTGGGTGGATCATGAAGAAGAGGAGCTCAAGGGAACTTTCCAGGTGAAGTATAAAGAGAGGATGAAGCAATTTTGAAAGGGAGTTCACTTGGCCGAGGAACAGAGGCACACAGGGAGAAGCAGGGAATAAGCTGAGGTAGAGGAGGAGTCTTCTAGAGGATGAACTAAATTTCAAGGAGCAAACACACCACTGAGGGAAGGGTGAAGGATATCTTCACTGGGTTTCCTAATATTTCTCTTCCCTTGTTCTCATTGTCGTATATGATTATGGTGTAGCTTGATCATGATATGATTTTTAATGCTGGGAGTTGTTTTTAACTAATTTATTCTTCTCTTTTCTACTATTCATGTTTGTGGATGTTGATCTATTCTATTGAACTTATTGTTTTCCCATGTAGATAATAGCTAGATGAACCTAAAATTTTAGTGAAGCGAGAGCAGAAAAAAGGGTTGTGAACTAGAGAATAGGACACTAATTATGGAGTAAAGGCAGCGTAGCTTGGAAAACTATACCTATGTGGAATGACAACCCACACAGAAAGTCCAATCTCTTGAGGCAGTGGTAGCATTTTAGCACCATAAAACCATTGGACTTCATGCTCTTAATGGTGTTTGTCAGGAAACCTCAAGGGGTCATGCAGCTACAATAAGAACTTAGGATAACTTTTGAGAGAATTATTAAGTGGTAAAGTGGCCATGGTTCAATTTCACCTTCATGACCAGTAGAAAAGGTTGAGTTGATTAGTTGGATTCATTCTCCCATCTATGTGGAGCCACTCCAAGGGAAGTGATAACTCAGATTTTTGAATCTTAGGCTAGATGATTCTCACTATCTTCCCATATATCTCACACACTTTCACCCCATCTATCTCACACATTTTCACCCCATATTTTACCATTTCTTATAAACACTCAACTAATTACAAGTGTAATCCAAATCCTGTCCCTATGGAGAAATGACCTGGTTACTCGCTGGTATTGTGCTACACTGACCCTGTACACTTGCAGGGGATCACCGAGGAACTCTTGTTGTTCCTTGGGGAAGGTCATTGAGATTACATTTGTTTTTGGAGAAACGATAAACAAACCTTAAACCCAATTAAATGAGATCATCTACATGGATCAAACATCACCAATGAGGTATATTAAAGACAATATTTTCATTGAAATCATTTAGAACAATATCATCATGATTGATTTGTTGAATGGAACTTTTAGGTCTACCTCTACCTCTTTTAATAATAGAATTTGCCATTAAGTTTACCTTATTAATAGGTACATCCCTAAGTCTTCTTCTAACATATCCAAACCATCTTAATCTACCTCATTCATATTCTCATCAATCGGAGCTACTCAAATTTTCTCTCAAATAAATTCATTTTTAATCTTATCCATCTTATAATTTCCACATGCCCCTCTTAACATTTCTATTTCTTCTATCCTTATTTTTTATTCAAAATGTCTCGTCAAATAAAATTAGAGATAAATAATATAACAATTCCTGGGGGTAGGTCATTGAGATGAAATTTGTTTTTGGAGAAAAACAAAATAAAAATTAGAAAGAAAACTGAAAATTATAAAAAATAGAAAAAAAATCTTAGAGATGTAAATAAAAGCTTCATTGTTATATTTTTTCTCTCATTTTATTTTATTCCACCCAATTTTGTAGTTTACTAGTTGATAACTATTTTTTGTAGGGAATGAAGAGCTTGGGTGGAATGAATGAACATGAATTTTGTTGAATTTTTGGAGATCCAGGACACGAGTTTTGTTGATGTGATGGTATAAGGCAGAGACAAACCTCACATGAAGAAGATGGGACTAGTGAAGCTTGGTCTAGTGAAAAATAAATGATCATGGACATATTTTATTTAATATTGGAGGACCAATCAAGGAGGTAAGCTCAAGCTCATTCCAATGATGCAAGACAAAATATACAAATGGATTGACCAAGGTCATCTCTCAAAGAGGAAGTAATTAAAACACCATTTTAAAGGTATTATGAAAATAAACATAAAAGAAACACACAATTTAGAAGGACGAGGGGTTTGTTTGATGTTTATAAAGTAAGAATAAGTATGCTGGAAGAAGATTTTTTTTGAAATGAGATTGAGAAATGCAAAGGGATGTTTTTTTAGAAAATGTTTTTAGAATGAATAATTAATATAAATCTATCAATTCACTTACTTATTAATCATTATAATTTAAATTAAACTCCACTTAATTATTATCCCCTAATTTTTTAACCCTCAAACCCTATGAGGGTTAATTTAATAACAAAGATGAAATTAATTAAACTCTAGGCTAGCTTCGGAACATGCAATCGTAGCACCACGATTTGATTGTCATTCTAAGACTACCTTATGGTCAGTGGTGAATTAGGACACATATCCATTCTGGAAATGTGGATGAATTGAGTTATAGGATCATATTTTAACTCTATAAAATGATCCCATATTGTTTCGTTTTACCGATTAATATCACGCTCTCACAATTCACACATTACTTGACCTTACGTATTTTTTGTAAATTGCTTAATTACTTGATTAGTTTCTTTTAAGTTAAAAACCCAATTCGTAGATCAGATTATGTAAATTTCAGTTTCACATTGATTCAAAAAAAATAAATGAAGGTTAATGGTAGATCGATTACTAAGAAAAATTACTCTTTCATGGACAGTGTAGTCATCGTAGAAACGAATTTCATTTGCAAAGGTTTAGAAAGTGTGTAACCCAATCACATTTATACACTTGATTTCTAGCCCAAATAAGTGAATGAAAGTAGAATAAAATAGAATAAAACAGAAGAAATGGAAGAGAAACTAAGAATTTTATTACCAAAACACAAACATTACAAAATGAAGAAGAAGAAGGCTTCGATGAAGGGATATTTGCTTCAAGAGTTCACCCTCTTGAAATGCATGAAGAAATGGAGTGAAACCAATTCTCCTCTACCCTCAATCTCCTAATGCAAGTCTAACCCCCTCCAAATGTAAAAAATACATTTATAGAGTGTAGGGGGTAGGTTTACAAGAGGTTACAAGTGTGAATGTGGAAATTCGGTGAAATATTTTAATCTAATTTGAGCCGCTTTGTTGACCTCCAAAACACATGAACAAGGTATCCTTCCAAAAGGATGATTTGTGCAGAATTGGGTCTTCGGAGCCCAATCTAAGCCCGTATATAGAAGATATGGCCCAAATGGAGAAGTGAAGTCCAATTTGGCAAGTTCAGTCCAACTTTGACTTCATGGCCCATTTACTCCAATCAAATGCATGATCGAGATTGAATGTACTAAATGAAAGTTGTAGCCCATTGAGTGAGGAACAACGGTTCATTTTTTTATACATAAACTCTAGCCGAACTATACAATTAATGATCTTCCTAGCATAGCTCACCCCCTGCAGGTGTACACGCACTAGTGAGTGAAGAAGAGGAAGAGCTCAGATTTAGTAAGTTGTCTTAGTCAGTGGAATTGAAGCATAGCAGTGTAGTGGATCAGACTCCAAGTGGGATATTGTTGGATTGGTGTAGCTCAATCCGGTTGTGCCGAATGCTTGTGGCCCGTACTGTAGCCTTTTGGACTTCCAACCGACATCCACTGTAGCACTTTTGACTTGGGTGACCGCCTTTTCTCTGCAGCGATGCAGACTTCCTGTGCAGTTGGTGGAACAATGGATCTTCTTCTCCATTTGTAGCTCATTTCAGGCTAGAGTTTCACTGAGAGAAAACTCTGAGATAAACTCCTGTGAATTGTGCTCCTGATTATAGTGAAGTTATTCTGCCTCTCTGTGGAAGTAGGGATTATTCCCAAACCACGTAAATCTTCGTGTTCTCATTTTTTTTCTTTTTACTCTTCCGTGTTTCATCATTTCTATCGCTGCAACTCCTAACGTTTTCGTATCACTCAATTTGTATTTTTCAATTATGATTGGGGAAGTGTGTGTATAAAAATGTATATTAAATAAAGAGTGAATAAAAGTCATGAATAAGAGTTAAAAGATATCTAAGAGTCGGCTGTCAAATGTTGCTTCCACGCCCTGGGTATCACACTTAACCACAAGGGGTGATAGCTGTTTGGAATTGCTTAGTTCCAGAATTGCTCAACTCAAGCTTGAATAAGTGCTTGGAAAAAATTGTCTTGAAAAAAAAATAGTGTGTGGTGTGTGTATGCTCAATCATAATAGAGAATGAAGAATGGGGGTGTGCATATCTCATATGAAGAATTGGGTTCTCGGTATCAATTAAACATTTAGGGTGAAAATTCATAATGAAGTAACTTTTTTAACTTTTTATTAACTTTATTTGGGAGAAATGGATTAAGAAAATTCATCTTGTTAATCTTAAAAATTCAAAAAAAATCATGATTTAATGTGTCAAAATGAATATGACTGTTTATTTTTGTAGTTGGTGAATTCCCCTTACCTCAAGTGAGGTGAGGAAATTCTTTTATAGATGAGTAAAATAGAATACATGGTGGATTATTCCGACGTGAGACTCGAAAATACCCAATATAATAAAATTGGGTTTAACAATCCCCTTCAAGATATACATTCCCAACTTGGATAAAGAGTCCCAAAAAAGAAAGATTACAGCAAACAAGACCATACACGCTCCCCCTCAAGCTAGGATGCTGATGTTGTTAATACCCAACTTGGTACTGACAAAGTCCAGACGAGATCCCAGGAGGCCTTTTGTGAAGATGTCAACCAATTGATCCTTCGTTGGAATGTGGCCGAAACTGATATGGTTCGGCTCAAGATGATGGAAAAGAAACTATTAAGGAATCTCAGAGTTCCTTAACCATATCGGCAGTCCGAGTGATGTCTTTGACGGAGCTGTCCATGAAATTGACCAGTAAGGCAAATATTTTTCTATCAGCAAGATTTCATGAATGGTATTTGGGATCAGAATATGGGGGCAGAGGATCCTCGAGGTGGGAGTCGAGGTTCATGCCCGTGAGTGACATCAACACCGTCTTCCGCTATATCGAGGAATTGGTTGAGTCGAGCCACTCATCAACCAGGCGGGTGGAGGTGGTGATCAACGAAGGTAGAACCGAAGGTGCGGCAGAAGGTCCGACCATTGGAAGAGAGGGGCTGGGACGTTCCGAGGAGAGTGGGACTAGGGCCAAGATTTGAACCTGGAGAGCCGCAGGAGGGTAGAGCTGAAAAAAAATACGATGAGTGGTGGGGCTGGTCACGAAGCCGGGAGTCCGCGGGCAGGCGGGTCCGGGAGCCACGACGGGAGGCAGGGCCAAAACTCTACGAGGAAGCCTGCTCGTGGGCGGGAGATGATCACGAAGCCGGGATGGTTCTCTAGTAGGCATGGGTTGATCGTGAATCCGGAAGTGGCCGTGAAGGTGGGGCCGATCGTGAAGCCAGAAGGGGTCGTGGAGGCGGGGCTGAGTGCAAAGCTGGGAGTGGTCGCGGAGATGGGCGATGTCGTAGGAGGGTGTGAGCTGGATGGGACTGAGAAATCACAACGAGTGTAGGGTCAATAGAGTGTCGCGGGATGGGACATGTCGCCTGGAGTGCCAAAGGCGGGACAAGCTACGGGGGTCAGACGTGGGCCAGGAGGTGCCGTCATGCCGTGCTTGTTGGGAGGAAGTCTCCAGCAGGATGCATGCCGAGAATTACCGAAGGAGGTGAGCTGGGAAGCGTCGTTGGGAGGTTGGGGCCCGGAGGCCGTGACGGGGCCGTTGGGACGCTGCAAGGAGGGAGCACCGAGGAGGGCTGAGGTGGGACAAGATACACCGCTAGGAGCGCGAGCCTAGACAGAACCAGGAGTCCGAAAGGAGGGCAGGGCCGGGCGGAACCGGGAGGCTACACGGGGAATTACTGGAAACCCAAGACGGGGGAGAGGAAGGAAGGCTCGGTTTAGAGAGAACCCCCTGATACCATGTAGTTGGCGATTTCCTTTTACCTCAATGTGAGGTGGCGACATTCTTTTATAGATGAGTAAAATGGAATAAATGGTGGAGTATTCTGATGTGGGACTCAGAAATACCTAATATAATAAAATTGGGTTTAACAATTTTTTCAAAGTGAATTCTCTTGTGATAATTTTGAGGTTGATGTTTGAGGAAAAATATGGTTTAAGTGTGGGAGGATTTATTAGTGAAAATTTGAGCTTATTTTTCCTATTATTTTTAGGTGATTTTTTTTGTGATTTAAAGAAAGAAAAGCCATTTATTTAATTGACTTGATCATTTTGGGGTTTACATTTACATTCATGAAAATATGAATTGTAATAATCAATTCGGGTCATTTTTTAATGTAATTGGTTTATCATTTTGAACATCAATTTTTACACTTTAATGCATTGATTTTGTCTTCATATAATTTTTTTTAACATTAACACTATTTTAGTAATGGATTTTTTAACTACATTATTTAAATTTTAACCATATTTATATTAACTAAATTATTTTTTTCATTTAACTTTGTTTAAAATTTATAAACATGTATATTTAATTTATTATTGAAAGGAATTCAAGGCTGGATGAAGTATAGAAGAGAAATCAATTGGGTTGTGGAGTTTTGTTTCCTGTCATAACCAATGTCGGGAGGAGATATCAAGCTGCGATACAATTTTTCTAAAGGAGTTATGATACCGCAGGTCGCGACATTTCCATATCTATGACCGTGACACTACTTAGGGAATGATATAGTCATATCATCGGCTATGATCCATACTGCTCTTTACAGCATCTGCATATCGGCTGGCCAGAGTAGTAGAAATGAACGAGGAGGGGTCTACCGCTTCTTGGAACAAGAACCTATCAGCACTGGAGACCAGGTGATTTTCTACCCATATTAATGACTACAACTTCCCATCATAATTACAGTATGATAGAGAGGTGAACAGAATTCCATAGAAATCCCAACTCACAGCCTACTGCGATATAGAAGAAGACAATGCCTCATATTATGATATGGACCGATCAGATACAGAAGAAAATGCCAAAAATTACGATATGCCCGGATTAGAGAAGACTATCCCGAAATACAATATGCCCATGTTGTAAAACATCCAAGGATTCGGGGGCCAATGGGCTCTGACCCGTTTTTGGGGGACTATAGCAACTCTGACCGACTGTAGCAGAGCTGACCAGGAAACACCATCATAGCACTGTAGCAATGCAGACTTTGGCACGACTACTGTAGCAAAGCTGACCGACAACACCGACAGAGCACTGTAACAGTGCAGACTTTGAAGATAGTGGTACTGTAACTCCACAAGCTTCCAGCCACCAACCACTACAGCACCTTGGACTTTGGTGGCTGCGGCACTGTAGCATAGCAGACTTGTTTTGCGCTTGGTGGAAAAATGCATTTCGAGCTAGGGTGGTGCTTGAAAAACTCTGAAAATTCCCTGTAATTCGTGCTCCCAATTCTAGTGATATTTTTGTCTCTGTGGATGTAGGGATTTTTTCCCGAATCACATAAATCACTGTGTATGTGTTCTTCTTCTTCTTCTTTTCTTCTGTCTTTTCTTTACTTGGAAAGCTATATCATTCAACTCCTGACATTTCCACAACAGGTCGGACACTAACTGCTAAAACTCAAGAGTGGGGGTGAATTGAGTTCTTGAAATTTTCTAGGCTTAGAAAACCACCATATTTAAGGTATGATGAGTTCTAATTTTTTCTTAACACAAACAAGCAACAGAAATAGAAAGCACAAAGAAAAAGATCAGACACAAAAGATTTATAGTAGTTTGTAAAACAAAAATACCCTAGTCCACTCCACCAACACTCAACTCCTAGAGTTTAGTGATTTTTAATAGTACCAATCTTTTTACCGGGGACTGCACAACTGAGTGTATGTAGTCGAAACTTGATATAATGCTAAAAGCTTTTACCATGCTTCAACAAAGATTTACAAACACCAGTCTTCAAGGTTCTTTTACCAAGAACCTTCACAGAGAAAGAGGATAAAATATATATTACAAATGCAACTCACAATTGTAAGATACAACTGATAAAAGAGAAGAGTTCTCCAGAAGACGATATAATAATGAAGAGGATCTCAAGTGCTTGCTTGTGTTATTTTTTATATTCCATGTACTTCAATATTTTTCACATTCGAATACTCATGTAAAAACTTCTCTCTTAATTGCACAACTTAAGATCAATAAAATCTGGTATTATAATTAAATTCTAAAATGTATTTATCTTGAAAATAAATCAAAAACAGAACTTAGCATTAAATTATCCTTGTACTATATTATTCTCATGATACTTGCAGTCTTTTTAAAATCGATTTTAATTCTAAGAGGTAATTCGATATTTAATGCATCTATGGCAGCATCAGATTCCACTAAAAGTACACAGATGGTAACAAATGAGCAAGTTGCAGAACCATATAGCCGAATTCCACTGATTTGAAATCACGTAGCCAATTTTAACCCACGTGGTCATTTATCACATAGCCATTTTTTATTTAGCCAAATTTCATTTATTCACATAGCTTTCTCACACAACTGAATAACAAATTTGACATGGACGAATGAATTGTGTAGCCATTTGGAACCACGTAGCCAAATTCACCACGTATCTAATTCACGTAGCTAATTACTCCACGCAACCAATTCACATAGGCATTTGATCGGCATAGTTGTTTGATCACGTAAGTGATTCATCGATGTAGGTGATTTCCGCGTAGCTGATTTCATGACGTAGCTGATTCACGTAGGTGTTTCCTTCACACAACTAATTGCTCGACGTAGCTAAATATCTATGTGGCTTATTGCCTCACGTAGCCGATTTTCAATACTTAGGAAAATTTGAGCAAAAACGTCCAGAATTGAAAACTGCCAACAGAATGAACTAAAAAAGGCTTTAATAAGATTAAACCTGATAAATACACTTAAAAACAAAAACATTCTCAAAACGTAAAGTATATGGAATATGTTAAAAAAGCATTAGTAGTCTCATAATCTACCCCCTTTTGAAAATCACAAAACTTATTAAACATTAATCATGAAATTTTAAAAGGTTAATGTAGCACTGAGTGATGAACTGGTCAAGTAAAATGCTAAAATTGAATTAGAATTAGGCCAAGACTGAATATCAAAAAATATAGCAAGATAAAAAACATGCACAAAGATGAAAAACATTAAACGAAAACAATCGCTAAGAAAGAAATTAAATGAAAACAATCGCTAGAAAAAACACAAGAAATGGATAAAGAAGAATTGCATTAATGATTAGCATTGGTACAAAAATACGACTCATCACCCACAAAAAAATGCATATACAGGACTTAGTCAGAAGACCCTAACTTGTGTATAAGCTCAAACTGAGAAGGAGGTTTGGGTGGAGATTTCTTGAAGTTAGAGAGGTTGAAGATGTGGGAGGGTCCATTATTGGTGGTAAAATAGCTCTCACAACTTCCACAACAACACGGTTTGTAGATTCAACTGTTGATCTGTCTCTTGGGTTTGGAGCAGGTTGGTCGAGCACTTTTTCAAGATTTCAAGAAGCCACACTGAAATCATAAGAACCTACAAGGAAAAAGTCTAGTTTCTTTGGAGGTCCCGAAGATGTATCTGGACTGTTCAGTAGCAAAGGCAACATCAACCTTGGATTATTCTTTCTGATAGATCCTGAGTGTGTCAAAAATTGTATCTACTCTTTTCCCGGTACCTCTAAAGGTATCTGAAAGTGCGGGTATGAGGGTTATTTTGCCTCTGAGATAAAACAGAGCATCTGGACAGATATCAACCCTCTTGATGATATCTGATTTACATAAATCTTGAAAACCAATGGAGGCTTGTCTGTGCATTTGGGAAACTATTTATAAACCATTATTCAACATTCCGTTGAAGAATTCAATCTGCTCGGTAGAAAAATGTTAGGGTTCACAAATTCAGGAACCACAAAGAAAGAATCAAGAATTGTATGGCTATATAAATCTTATTACAAGAGGAGTTCGCAAGAAGAAACCGGAAAAAGAAACAATAAGGTAGAATAGGGAACTTGAGAGGCCCCTTAGATCTCTCTCCCAAGCCCTTAGGCTCCCACGTAATAACTCTTTGCCTACTCCTGCAGATTCCCCCATCGGTTTCTTTAAAACAGAACTCTCTCTCTAACAACCTTCCACGTGTGGTCCAGCTGGCACAGTTTGATTAATAGTATCCCATCTCTCTTCCGAAATAACATCTCTGCCCCTCCTATGATACACCTTCCAAGTACCAGGAAAGTCACAAACTCTATTATTCACTGCCACTTGAAGTGCATACAAAACTAAAAAAAGGAAACTAATTGTGAAGAAAAAATTCATCCTCCCAAGTAGCATCTTCCAAAGGATACCCCTACCATTTAATAAGGCATTGGTGTTAAAAAAATACCTCTTGCATCTGATTGTGCCTGGACACAACAAACTCAGGTAGCAAAGAAACAGATTCATCACCCTCTAAATCAGCCATAAGAGTAGGCTACACAGCAATAGAACCAACTGGTTTCTTAAGCTGAGAAATGTGAAAAACAGGACGAATGTGGGCTTCTGGCAGTAGATCAAGCTGATAAGCCACGGGACCAATTTGACTCTGAACTATAAACAATTTATAAAAATGTGGGGCAAGTTCCGGAGAAATGTGACGGGTCAAAGAAAGCTGCTTGTGAGGGCGAAGGTGAACAAAAACTGAATCACCCACCTGGAAAGCCAAGTCCTGGCGATGTTTATCTTCTTAAGCCTTCATTAAATCTTGAGAGCGATGAAGATGATATTTCAGGTGTCGTAAGGCATCTTCTCGATCAAGAAAATCATGGGCTATAGCAAGGACCCGAATTTCTAAAGGCAATAAATTTAATACCGTTGGAGGTGGCCGCCCATAAACTATTTCAAAGGGAGTTGTATTAGTGGAAGCATGCCAAGTAGTATTATATGCCCAAGAAAGCCAAAAAGACCAATGTTTAGGTTGTTCTCCAAAAAAAACATCGAAGATAAGTTTCTAAATAAAGATTGACCACCTTCGTTTGACCATCCTTTTGTGGATGGTAAGCAGAGATGAATTTTAAAGCAATGTCAGCTCAGTCCAAAAATGGCTAACAAAAATTGGATCACGATCAATGACAATGGATGACAAAATTCCATGAAAACGGACAATTTCCCATAGAAATATTTCTGCTACACTGAGCACTTTTTACAGATGTTTAAGGGAAAAAAATCACCATATTTAGACAAGTGATCAATGACAACCAAAATTATTGTATAACTCCAAGATTTGGGAAGTTCAGTGATAAAATCCATGGAAATATCAGACCAAACCAGCTGGGGAATTTTGAGAGGCTGAAAGAGACCAGTTGGGGAAAGTGTAGAAAACTTATTTCATTGGATGATGGAACATTGGAAGACAAATTGGAGAACCTGATTTTTCATCCCAAGCCAATATAAATTGACAACCAATTTTCTATAAGTATGATAGAAATCAGAATGGGCACCATGAGGAGATGAATGAAACTCAGCAAGTATTAGCAGGAAAAGAGGTTGAACCCTCCTGAAGAGCCGAAATGACCTTGCTAAAATATGGGTCATCCAAAACACCCTTTTGTAAATCAGGATGAGGTTCCCAAACCAGAGAAGATTGAAGAAACAAAAAATTAATAGAATCAGCCTGGCGAGAGAGAGCATCAGCAACATAATTTTCACAACTTGGTTTGTACTTGACTTAAAAAGTGTATCCAAGTAATTTTCCAAGCCAACATTGCTGATCATTCGTAGAAACCCATTGTTGAAGAAGAAATTTAAGACTACGATGATCTGAATACACTATAAAAGAGTGTCCAAGTAAGGCTGCCAATGTCGGATAGCCAACACCAATGCCATGATTTCTTTTTCATAAGTAGACTTAGCCAAGTTAGAATCTGTCAAAGCCTTACTAAAATAAGAAATAGGCTGATGTTGTTGCATAAGTACTACACCTACACCCTGACCAGACGCGTCACATTCAACTTCAAATTGCTGAGAAAAAATAGGTAAAACCAGAACAACAGCTTTCGTAATGCAGCGTTTGAGATCTTGGAAAGCTTGGGATGCCTCCGGGGTCCAAGAGAAATTATCCTTCTTAGTGAGACTAGTGAGAGGCTGAGCTATTTTACCATAATTGTGAATAAATTTCCTATAGTAGCCAGTCAGGCTGAGAAAACCACGGACCCCCTTAATAGTAATAGGCATGGGCCAGTCTAGAACAACTTGAAATTTAGAGTTGTCCATGGAAACAACCATTTCAAAAATAACATGACCCAAATAAGTGACTTCTCGCTGAGAAAAAGAGCACTTAACGAAGTTAGCAAAAAAGAAGAAGCAACCAGAACTTGCAGTACTGTCCACAAATGATCAAGACAGGAATTCCACTTTCAACTGTAAATCAAAATGTCATCAAAAAAATAGGCACAAACTTTCGCAGGAAATGCCAAAAAAGATCATTCATCGTAGCTTGGAAAGTGGATGGAGCATGAGTAAGGCCAAAAGGCATTACCAAGTACCCGTAATGCCCACTATTGGTACGAAAAGCAGTATTTTCAATATCATTCTCCTGCATTCAAATCTGATGATAACCTGACTTAAGGTCCAATTTAGAGTAATAATGTGCTCCATGTTATTCATCTAGTAATTCATCTTCCATGGGTATAGGAAACTTATCTGGGATGGTTACTTTATTGAGAGCCCGATAGTCAACACATAATCGCCAAGAGACAACTTTCTTACTAAACGAACTGGACTCAAAAAAGTGCTGGAACTTGGCCTGATATGTCCAGAAAGAATAAGAGTGCACTTGATGCTCAATTTAATTTTTATGATAATGTGGATAACGATATGGCCCGACCAAAATAGGACCTTGATCGGGCAGCAGTTGAATTGCATGATCATGGGTTCGGAGCGGAGGAAGACCCATGAACTCTGAAAATACCATAGAAAAATGGTCTAACAGTTGCTGAAGGTCATGCTGCTGGAAAAGTTCCAAAGGAGGGAATTGTTGCTGCTGTGCAGTAACGGTCAACACACAGTGGTGTCAACCTTTAAAAGATATAGCAGCAGATTTGGTCAGCCCAGAAACTGCCGAAGTTAATTTGTCAGCCCCCGAAGAAGATAATTACGGTGACCAACAACAAACCGCATAGTCATAAGTTTCCAATAAATTTGGACTTCACCAAGAGTTCTTAACCAGGCTATTCCAAGAATGAGATTGGGTCCTCCTATACACAAAATATGAGCATCAATTGTGCAGGTATAATCTCCCAACTGTAGTTGTAAACCAGTGCTCAAACCCATAGTATGGAGCTTATGGCCATCACCCAACATAACATTCAACATAGTAAAATGATCAATAGGCAAGCCAAGTAACCTGATTAAAGCTGGAGTCAGAAAACTATGAGTTTCTCCACTATCTAAAACTAAAATAGGAAGACCGTCCAAAAAACCTTCCACCTTCATTGAAGCCATGTTACCAAATGACAGAGGACAGCGAGGGATGTGAGCAGCTAAATCACAGTATTCCACCATCTTGCAGTCGACATTATCGGAATCCGCAATAAAAACAGGAGAATTTTTGGTGTCATTGGAGGGAAAAATACTGTCATCCAGCTCATCGTCCTCGCTTAATATTAAAACATGCATCTGAGGGGCCGCACATTTGTTTAAGGGAGAATGACAACAGGGGACCAAAACTGGCCCCTAATACCAGTTAAAGACCCCCGTAGTTATATGAACAATGGTTTTTTCACTGTTCATATAACTGCATAGGTCCTTACTTGACATTAGGGGCCAGTTTTGGTCCCTAATTGTCATTCTCCCTTTGTTTAAAGGACAATAAGGTAAACCAGAGCAGAAAGATAGTCCCCTTTTACGACGATCCTCCCATTCCTGGTTGGACAACTGCCGAATTCCGCTGGTGTCTGCTGAGGACTGGCAGGCGGAGTCACAAGAATGTGCCAATAGAATATGCCCCCCACGTTTGACAATCGGAGGAGAGGGTAGGGAAGGAACCAAAGACCACTGAAGAGCGACAGAACGTGAAGAATCAGTACCGCAGAATGGTGGACCAAATCCTTGAGGAAACACCACTTCAACCTGATGAGCGATCTACATCGCATGCAGTCGGGATTTTGGATACATACCCAACTACAGATATCCTCACATAAACCACATAAAAATGACCAACATATTGTGGTTCAGGTTGTAGAGGAATTAAAGAAGCAAGATATTCAAAATGCTCAATGTATTCCAATACAGAACCAGTCTGGTGAAGGGCAGCCAATTCCTCATAAGGATTGATAACATATAAACCACTAAATCATTCCAATAATTTTTCTTTGAGAATGGAATGAGAAATTTGGGGATGAACTTCAAAAACAAAGGTAAACCAATGAATAGATGATCCGTCCATACTGACCTGTGATATAGGTACCTAAGACTCCTCTGGCGTCTGTTGAACACGGAAATAAAGCTCTTCTTGAGTAATCCATCCATGAGGATCCTTACCATCGAATATTGGAATTTTAAGGCCTTGCGCAAAAGGTATAGAGGTGCACGTAGATCTAGACGTTGTAATAGGGAATTGAAGATCACGTTGAGGAACAATTGTCGCAGCAGTACCAACAGAATGTTCTCTATATTCCAAGGTTGTCACAGAAGGTCATGGATCATTGGAAAGAGGAAGAATATTCAGACGGCGCAGTGCACTGGTAACGAATTTATGAAATTCGAGTTGTTCCGTGCCGTCTTGATCTCAACGCTGCTGTTGGTGAGTGAAAGATTCCACCGAGAGAAAAATAGCACCAACTGATGACTAAAGATCAGTGATCATTGACGCCACACGATTCAAGAACTGATCCATTCCATCCAAGAGAGCTTGATGACGAGTTTCCATGGTGAAAAAAATGGAATTAAGCAGCGTGCCTACTTGATGAAAGAGACAGAGCGGCAGATCGGACCAAGTGTTAGGGTTCAAAAATTCACGAATCACAAAGAAATAATTGAGAATTGTATTGTTGTATGAAACTGAGAAGTTCGCATGAAGAAACTAGAAAAAGGAACAATAAGACCATCTCCAACCCAACAGCAAAAACGCCATTTTGAAGTAAAAATCGTCTCCAACCGAGCGATATTCCGAGCGCTATAATGGCGAAATGCTACAGCGCAGCGCTATATTTGGCGCTGCACTGTAGTGGCGCTATCCCTATTTTTTTTTTTGAGTTATATTCATTTTATCAATATAAAAATGGTTTATATTTATTTTTTATATATAAAAATCAGGTATATTCAAGGAATATTCCTTTTAGAGTAGGAAATGAAGTAATTGGGTTGGAGTAAATTTCACTGTTGATACTTCAAAATGAATTAAACCTACTGCAAAATAACGTTTTGGGTTGGAGTTGCCCTAAGGGAGAAGAGATAACTCAAGAGGCCCTTAGCTCTCTCGCCAAAGCCCTTAGGCTCCCACATAACAACTCTCTGCCTACTCCCGCAGATTCCCCCCATCGGTTTATTTAAAATAGAACTCTCTCTAACAACCTTCCACGTGTGTTTCAGCTGGCACAGTTTGATTAACATTATACCCTCTCTCTTCTGAAATGATATCTCTTCCCCTCCTATGATACACCTTCCAATTACCAAGTAAGTCACAGACTCTACTAAAAAACTATGAGGAGCACTGATCATGGCACCAGGCTAAGAACTGAATAAAGCAACTAAAGGCCTTGAATACAACTTCTTTTGAATCTGGTCTACTGAAACTTGCAAACAGATCAGTCTACCCTCTAAAGAAATGAATTTATTGTCCATGTTTTCAAATTGTTCTATCAAGTTTTGACCAACCTCATTCAAAGAACTAGAGGGAGCTTGAGCCACTGGAGTAGGAGAAACAGCTGGCACAACAATTATGACAACAGGCTGCACTAGAAGAACTATTCAAAAAGGCCTGTATACCACAAGCTCTCTTCCTGTAGGAGAAGCTGGCACAACATGGGCTTTTTCAGACTCTGAGGAACTGAAATCCTCTTATGAAGAGTCTTTCAACAGATCTTATACTCCTCAAATATTGACCAGCATATGGGAAAATCGTTGATGATTCCTATTTATTGGACCAATGAAACATGAAATCATATCCCTGACTTAGTCACACCCAGAGTCTCTTCCACATAACCACCAATAGTTTCCAGAAGATGGTCAACCCTGATATCTAAAGAAGTATCAGTCCCAAGACCTGATTTACTGATATCCTCATTGGTCTCCTAAAACATAGCTGATAGTTCTCTTTTGAACTCTTTCATAAAAACAAGTGTGAACATGTCACATTGTAAAGATTGGATCTGAGAAGTAACGGAATTCATATATGAAAACACAGGATCAAACTGATCCTTGAGATCTGGAGCCACAGAAGGTGAAAAAGTATATAGAGCAGTTGGTTGAAACATCTTAACTAACACAAACTGGATCACAACTACACTCTTCAAAGTGTGTAATCTCTCCTTCATTTCTATTCTAAAAGATTGAATCTCATCAAAAGCTTCCTGAGATATATCTGATTGGACTGTTGGAAGATTATGAATCAAGTCTCTTTGAGATGCAACAAGAACACCAATCTCATATCTATGACTTGGTAGCACGAACATTTTGCAGGATACTCTCTCGGGCTCTCTGATAGAGATACATGGGAATTTGTAGGAGGGAAAAACTGGAATTGAATGGGGGTAACCATGTGGAATATGATGGAATATGCTGGTTGGAATATGCTGGAATGTGCTGGGACAACTGGTCTCCCCTAACCACCTGGGAGAATATTATGAGGGTGGGATCCGCAGCTATTACAAAACTTAGGAGGGGGAGGCTATTAAATAGAGGGTGGAGAGAATTGAAGGGAGGAAAAAATCTGTTGTGCAGTCGTCTTATAAGCTTGGATTTTGGCCGTGAGGCTTGGGCAGAAGTCCCTAGGGAGCTCCTGAGTTTTCTCTCATCTTTCCTTCCCTCTTTCTCTCTAATCTTATTTTTTATCTTCCTCTGTTGTAATTCTGTGGTTTGTTATATATATAAATAACGAGTGTTATTACTCTTTTTCATTCATTGATTCAACCTGTCGGATAATCCTTCTGGGGGGAATCCCTGCTCGATACCTGCAACCAGATTCTCACTACTGGAAATCATTACACCATTGCCAGATTCCCCACTCCCCATTCCCACGCGACCATGGAAACCTATCACCAGCCTCTTCTTGACACCTTGGGGAAATTCATGGACATTATTGAAGCAACAATATCTCATTTGGCATTTATAGTGAATTCATTTACAAACGACCGAACAGAATTATGAAAGAGACTCTCATACGGGGTCTGTTGCTTGGAGGAACTGCTACTGGAATGGGAGGCACGACCGTTGCTCATGCTAAATCCTACTGAGATGCACTCAGTAGTGACTGTCGGAATGACGGTGTAGGCTTTGAATTCTATAGTGTTGATACATATTGTTGGTCACATTCAAGATAAGTTTTCTACACTTTATCACCTAAAGCTTGACAATCATCCGACAGTTCACATTGAGGATTCGCTAACGACTTTATTTGGAGAAAAGGTGGAACCAGTCCCACCTTCATTGACGTTAGACTTGTCTTCGACACTTTCTGTTGTTTCTGGTGCCTCTGCGGTGCAGGGGAACGACACAACTATAGTCACACCTAATACGGGTCTTGCTTATGACCAATTCATTCTTACGCACCAACTTGAGTGTCTTTCTTCGGTCTTGTCCTCATGCCTGACCACTTTCATTCCCGACAACATCAAGCACAAGAACCTGATGCAATATCGGGGATACTATACAAATGATCTTCTCACAACACCAGTACAGATTGATACAGAGGATTATGAGCAATGCAGGAGCCTCAGCCTCTTAGAGGAATTTTTCCCTACCTTAGGATATTTTTTCCCAGTTGTTAGAGCAATATATCAAGACATCTTTCCACATGCATCAGTTTGGACAGGCTTGCAGGCCGAATTGCAGACGAACTTACCTTTCCAACAAGAAGCGATGATTGATAGAGTTCCTAAAAAGAAACATAGGAAATTGCACCAAAATGTTCGATAGAGGAAGTGGTGTTATTGGAAATTCTTGCATAAAGGCAAAAAGGATCATGGTTTGCACCAAACCATCATGGCTCGACCACTGCACAGTAGCAACCTCCTGCTCTGAGAAGACGTGTGGATGAATTTTTTCAAGAACGTCATGATCAAGCCGCACTGTTTCCCAAATCGCCAAAGCCATCATGGGATTGTCCTTTATAGTGTCTCCTGGTTTCTCTATACTCTAGGAGAGACTTGATGACTCAACTTTGATTAACCAAACAATGTTTCCTTTGATATTGGTTCAGCCTTATATTAATCATGTGTTTCATATTGAGTTCAAAGAAGGTCACCAGGGCTGGAATGGGGTTGTTGGTTCTTGTTAAACCCAATTTTATAATAATGGGTATTTTCGAGTCCCACATCAGAATATCCTACCATGTAATCCTTTTTTTCTCATCTATAAAAGAATGTTCACACCTCACATTGAGGTGAGGGGAATTCTCCATCTACATGGTATCAGAGGAAAAATCCCGATATTTTTTTTTTCTGCTGTCATTCCTTCTCTCGAAGAATCCCACCCAACGGCCTCCCAGCCCCGCACTACCTCTAACTTCCAGGCATCCCAACGGCTTGTCCTCCCTACCATTTCCCTATTACGCCAGGCCCCACCTCCCATCGTGGATTCTCGGCCTGCCTCCCGTCATAGCTCTCGACCCCACCACCCGTCGCGGCTCTTGGCCCGTTTCCCGTCACGGCTCTCGGCCCACATCTCATCGTGGATCCTGGCCCCGCATCCCATCGATGATCCCGGCCCACCTCCCGTCATGGCTCCCAACCCTAGCCTTTATCGCGGCGTGTCAACCCTATCTCCTACGGGCTTCCTAGCTTCACAACCAGCCCCCACCCTCCGCGAGATTTCCCAAAGTAGATTGTAGTCTCCCTCCTGTGGCACTTCATCCTCAGACAACTAGCACCTCAACCCAAGCAAAACCCCTCCTGCGGCGTTCTACCGGCCCCGCCTGCCCGCGACCCGCCTGCTCGCGACCTCCCAGCTTCACGACCAGATCCGCCTCCCATCATGATTTACCGGCCCTGCCCTACCGTGGCTCTCAAGTTTCACCAAGCACCACCTCTCTCGACGACTCCCCCCCACTTACTCGAGACCCGCCTACTCGCAGCCTCCTGACTTCGCAACCGGCTCCACCTCCTGCCATGATTTATCGACCCCCCCTCCCAAGGATCACCAATTTCACCAGTCCCCACCTCTCTCGACGACTCCCGATCCCACTCTCCTAAACACGTCCCAGTCCCGCTCTCCTCGACACGTCCCAATCCCGCTCCATCAAGGATGTCACTCAGACCGCCAATACGGTTAAGGAACTCTGGGATTCCTTAAACCTCATGTATTCTGAGACAAATAATTTGGATCAGGTCTCTGACGTTCTTCAGCGTTTTTCGCTCATCCGATAGGAGGCATGTCCTTTTCTGACGTACTTCACGGAATGGAAAGCTCTCTAGGATGAATTGTTTGAGCAGTGGCCCATTCCCTAGACACCAGATGCAGCCTTGGACCAAAGGGACCAATTACGCCTCTTTAGCCTTCTCCATGGTCTCGATCTTGAATATGTGATGATTGCCACAGAGATACTCATTATCCCCTCTTCTCTAGAGATTCCACAGGTGTATCATCACCTTGGAAAGGCTCATCAGGCACTTTCCCCACCCACTCCCAATATCGATCACACTACCCTCTTGAGTCGTGTTATGGACGCTCCTCAGGCACTCGAGGATGTGGTCATGGGGAGGATCGTCCTCATCCCCTCTATCACCACTGTTGAAGCTTAGCCACCTGATTGACTTTTGTTGGGTTCTTCATGGCCGCCCATCTCAAAAATCTCGGCAATGTTAGACTGTGGTCTAGGATTCTTCCCCATCAGCTGTAACTCTTTCTCCCTCTATGGACCTCTTCATGACTGAGCTCCAGCTGATTCATGATCATCAGACCACCTCTCTACTGAGTTTGTCTTCAGCATCTCTTGCCCACTCAGGTGGTTCCAGTACTTTTGTCAATCGTCGCTGCCTTGTTTGGATGTTTGACTCTGGTGCATCAGATCATCTCACATGTGATGCAAGTATATTATCCACCTACCTTCCATATACTGGTTCCTCAGCTATCACTATCACAGATGGATTCACTATCCTCATTGTGGGATTTGGTGCATGCTCCCTGACTTCATCTGTTCACCTGTCATCTGTGGCACATGTGCCTCAAAGTCCTTTTAACCTTCTCTTCATAAGTAAACTTACAAATAATTTCAATTGTAGTGTCATCTTTACAACTTCTACTATTGTGTTTCAGGAATGGACGACGAACCAGGAACATGGTAGAGGCCAGCTTCAGGATGGGGTGTAAATGTTTGATGGACCAACATCCGTTGACTACACGTCTGTCTCAACTCGTGTATTGGACCTTCATTCCCGATTGGGAAATCCACCCGCTTACGCCCTTCATCAACTTTTTCCTGATATTAGTCAGCATGTTTCCTTTCATTGTAAGTTATGTAAATTTGTGAAACATCATCACACTTGATAACTTCCTCAAGTGCTTACACTGGCCTCCAAACCCTTTGATTTGGTTCATTCAGATGTATGGGGTTCCTATGTCGTCTCGAGTCACTTAGGTTATAAATATTATATATCCTTCATTGATGATTTTTCACGTATAACTTGGTTGTACCTTCTTCGAGATCGGTATGAAGTATTCTATACTTTTTATACCTTTTACCATGAGATTCATACCTAGTTTTCCATCTCGGTTAAATGTCTCCACTCATAAAATGGGCAATATTACTTATACACTCTCTTTCAGTAGTTTCTCCAGGAAAATATCATCATTCCTCATACCTCCTATCTTGGTACCCCTCAACCAAATGGAGTGGCCGAGCAGAAACACCGACATATTTTGTATAATGTTCGTGTCCTCCTATTCCACTGGAAGGTGCCTCTTCTCTTTTGGGGGGATTTCATCCTTAATACTACTTACCTCCTCAATCTTCTTCCTTCTTATATCCTTCTGGGGGAGAATTCTTTTCAGATTTTGTTCTTCTCTCTCCCTCCTTACTCACTTCCATTCTATGTGTTTGGATGTCTCTGTTATGTTTGTGACACTCATCCCAACCTCTCTAAGATCTCCCTCAAATACATTAATTGCATATTCCTAGAATATTCATGCATTCAACATGGATATTGATGCTTCTCTCTAGACCTACGACGGTATATCATCTCTACTGACATATCGTTTGTCGAGAACTCATCGTTCTCTCTTCCCTCTCCTCATCCAGACACTACCATCAATGATTGTCTTCCTCTCATCATGCACCCTCCGATGGTGTCTCCCATGCTGATCACCAATTTAGTATGGTCTACTCCTGTTGACCATCGACTGTGCCCCCCATCCAGGATGAAGAAAGCATTGTCCCTGCTTCATTTGATGCTCCTGCACCGACATAAGACGACTTGCCTATTGCACTCCAGAAAGTTACTCGTTCTTGCCAGAATACTCCTCTATATACATCTTCATACAAAGTTTTTTCATATCTGGAAATAATATTTATTCCCCGCACGGTTGGAAATTACAAATCTCACCCGAGGTGCCTACAAGCGATGTAGGATGAATTGTGGTGAAGGTATTAGCTCAAACATATGGTATCGACTATTTTAATACCTTCTCTCCAGTTGCAAAGATGAAATTAGTATGATTATCCATATCTTTGGTTGTTCATATTCATTGGCCCCTTCATTAACTGGATTTCAAGAATTCATTTCTCCATGGCTTTCTTGAAGAAGAGATATATCTGCAGTGGCCTCCGAGATTTTGTGCCTCAGGAGTCGACTCTCATGTCTGCCGACTTCGTTTATCTCTATATGGTCTCAAACAGTCTCCTTGTGTTTGGTTTGACAAATTCAGCACCATCATCACTGCATTTGGGCTCTCTTATAGTATGAAGGACCACACCATCTTCTACCATATGACATCCAATAGTTGCATCCTACTGGTGGTGTATGTTGATGATATCATCATCATTGGGAGAGGCTCCACTAGAATCACCCAACTCAAGGGGCATCTTCACCACCACTTCCACACAAAATATCTTGGTCCCCTCACATACTTCCTTAGCATCAAGGTCTCCCGTTCTACGGACACCATCTTTCTCTGTCAATGGAAGTATGTCATCAATATCTTGTAGGATGCGGGTTTGAGTCAGGAAACTGTCGTGGACACTCTTGAGCGTGGGTAATGTTCTCTCTATAAAAACACAAAACCCTTTTCTCACCCAAAAATATACCATCATCTTGTGGGAAAAGTCATTTACCTCACCATGACACGTATAGACATTTTCTGCACTGTTGGAAAAGAGAAAAAATTCACAGAGCATCCGAAAAAATATCAGTGTAATGTTGTCCTCCGCATTGCCAGATATATCAACAAAGACCCTGACCGTGGTCTTTGGTACTCACATAACGATCATATAAATGTTGAGGTTTTCTATGATGATGACTATGTTAGTTGTCTTTCTACCCAAAAGTTTACTTCTGGGTTTTCAGTTTTCTTGGCAGGAAACCTCATCTCTTAGCGCTGCAAGAAGCAGACTGTTGTCTCAAAATCTAGTGTGGAGTTTGAATATTGTGTCATGGTCAAGGTCACTACTGAGATACTTTGGATTCGTCATCTCCTCCATGAGTTTGACTTACTACTAGAGACGTCAGCTCGTATTTGGGGTGAAAATCAGGTAGCAACGAAGATTTCTTCTAATCCCGTCTACCATATATCGAGGTTGACTGCCACTTTCTTCTCCATCACCTCGAGCAGAGCCATATCAGTTTTGAACACATTCTAATGGAAAAAAAATTACCAATATCTTCACCAAAGGCCTCTTTGGAGCTCGTCTGGACTCTCTTAGTACCAAGCTGGGTATCCATAGCATTAGTGACCCATCTTGAGGGGAAGTGTGTATGGTTTTGTTCACTGTCATCTTTCTTTTTTTGGACTCTTAGTCCAAGATGGGAATGTCCAGTTTGATGGGGAGTGTTAAACCCAATTTTATTATAATGGGAATTTCCAAGTCCCATATCAGAATATCCCACCATGTAATCTTTTTTTCTCATCTATAAAAGAATGTCCCCCACCTCACATTGAGGTAAGGGGAATTCACCATATACAGTTCTAATATAAGGGTTTTAGTTGGTCATCCTACTGAGGCTAAAATCTATATCAACACCAAGGTCATGGATGATGCCCAATAAGCATTGCAAAAAATGCTTGATGGAGAATCTGAATTGCCTAGTGACGCTACTGGTGTACAATTGGGATTTAGCTTGGCAGTTGTGCTGACAAAGGTCCTGCACTTGAGAGGGTTTACTAAGGATTCCTTGGAATTTTTTATGCTAAATTTATTGATCACACAAGGTTTCATCCACAAGAATTTGAACCTTGGACTTATTGTTCAACATTGAGGCTAAAATCTGTAAAGGAAGCGACGTGGGTAAATCATGTTTTCATCCAAAACTATGCAGAACAATCTATTTATGACTTTGGTGAGTTTTTAGGGAATATTATGTACAAGATAATTTGGCCACTATATATTATGACAATGAATATCATCCTGAAAAAATATGATGGAAGATTTATGGACATATTTCAAGAGGTTTATTTGACCAGATTAAGGTTCTGAACAGTAGGGATTTGGTATGAGCATAGAATTTTTGATGGCATGGTTTCTTATTCCTTGGAGAGCGTGGGGAGTTATGGTTGGGCATTCAATAACTATGATGGAGATGTGAAAAGTGATTTCTTAGCTTATTTTTTTGGATCTCCTGGATTAATGACATTTGTTTTTGTTTGCCCAGATGGGAAGTAGATAAAAGTGGAAGCTACCTATGGCACATTGATGCAGTATTATAGGGATCGTCATAAGGGCGGTGAGACAAGTAGAAGCAGCATGACCTCAATATTTTTTTGGTCTAAAGTATTATATAGCATGCTCATGCAGTACACTTGTGCTTCTAAACTTTTCGGGATGGGAGCGAACATAGAAATGCACGAATCAATCCATAAGACTTGGTTTGATATAGGAGACATTTCAGAAGAGGGTCCAGAATATTTAGTGGGCTTTGATTTGTCGGTTTCACATATTGGAGGTTTTGGCACAGGAATTTCAAAATAGGAAGATCTTGGCAACAGACTAGGCATGCATGTTGAACTTCATGATAAAGCGTATTGACCTTCCTAGTCACGTTCACCACCTTGAGGACAAGGTGAATTTTAAGGGAGTGGCAGTGATAGAGATAATTGGGAATCTACAGGAGGGAAAAACTGGAATTACATGGGGGGTCCTAGGTGAAATATGCTGGAATATGCTGGTTAGAATATGCTGGAATTTGCTAGTTGGAATATGCTGGAATATGCTGGTTGGAATATGCTATAATATACTGGGACAACTGGTCTCCCCTAACCACTTGAGAGAATATTATGGTGTGGGGCCCGCAACTATTACAAAACCTAGGAGGGGGAGGCTATTAAATAGGGGGGATGAAGAGAATAGAAGGGATGAAAAATATGTTGTGCGATTGTCTTGTAATCTTGGCTTTTAGCCGTGAGGCAGGGGTGAAAGTTCCTCGGGAGCTCCTGAGTTTTTTCTCATCTCTAATTCTCTCTTTCTCTCTAATCTTCTTCTTTCTCTTCCTCTGCTATAATTATGTGGTTCATTATATATATAAAAACCACGTGTTAGTCCTTTTTTATCTCTCTCATATCCTCAAGATCATTTTCACTCACCTCAAAGGTAACTGGTTGCACAGGTTGAACTTGTTGAAGGTTTTTGATCAAATATGTTGGGGCAGTCATCATCTCAAATATCTTGTTAAAATTAGCTCTAGAAACCGAATTCTCCAAGATTTGTCTAATCTCATACTTATAAGAGATCATATCTTTCTTAAACTCAACATAATCACCTTTCAAACAACCCCATTTCTCTTTAAATAAAATCAAAAAGTTCACACGCATGGGGCTTAGTAAAAAAACATTATAACTTGAAGAAAACAATCTAAATTGGAGAACATGTAAACATTAATAGATAAAAAAAATATTTTGGAATCATCAACCAAACACCATGATGATCATTGATGCTCATGCACGATGAAATCAAAAATTATATATATAACTAACAATGAGTAAAAAGTCCCATTTATTGGTAATTAAAAATATTTATTCTAAAAATAGATTTTCTGAAGTAATAAAATCACATTCAAAGAAAGCTATACCAAGGTAGTGATTCAAAGAAGGCTCTACCTCGGGTTCCCTTCCCCTGAAATATCTACCCCATGGAAATATTTTGACCCTATTTTTGGAATTAATATCTTTGACCACCTCTAAATAACACTTTCGACCAGTAATGAACAATGACTATGAAAACAAAATAAGAGAACTCTAAGGGATCAAATCTAGAGATGGACAAATAATATGATCATTCACCTTTGAATAATGGGATGCAAGAAGATTCTCCTCCCTTACTCCCCACTCCCTACCTCTTCATTGGGTGAGGTAAGGGGAACAATGTTGCGCTAAATAGAACCCCCTTACCATAGGTGGGATCATTGGTGAATCATTCTCGCGGTGACAAGGTCGACAGCTTCTCAGCGGAGGTGGGCTTTGACGGCGAAGGCAGGCTTCTCGTGGGGTCAGCGGTCGGGCCTTGGCGTCGGGTCCATCGTGCGCACATAGCCGGAGGGACATATTTAGTGGTGTCCTTTGGTGTCGGTGATGATTCCTTCTGTTGCGACAAGCTCGTTTATAGATAACAGCGGGGAGCGCCGACAGTGTCTCAGTAGCGGGCTCATTTTCAGGCAACAGTGAGGTGTGCTTCTGGTTGAATATTTGTTTGGGGCCTTGATTTCCTCAAGACATATCCAGATGAGGTCTTAGATCAGCTGCTCCTAGCTTTACAGGGGTATTAGATTGTACAGCTTCTACGGGCATTGCTTGCCTTGCAGTATTGCAGGGTTGGGGCTTTCAGGGCATGGTTTCAGCCTAGTCATTGTGATTTCGAGTTATCCCTTCATCAAAGTTTAAAACAAAGAGAAATAAATAAAAATTTATGAGATTTACTTCCCACTGGAGATGTTGGATCATATTTAGGGTGTCAATTAGACAACAACAAAGATTTCTTCTAATCCTATCTACCATGAATGAACGAAGCATATCGAGTTTGACTTCCACTTTATTCACCATCACCTTGAGCAGAACCATATCAGTTTTGACCACATTCTGATGGTAGAACATCTTTTCGACATCTTCACCAAAGGCCTCTTGGGAGCTCTTCTGGACTCTCTCAGTAAGAAGCTGGGTATCTACAGCATCGGTGACCCAACTTGAGGGGAAGTGTGTATGGTTTTGTTCACTGTCATCTTTCTTTTGTTGGACTCTTGGTCCAAGATGGGAATATCTAGATTGAGGGTGAGTGTTAAACCCAGTTTTATTATAATGGGTATTTCCGAGTCCCATATCAGAATATCCCACAATGTAATCCTTTTTACTCATCTAAATGTCTCCCACCTCACATTGAGGTAAGAGGAATTTTCCATCTATGGTTCTAATATAAGGGTTGTAGTTGGTCATACTACTGAGGCTAAAATCTCTATCAACACCATGTTCATGGATGATGCCCGACAAGTATTGAAAAAAATGCTTGATGGAGAAGCTGAATTTCCTAGTGACACTACCGGTGTAAAATTGGGATTTAGATTGGCAGTTGTGCTGACAAAGGTCCTGCACTTGGGAGGGTTTACTAAGGATTCCTTGGAATTTTTTTATGCTAAAATTGTTGATCACACAAGGCATCATACCTGAGCATTTGACCCTTGGACTTATCGTTCAACATTGAGGCTGAAATCTGTAAAGGAAATGATGTGGGAAAATCATGTTGTCATTATAAACTATGAAGCACAGTTTATTTATGCCTTTGGTGAGGTTTCAGGGAATATTATGTACTGGATAAGTTGGACACTATATCTTATGACAATGAATATCATCCAGCATAAATATTATGGAAGATTTAAGGACATATTTCAAGAGATTTATTTGACCAAATCAAGGTTCCAGACTGTAGGGATTTGGTATGAGCATAGACTTTTTGATGACATGGTTTCTTATGCCTTGAAGAGTGTAGGGAGTTATGGTTGGGAATTCAAGAACTATGATGGAGATGTGCATAGTGATTGCTTAGCTCAAAGTTTTGGATGTCCTGGATTAATGAAATCTGTTTTTGTTTGCCCAGATGGGAAGTCAATAGAAGTGGAAGTTACCCAAGGCAAGGTGAGGCGTTATTACAGGGATCGTCAGAAGGGTGGTAAGACAAGTAGCAACAGCATGGCCTCAATATTTGTTTGGTATAAAGTATCGTATAGCATGCTCGTGCAGTACACTTGTGCTTCCAAACTTGTCGGGTCGGGAGTGAACATAGCAACGCACGAATCAAGCCATAAGACTTGGTTTGATATTGGAGACATTTCAGAAGTGGTTCCAGCAGATTTGGTGGGCTTAGATGCATCAGTTTCACATATTGGAGGCTTCAGCATTGGCGCTGCAAAACATGCAGATCTTGGCAACAAACTAGGTACACACATTGAAATTCATGATAAAGTGCATTGACCTTCCTGATCACATTCACCGCCTTGGAATATGCAGGAATATGCTGGGACGGCTGGTCTCCCCTAATTATATAATTATTAAAATATATTTACAAATAAATTTCAAATAAATTTATTATTTAATTATATATATATATATATATATATATATATATATTCTTAATTATATTTTTAAACATATAATAAATTATAAATATATATTAACAAATATAATTATATATATTTATAAATATAAATTTATTTATTAAATATATATTTTCAATTAAAATAAATACAATTAAAAATAAATACATAATTATAAATAAATATATATATATATATATAATGAATATATTTATTATTATATACATAAATATAAAAATATATATTTATATTTGTGTATATATTTATAATTATATTTATTTATAATTGTAAATATATATTTATGTAAATAAATTTATATATAATTATAAATATATTTGAAATGTATATATAAATATATTTTTATAATTATATTTATATAAATATATTTATAATTATTTATAATTATATTTATAAATATATTTATAATTTAATAATTATAAATCTATATTTATAAATATATATTTATTTCTAAATAAATTTAAAATATGTTTAAACATATATAAATTATAAATAAATATTTACAAATATCAATTTATTTATATAAATATATATTTACAATTATAGATAAATATAATTATAAATATATACATAATTGTAAATAAATAAATAAATATAATTATAAATATATATTTATAAATAATAAATATAATTATAAATCTATTTCTATAAATTAATATTTATAATTACATAATCTAAATATTTTTATAGTTATTTAGTTATTATAATATATTTATATATACATTTAAAATATATTTAACATTAATATATAAAAATTTATTTATTTATTTATAATTGTTAATATATATATATATATATATATAAAATAAATGGTGGGTGGGGGGCATGGGGATGGGGCAAAAAAAGGGAATGGGGCAAAAAAAGGAGGGGCAAAATGCCACTTGGTGCGGCGTTTTTGTCCCCAAAAATGACCAAAATGCCACTTGAATTGGCGTTTTGGGATTTTACCCAAAAACACCAATTCAACTAGAATTTTGTAACCCCATATCCCAAATTAAATTTACTCTAAACCCTTTAAATTATATAAAAAATAAAAAAAAACACCGACCAATCTTGTCCTTTATTAATGCATTTAATTTTTTTATAATGTTTTTTATACTTAAATACTTTTGAAATGTCTAATCCTACTAATATCTACTTCTGATTCATCATCACATAAGCATATACCAAGGCATCAACCCCTCACAAGACTACTCCCCTCACTCTTATGTTTTATGGTTTTCTCTCCCCATTCTACTTGTTTTTGTCGATGGTAATTTCATTGGCCTACAATTTGATGAATACCCGATGAATGATCGTTGCACATTTGACCTTTGGAACAAAATATTGTTAATGTTAATTGGTATGGATATATGATGATGCAATTACAGGATATGACTATGACAATGGATCCACAAATGGATCGGGACCCATTCTTCGTGTTTTTGGCATGCGACACCAACAAGGCACAATGCAAGTGTTTCCTAAGCAGATAATTTGGCAGGAGTCTGGCCCATAGTGGCAAGGAGGTTCGTCAACCTCATATGCATATCTTACAGCATGATTCAGGGCAAAATCAGTGGTTGCGGATGGAATGGGTGGATATGCGTGAACAACCTAGAATTTCTATGAAATTCCTAACTACACAACGTGTAGTCCCATGAACACACACCGTGTAGGCTCTTCTGTTTTACATTGGGGTTTTACGTGGATAAAAGTATCACACATCCTCTAACCCGAATCAAATTTTGTGTGACCCTCAGCCGACCAGTCATCATGTAAAGGGAGTATACACCCAGTAGGCCAGGTGGAGTTGCACGCCATGTGGGCCATTCCACACGCCATGTACACCCTAGGAGGCGGCTCAATTGTACATGGATTTCATGCCCAAGAGATCGTGTGGTCATAAATGGAATGTATGGATATCTACACGTCATGTACATAGGAAAGTACATGGGAACGAGCATGCAACACGCCGAGTTCCATCCCAGACATCTACACACCGTGTACCTCAGAGAAATGTCATGTATTGAGAAAATGTACAGGTCATGTGAGCACGAGAAATAGGTAGTGTCAGACTTAGTGAGACATGATGTGTACCACCAGGGACACATCATGTAATCCTTTGAGGATGGATTGGATTCCTTTTTCTTCCTATCTCGGTTTCATTGTGAGCTTGTGTGAGCTACCATTGACTAGTATCGGTTGAGTTTATTCCCTTGGTCTATTCCAATGGGGGTTCGGTGCAGCATCACATCCCCGTCATAGAGGGTGATCCCACTGCAGCTTCCTTTGATTAGTGCACTGTGGGAAAGTTTCCTTATTCTGGAATGAGTTTCCTTAGTCCACTTTGATAGATATCTCAGTGGGTTGAATGCAAGATTAGACTTACTATCAATGGGAATACGTTTGGAGTTAGCTCCCACTCCTAATGGAAGGCAAACATTTCTTCCCCCGGCTTGTCATACATTATCCAAGAGGGAGAAAATTAGCTTTTGTCAGTGTCTTCATGATATCAAACTATCGTAGGGTTATTCTTAAAATGTAAAAAAATTTGTCTCTTTGAAGGATTTGAATTTAACAGGTATGAAATCTCATGACTATCACGTCATGATGCAATAACTTATACCAGTTGCATTGCGTGAAATATTTCTCATCTGTGTCAGAAAGACTATCATGAATATGTGTTATTTTTTCAATTCAATTTTTAATAAGGTGATTGATTTGGATGCTTTGGAAATTTTGGAAAATGAAGCAATTTATATACTCTGTCAATTGGAAATGTATTTTTCTCCATTTTTTTTTGATATAATAGTGCATTTAATAGTTTATCGGGTTTGAGAAATAAAGATTTGTAGATCTTTATATCTACATTGGATGTATCCTTTTGAAAGGTATATGAAGATATTTAAGGGGTATGCTAAGAATCCATATCATCCTGAAGCCTCCATTATTGAAAAATATATTTCTAAAGAGGTTTTGTAGTTTTGTATGAGCTACTTGTCTACGATGGAACACATTGGTTTGCCTCCATCTCGCTATGAACGAGTTAATAATGGGGGAAAGGGGATTAGTTGTTTGAAATTAAAATCATTGTCAAATGAACAGATGAAGAAGGTACATTTATATGTCTTAAATAACATAGTTGATACTTACTATATATAACATTTCATATTAATGAGTTGAAACATTGTCATCCAAAGAAGAAAGAAATGCGAGTTTTGAATGAGCATAACAAATTTTTTTCCCATGGTTTAAAAATACTATGCTTGGTAGATCAAATGCATCAAATACATTGAGATGGTTAGTGGGTGGTCCATATTTAAATGTGATAACATGGTTCAGGTATGACATGAATGGCTATACAATTCATATGAATGCTTAGGACAACAGAAGTGCAGTTTAGAATAGTGGTGTATTAGTGTTCACAGAAGCAATGCATTTTTCAAGTTCTAAAGAAAAAAACTCAATTTGTGCATCAAGTGCATATTATGGAGTCATTGAAGAAATATGTGAGGTTGATTTCATTAAAATTAAAGTTTCAATTTTTAACTGCAAATGGTTTATTTGTAACAACAGTGTCAGACACGATAAATTTGGAATGACACTTGTTCATCTGAATAGATTGGAAGACATGACTGATTCTTTTATACTGGAAACACATGAAAAACAAATTTTCTATGTTCTTGGTCAATCTGATATGTAGTGGTCTATTGTTTTATAAGGAAAAAAATAATATGTTGGTGATGATCAACTTGATGAAGATGCTGATTTATGTGAGATCCCTACTTCCATGGAAAGATTAATAGATAATAATTATGAGAATATTCTAGACATGGTTTGTGCCATAATGAACAATCATGGTGAAGGAATTTGGGAAAACAATCCATTAGTACATTCCTACTATTACAGGTAAAATATTTTTATTTCTCGTTTACTTTTATTAATTTCATAAAATGTTAGATATTGTAATTTTTTTCTTTATTAAAACACGTATTAAAACTAATAAGTAGAAATATTTGTTTGTTTTAGTTTAGTTTTGTTTAGTTTACCATATTCACAATTACGCAACTTATATATTTATTGATTTTGTTGAATAACAATTATTTTAAATCTAATATCTTAAAAAATATTCATTTTTGTGTAAAAAAATAATTTATTAGGTTGGACCATTTTTAATATCCCTACACCAATTTTGGTTTTTTTTCATTCATTTACATGAAATTTCATATATCATTATTGTTGTTATCATTTTAGTTAACTATAAAAAATATGAATCTTTGGAGAATAAAGTTCAAAATATTCATGTGACGATGGAGGAAAAGATCAGAGTGTCAGTACAGTCCATGTTTGTAGACATGCAAAGACAATTTTAGACTGCAACTCCCACTCCTCCACCTCCTCCAGCAGCTCCCACTCCCCCACCTATGCCTACAGACCCCATTTTTTATTCTACTCCTACACCACCTCCTCCATAGATTCCTAGTTATTGTGAGTTGTATATTAATCATCCTCACTATCATATAATTTCATATAGGAAAATATATTATATAGGAGATACAATTCATCATAAACGGTTAGAGGAAGAGCAGCATAGGGTCATTGTACATGATATTATAGATATATCAGCTGGAGTACCATTACCTACAGATTATATGAGGACAGTTGGACAAAGTATTGGTCACTTTTTATTTTGTCCATCTAGACTTTTGTGACACATTACCATAGAGGTATGTATATGTTTTATCTTTTATTTTATTTTTTGTATTAAATTTGTTTTAACATTTGAATGTTAATATATTTATCTATTTATTTACAGGAATATTAAATACTGTATAGCCAGCAACAAAGACAAAGGTCTGTGATATCAGATACATATTCTAGTAGTCTTGACAGATTGTCAAGATATTCAAATTTATTGGTGGATCATTATATGTTTCCAATGGAAGCTCATGTTTGTGGGTGTGAAATAGATGTGGGGATTCTGAAAATTGATATCATGGAGTTTGTTACTGAAGATAGGTTGGGAATAAATGTGATTCAAGTTTTTTCCATGTAAGTCTTAACATAAATATTTCTCTACATTATATTTATTAAAAATGTATCCTTATGTATGTTTTTTATTAGGTATATTTATAAAATGTGAAAGGATAATGAAAATATAGATGTATATAGATTGATGAACCCGCAATTTATTTCACCTGAAGCACACACATTGACTGAGGAACAAAGAACAATTTATATAGCTGAAAGATTTGAATAGAATGTAATTATGCAATGCTGGATGTTTATTTATGTTGAGAGGTATGGAACATATATCTCATAAGGTGTTATTTATCTTTTAACATAATAACCACTAACATTAAATTTTCTTTTATATCAGTTACCATTGGATGTTAGGTGTTTTTTTAAGGGAGATGTAATGTCCTGGAATTTCCGTATAATTTTTTTTTAAATTTGTATGGAATTATTTCAAGACCAGACGCTCCGACGACACCTGATTCCGAGACTCGATCCAAAATGGAATTTTGAACTTTTTTAAGTTCATTTAATTAAAAATGTTAGTGGGTTTTTATAACTTTTAAACCAGTGCTTGGATAAAAAATATGAGGGCACCATTGAACTTAGAATAACGGGATTCACCTAGAATGGACTTCACTTCGACCGGTGAGGATTGCCTGGAAAAGATAGTTTTCCGATTTTTCAGAAAATAATAAAATAACTTAAAAAGTTATTTTATTTTTCTTTCTCACTTTTGAGCGGTGGCACGCCAACACTGTGGTGTAGTGATGAGGTGGTGATGATCCCCTTTAATGAGACTGCTTAACGGAAGCAAAACAGACATGCTATTTTATTAATGAAACAACGTAACAACGTAGTGACGTAGCGTAATAGAAACACTGTGATGTGTTTCTCTATTAATAAGATAACAACTTGGGGATTCAAATGGGGAATTAATCTGATGAACCTACAGCGAAAATCCTCTCCAATGACGAATGGAGAATGTTGACGAATCACTAACGACATCAACACACCTCAAAGAACGGTACCGGAGGGTGACGAATGCTGACAGATTCGAATGGAACTTGAATCCTCACGGGTGGATCGCTTCAACGACGAACACTTTTTAGGTAGGGGTTTATTTTATTTCAAGTTTCCACGCCCTTTATTATAAAATGACGAACGCGGATCAACCCACGAACAGGTTGATCCGAAGATCGCTCATTCTTACAGGAGAGTGTTTTTCTTGAGTTTTCTATATGAGGATTAATTATTTTTTGATAGAACATCAAATAATTATCCCATATTTTCTAAACCTCTAACGCGAGAAGCCATGGCCACCCAACCGTATAACGACCCAGACCCAGAAAACCTAGAGCTGGTGTCTTCAGAACATGATGTGTGACTTTTAAGAAAACATGCACTGATAAATTACACATCATGTACTGTAGAGAGGATTGAATTCAGTTTGAGTTCTAGGAAACCAGCTACTCCTGGAATGCTTCTTCTACTAAGATCTGTTACCTGAAAATTTATTTCAAAAACATATGGTGAGCATACGAATGCCCTGTAAGGGGTTTTTAAATAAACCAATATAACTTTTGAAAACATTCTTTAAAACTCTCCATAAAACATTTTTTTTCTTAAAGAAAAGTTATAACACATGTAACATATCATAAAAGTGATCA
This sequence comes from Viscum album, assembly GCA_963277665.1. Classification (NCBI taxonomy): domain Eukaryota; kingdom Viridiplantae; phylum Streptophyta; class Magnoliopsida; order Santalales; family Viscaceae; genus Viscum; species Viscum album. The sequence goes on from OY728133.1 coordinate 820,363,691, forward strand.
ATTAAAAGAACATGTTAACATAATTACAAGGATACATTATTCAATTATAGGCATTATCATTTGGGGTAATAAATAAAAGACATTATAAACATTTATGACATATGATAATGTAAGCACAAATTAAAAATGAAATATTAGAGTTGCACATAAAGGTAATAATTTCAATTTCATACAATGAATACTAATTCAGTGAGTGCTAAACATATGTCATGCCATAAGCTTTTACTTTTCTAATACTCATAAGTACTTGCTCTTAACCATGGATATTCTACTAATCGAATATCCATTTGGTTAATTAATTATCATACACATAATGAGGGAATGTATAATGCCGAACTTCTGTGTCAAGGCCTCATGCCAAGACCTAGGGACTAACTGTAACTGGACCCCAACCTGAAGAGTATATGTAACCGGACTCCAACCCGAAGGGCTTAATTTTGCCAATCCCCAACCCGGAACATACTAGTCCAATTCATTCCCCATCTTTTAGACCAAATCATGTATTCAAGGTGTCCCATACCACCTTGAATAATTAAATTTTATTTCATATTACTCAAGGTGTCCCATACCACTTTGAGTAATTAAATTTCTTATCTCATTTTTATGATTTTCCACATGCATGAATTATTGAGTGAAACTATAAATAAAATGGTAAAATGACACCATTTAATATATAAATATATAATATGACATGAAACATTGAAAATATGGCAGTAAGAGTTTATCGAAGGCACACATGGTTCATTACACATTCTTTGCACAAGAGACAATTACTAAAGCACATCAATTAGTGGGTGAGAAGGGGTTTTCCATATGAGATGTTAAAATGATAACTATTTAATTTAAAATCCTTATTCCATGAATGTGAATACATGTTATTTAACATGATGCTAAGAAGTGTCAGTGATCAAACAATTAAATTACATTACGACTCAACTAACAACCACCACTGCAGTTGATAAAACATTAGGTGAGCTTAACATGATAGAATGGTTTATCTCACCCTTTCTATCCTTTAATATAATTTGGTCAAATAAAAATTTTATCTTCTTTTTAATCATAAAAAACAACAAGGTCAAACATTTAATACCTTTGAAACATGAAATTATATCAAAGCTCATCTCATTAAAAGTTGTTCAACTAAAACAATTTTGACATACTTTATGGGTCATGACATACACTTTTACATGAATACCTCTTGGTTTGGCTTATGTAGAGACTAATATTAAATAAATTATTACAAGTATTAATTTAATCACTTAATTAATTAAATTCTAATAATCCATTCATTAAATTTGGGTATTGGAAACTATAACTGTATATTTATTAAGTATATATCTATGAGTTCCCAAAGTTGAACTGAGTTTAATAATTTCTCATTAGTAATAGATACTTAAAACATATTTATTACACCATTATTAAAAACCAAACCACGTTAGGTTATAACATATGTGACCGTATATACGTATATAATTATAAAAAGGGTATTCATATATATATTTCATGAGGGAAGGAATTGTTTCTTCAAGTCTGAATAACCCGAAGATCTGAAGGACCTAGAATCAGGTATTTTGAGGATCTTCACTCAATATATATGACTATACATGCATTTGTGCATTTATAAACTATATTTACAACAAAATCATGTATAAATACATATAGTACATAATTATGTTTTTCTTGTATTAAAAAAAATACTCTCTTATGTTTGTACGACCTCTTGAACTCAACTAAATGATTTAGATTTGGTTTAAGGAATGGTTTTAACTAAACTGTAGGACTATATCTATATACTCATGTGTATATATGTATATATACTCTCAAAGAAATGATACAAAGAAGAATTAAAACCCTTACATCCTTTATACCATTTGAACTCGAAAACCCGAAGACCCAGGTTCAGCTCAGAAGAACCCTTAAACTATACCACAAAGTTATAAATATATTTTTATGAGTGTATATATATATAATCTGAAAGAAATGAGACAAGTAGAATTTAAAACCTTAAATTTGGTTTGAGGAGGAGGAGAACTCGAGGAAGACTAGCTGAAGCTTTTTAGAGGTTCGAGAGCAGAAGATCTCTGGGGGTTCCTAGGGTGAAACCAGTTACTTATAAACTATATAAAATATAGAAAGCTTTTAATACAACCGTTGAGAAAACTGAGTGCAAACAGTTCATTAATTGGTCGGGGAAGACTTATGGAAAAAGGGGTACAAGGAGGGTTTACCCGGTTGTCATGGTTGAAGAAGAGAAAAAAATGGTGCAAAGGGGTGTAGGGTTCAGCGCAGCGCACACTGCGGGGAAGAAGAAGACAACATAACGGGGCGAAATAGAGAGAAAAACGGATGGTCAAGATTTGATCCGGTCTTGATCCGACGATCGGGATACATCCGCAGTTTATAAAGGTGATGGACGGCTTGGATTGATCTGTGGAAAGATCGGGAGGCTCACGATCATCGCGACATTTTAAAAACCTTGAATGGTCACAATTAGATCGTGCCAGATCGATCGGTCCACGAAAAACACGATGAGAATCGCGGCTTCCAGGGATTGAACCCCGGATCGAAATCGATGGCCCAGATCGTGCACGGCGCGATCCAATGGTCCGGATTTGATTCTAGGTGATTTTTAACCATCCCACATCAAAAAGGTGAGGGGTTTGGTGGTTCTTTATAACCCTGAGCCTCCCGTAACATCCCTGATGACACGACACACACCAGGGAGCCCTACACACGGGCTCCCGCCTTCCCCCGTAGGCTTCGGCCTACCCCTACCTCGTTGTGACCCTACCCCCACAGTGGTGCACCAATGTGCTCCTACTCCCGTGCACCCTTCAGGGAACCTATACCTAAGCATGGGACGACCTTGGCTTGGGTTGAGGGCTAGGCTCAGCCACTACGCGTGAGCTGCCTCCCTTAGCCAAGCCATAAAGGGCTGACCCTAGCTGGATCATTTTTTTTATAAAACCTAACTTACAAAAACCAACAAGTCTTAAGAAAAAAAATAAACAATATTTATTAAAACCATATAAAAAATATCTTTTTAGACATGAATTTCAATTAAATAATAGGAGGATAAAGAATACAAATTATATTTTATCTTAGCTCAAATTATTTAAAAACACTAAACCTTTAACTTACAAATTATAAATTGAGATTTAATAAGCCTACATGATAATTCTTGTTATAGAAAACTTAGTTTAATCAAAAACATAATTTAATTTTAATAAATTAAATATAATTTGTAACACTATTTAAGAAATGAAAATCTTTACAATATAATTGAAATATTTTCAAGGTGTTTTGAATTCCTTATTATATTTCAAAACTTAAGTGTAATTCAAAACATTATACCTTAGTTAGAGGTTATCTTATAATTCCCAATTCATAACATAAATTTTAGAAGACTAAGTTGTACTTAATTGTTCTTTAGTTAAATCACCACAAGGCCAAAAACTATAATTATAGCCGTTGGATTTCCAACGGTCACCCAAGGTAATGATCAGGTTAATGCCTTATAAAACCATGCCTTAGGGTATACTAAAATCAGGAAAGAGAAGAGATGGTGCTTTCCATACTGTTGATGCTCAGCACAGTTTACATGATCATGGTGGTGTTGTTCCTCGTTTTCATTGACCCGAAGGATCTCCTTTATTTATCGTGTCTTGTTGTCTTTGTAGGGGGCCTTCCCGTAGTTATGATAGGGTTTTTATTAGGAATTTTTGGGTAGGATGGTTCCTTGTGATCTTGACACATTGTAAACACTTCGGTGTAATGTTTAAATAAAATTCTTATGTTTATATTTTACATTTTTTTGGGTTAAAAGACATTTAAAACAAAAATAAAGGCATAAAATTATTATTATGTGAGATACAAGTTTTGGGGTGTTACAGACCATGTTGGTGCACCATGGATGTAGTAATGGCTGCGGTCGATTGACTGCAGAAAAGGAGAAAACCCCACGGACGACCCGCGCAGTAGGGGTCGGGTGGGGTCCGGGTTGGGTCGGCGGACCCGGTTTGGGACGTTGGACCTCGGGCCGGGTCAGATCGGATCGGCATAACCAGGTCAGACCGGACCCAAACCCAACCATCCCCTTTTTGTAAAAACGTCAATATCTTTAAAACCGGGCATCCGATCGATGATCCATTTTCGGTGTTGAAACCCTCATGATGAGACAGATCTTTTTGCTAACTCTATGGAGGCTTTATGAAAGTTGAAATATGATGAATGGATTGAGAAACAGTTCTCCCAAAATCAAGAACACTACATGAAGAAACCCTATGGTTCGCTGAAACATGGAGACTAATGAAAAGAGACCCTATGTGGATCAGCTACAATGGCCTAGTGGGAAGCGACTATGTGTGACCTAACAGACCCACGGTGGGGAGCAACTTTGTGTGCTTGATTCCGGGAGAACCGCTCCTCAAACCATGCATCTAATTTCAAATTCCATTAAATTCTCCATATATTATTCTAAAATATCTACCTCTTCATGATGGTTCCAACACCACAAACGGCTCGTCAATCGGACGCCCAGTTTGAAAGATATTGGTGTTTTTCTGAAAACGGGCCGGTTGGGTTTGAGTCTGGTCCCACCCAATAAAACCAAACCGACCAAGGTCCGTTGACCTGACCTGACTCAATGGGGTAGCCTGCGCCCTTCCCGGTTCCTCTAGTAGGAATTACGCATGTTTTAGTGTCATCAGACATTCCTATCTACGAGCATGTGTAATGGTCCTTAGACTTTAAGATTATCATTAATACATGTCTTGACTCACGCACTTTGATTTACTGACGAAAACCATCACACAGATAGTTGAAGAGAATTAGTTTACATTGGGTACATCACGAATGACATGTTATTAAATGGATAAATTGATGAATGATTTGTTCCTTCCATTTATGGAAGTTGATATCTTGACCCTTTGATTGAAATAGAACTGTCACATGAAATTCCACGGCCATGGTGTAATGACGAGTTTATTTCAGGTAGTCAAATAATGACATATCAAGCATAAAGATTAATGACACTATCATTAAACCATCTTGATGAGATATTGAGACAAAGAGATTATATTACACAGTGAGTGTTGGTATGTGTAAGTCATTGTTGTGACTTTAAGTTCTTTCTCTTAGGTGCATTGACCCGTTGCAAGATAGTACTCTTGGACTTTAGGCAAGCCCACATAATCCCGACGAGAAATAATCCTAAAGGGTCACACACTAAGTGTTTCTGGTGGTCTCAGTTAAATTCTATTTGAATTTAATTAATGGAATAAATATTATTCTCAAGATAGTGGAATAATTTTATTCAAGTTAAAATAATTGCATAAATTAAATAAATATTTATTCGCGGGATTGTGAATAAAAATCTATTTATTTATTTTATTAAACATTTAATAAATATTTATTTACTAGTTTGTAAATAAAATATTCATTTAAGATAATAAATTATTTATTTATTTATTCGGGCGTTCAATAAATGGAAGTAGAGTTTGACCAGATCAAGGACGGTCCGGTAGTAAAATAATTATTTGTAAGATGGTAAATAATTATTTAACTAGTTTTTACAAAACAAAATAATAATAATGTAGTTATAATTATGTGGCACAATATTTCACTTATGATTCCTTTTTTCACAAGTTGGCACGCCACAAATAATGACGTGATTATTGTTACTATGTAGTATGAGTTTTCTATAAGGTAATGAATGTATTTAATTGTTGTTACGCGATTAAATATTATAATTGAATCCCCAAGTCGATAAATATAGAGATATGTTTATTGTGCCATGTATGAGAAACCAGTGATGCAATAGAAATTCCAAGTCAAGAATTTTCTCTTGATTCCTCTCCTCCCTCCCTCTCAATAACGAGAAACGTTCTTCAAGACTGAAGAACAGGCGATCAAGAACGATCGACTCAAGACACTCGCTTCTATGTGCTAGCACCTGGAAAGCGAGTTTCATCAATCAAGAGACCATTGGAGCACGTGTGGATCACTACTAGAGGGATTATGGTTTGGATCCTCGCAAGCGCAATGAGACAATCTGAAAGGGTTATCCTGAATGATCAACATCATCAATGAAGAAAGTACCGAAGAACTAGGAATTTTATTTCTTGAGAAATTAAAATTAAATTTATTATTAACATGATGTGCAAGATCTTCTCTAAAGGTTTTGGGCCTCTTCCTTCTTTATCTAAATATTTGATTCTATTTTTTGGAGACTAGAATTCATCGTCGTATTGATCCCGGAATAATCATTGATCATGGTAAAAATTAAAGTTGGGTGTTAGCCTAAACGCATTTCTATTGCGCCTGGAACCTTCAAAGTATGAGTGAGTGACTTTTAATAAATGTTTCCATAGGATCACTTAACCACTTCAATATGTACATTTAGACTTGTGGGGTCCAGTTAGAATATTTTATCATGCGAAGGATATTATTTCCTATGTCTTATAGATGAATATTCTAGGAAAGTTTTATTATGTATTCTTAAGAATAAATCTGACACTTTTAGATTCTATAAAAATAAAAAATAAATGGTAGAAAAACTGATCAGTAAGAGGCTAAATGTTCTTAGAATCAAAAATAGTTTAGAGTTATTATATTATGAATTTTATATATATTAAAAAAATGAGGGTACCCTTAGGCATAGGTCACTAAGGGGAAACCTTCAGCAAAACGATTTTGTTAAGAATGAATAAGAATATTTTTGGGTCAAGGATACTACTACAATTTTCCTAGTAAATGGGTGTCCCTATATAGCTAGATCTTTTAAAACTCTTCGACAAATGTGGATTGGCCATTCTCATACTAGTGATTACTTTATAGTGTTTGATATGATAGCTTATGCCCACATAGAATATAATGAACATGAACCAAGATCATTGAAGTGTATATTCATAATATGTCTTAAAGGGGTTGAAGAATATGAGCTTTAGGTAGATGAACTAGGATTTCATAAATGCATTATCAGTAGAGTAGTTTATTTATGAGACTTATCTAAAGAATAAAAAGAACTCACAACCTAAATTGGTTGACCCTAATATTAATAATAAAGATATAATAGGGGTTGGGGTGGAGAGACCTAATATGGTAAATCCTGAACCTAAAAATTAACTCAGGAGCCTATAATCTAGTAAAATAACCATTCAACCTCCTACTAGGTATGGCCATGTTGATTCAGTTGCATTTTCCTTTAATGTTACTAATGAAATTACTTAATAAAATAAATAGATTTAGTACTTTAAGTGGATTTAAAATGGATGGTATGTTTGGTATAGTAGAAAAGATTTCGATGAAAAGGGAATGAGAAAAAGAAATAGAATCAAAATGGAAAATAAAAAATGAAATAATGTTTAAAATTATGTTTGGTATACCCGAAAACATAGATGGAAAGCATCACCTGTGCATAGGTTTGAAAATTGCTTAAAACTGATGAATGTACAACAAATTCAATAACTTATGTTGAAAGTGTATGGTGTGAGTTCATGACTATGAATTTTATTCACCAAGGTGGAGATCAGTTATAATTGCATTACGTTTATCTTATGTTAAAAAATTACATTACATGTTATTTTGTTTCTACAACATACATCTCTACTGTTGGCACCTCTTTCTCCTGGTCTACTGCGCATTGATCAAAATATAAAATACATTTTCAATGTTCCAAAACTTTGATCTTATTAAGAAAATTCTCCATTTGTTGACTAATATTACCTCCCTCCTTGAGATGACCTTCAGGAAGCAGCTTGTACTACTCGAACTTCACTTCATCACACTCCAAGGTTTCCCTTTTATAGGCCTCAAAATTTTCTACAACACAAGTCAAACAGACACAAACATCATGTGCTGACTAACTTCTTTTTATAGAAACATAAACAGTTTAGTGCTGCCAAACAGATCTTTATTATTCCTGAAAATAATAATGAAATCAATAAAGAGAAAGTTTTTAATCCATCAAGTGAAAGTTTTCAACTCACCACTCAAGTCTAATAAGTTGAACATCACCGGGAAATTCCCAATTCTCCTGACCATGGTCATGGTATCACGAACCATTTGGAAGTCCTACCTTGAAGCTCTAATGATGCACATCTTTGTAATTGGATTCACATAATTTACTGTACATATAATAAATCATTTCTTGTAAGCAATAAGTGTTACCAACAATTTTCAATAAGTGGTAATAGAACCTAAAGAGGGATATGTTTAAACTATACTAACCCTAGAATGAGCCAAGTGAAGAAGCAAACCCACACTCCCTGAAGTTTAAAAGAATGTTTTCCTTGATTTATTTTGAAACATTAAACTGGGTGATCACAATAGGATCTCTGCCTACACAACCCCTATTAGGATCCAAGAAAATTTCCATTACCATATACCTATTTTTAAATCCCACCATGGTTGCAACTCCCTTAGACCCAAGAAGAAAAAAAATACACTAATTTCCAAGAAAAACTTGTTGAAACATGACCAGGGATAAATAAAATGTGAAAAAAAAGATCCATCTAGAAAAATACATAAAATAAAGAACTTTTCAAAGTGGTATGACCCTAAAAAATTCTCTAGTTATAAGAATTTTGATCTAAATCTTAATCATCTTGAAGATCTCCATTGATCACTAGTCCACATTGAATGCACCACATGAATGCTTGTGTTGTGGATGATTATCCTTCTTCTCCTAATGTAAATAACAAATAAGAAGGCTGAAGAAAAATTCTTAAGTTTATCATTTTAGAAGTTTCTACAAACACTGACCACCCCCACCCCTAGGGGCATGAACAAACCAACCAATAAGAAAAATCAAACATATTTCACCCCAAAACCAAAGCATTAATGAAATTTTGAGCTAATTTTTTCAATCGTTTTAGGTGATTTTTGTGTGATTAAATGACAAAAAAACATATTTATTTAATTTATTTGATAATTTTTAGGTATACATATATCTTCATGAAAATATGAATTTTAATGATCAGTTCGGGTCATTTTTTAACACAATTGTTTCATCATTTTGGAACATCAATTATCACACTCGGATAAATTGATTTTTTCTTTTCATAATTTGTATTACCATTTATTTTTTTAGAAATTAATTTTGTGAATACATTCTTTATATTTTAACCATATTTATATTAATATTTTTTTTCATTTTACTTTATTTAAAATTTCTTCTTTATATAAAGAGGATCAACAGATTTCACCCCTCCCCATATATGTCACTCACCTGGTAGTTGTGACAATACCCTCAGGTAGCCCAGATAACGACAATGCCATGTCACTTCCCACAATGCCACTCAAGGGAATGATATTGGCATGACATCAACAACGATCAGTACCACCCTTTATAGCATCTGCATATCGGTTGGCCCGAGCAAAAAGAAATGAACAAGGAGAGGACTATCGCTGTTTATGACAAGCACCAATCGACACCAGAGAATGAGTCATTTTCTATGATATATTTATATCTCTACAGGTCTACAATGGTGACCGAGCTACAATGTCGGGAAACCCATATCGATGACTATGACTTCCCATCATAATTACGATATGAAGGAGAGGCATCCTGAATTCCATAGAAATCCTGAGTAGAAGAATATAATGCATCCAATTATGATATACCCCAATTGGAGAAGATGGAATGCTGGTGCAATGCATGCTGACCATATCATCATATGCAATATGCCCACATATCATAGAACATGAAGAAATTCACTGAAAAACACTAGATTTTTCACGATTCAACAACAAAGGCCTCCTGTATCATATATGGTATTCTAGAACACAGAAGGACCGAGAAGCTAAATGGAATCCATAGAGATAATCAGATGACCACATGGAAGACATGTACAATGAGAAGAGATCTTTGTACAAGTTGTTTAAACAAATCAGGAAATGGGACCACTGTATCTTCAAATGGCATGTTCATGATAATAGGAGCATGGGGGGAAATTTTATTGGCTTAAACAAGAAGGTAAAACGTGGTTACATGGATTTGATCAGAGCTACCAAGATACACTTGAGCAAATCGTGAAGAAGAGGAGTTCAAGGGAACTTTACAGGTGAAGTATAAAGAGAGTCTGAAATAATTGTGAAAGGGATTTCACTTGGCCGAGGAATAGAGGCACACATGGAGAAGTAGGGAATAACCTGATCCAGAGGAGGAGGCTTCTAGATGATGAAATGAACTTCAAGGAGCACACACACAATCGGGGGGAAGGATGAAGGATATATTCACAGGGTTTTTTAATATTTCTCTTCCCTTGTTCTTAATGTCGTATATGATTATGGTGTAGCTCGAGCGTGATATAATTATTAATGATGGGAGTTGTTTTTAACTGATTTATTCTTCTCCTTGCTATTGTTCATGCTTGTGAATGTTGATCTATTCTCTTGAAATTATTGTTTTCCCATGTTGATAATAGCTAGATGAACCTAAGATTTTAGTGAAGCGAGAGTGAAAATAGGGTTTGTGCACTAGATAATAGGACACTACTTATAGAGTAAAGGCAACATAGCTTGGAAAACTATAACTCTATGGACCTGACAACCCACATAGAAAGCCCAATATCTTGAGGTAGTGGTAGCATTTTAGCACCATCAAACCATTGGACTTCATGCTTTTAATGGTGTTTGTCAGGAAACCTCAAGGGGTCCTACAGCTACAATAATAACTTAGGACAACTTTAGAGAGAATTATTAAGGGGTACAGTAGAAATGGTTCAATTTTACCTTCCTGGCCAGTAGGAAAGGATGATTTGATTAATTGGATTCATTCTTTTGTCCATGTGGAGCCACTCCAAGGGAAGTGATAGCTCAACTTGTTGAATCTTAGGCTAGATGATTCTAACTATGTTCACATCTATCTAACACACTTTCACGCCATCTATCTCACACATTACCCCCCATCTTTTACTGTTTCTTATAAACACTCAACTAATAACAAGTGTAATCCAAATCCTTTACCTATGGAGAAATGACCTGGTTACTCGCTGGTATTGTGCTACACTGACCCCTGTGCACTTGTAGGGGATCACCCATGCACTTTTGTCATTCCTGGGGACAGTTCATTGAGATTACATTTGTTTTTTGATAAATGACAAGAAAACCTTAAACCCAATTAAATGAGATTAGCTACATGGATCAAACGTCACCACTTCAGTATATTAAAGGCAATATTTTCATTGAAATTATTTAGAACAAGATCATCATGAATGATTTGTTGAAGGGTCCTTTTAGGCCTACCTCTACCTCTTTTAATAAGTGAATTGGTCATTAATCTATCTTTGAGATAAACCAAAGAATCTACACACATATCAATCCTCTTGTTGATATCTAATTTACAGAAATCTAGAAAAACAATGGAGGCTTGTCTGTGCATTTGGGAAACTATTGCTAAACCATTATTCAACATTCCATTGAAGAATTCAATCTACCCGGTAGAAAAATGTTAGGGTTTACAAATTCACGAACCAAAAAGAAAAAATCAATAATTTTATTATTGTATGAAAATGAGAGTTACTGGAGGAGTTCATAAGAAGAAACCGGAAAAATAAACAATAAGGGAGAGGAGAAAACTCGAGAGGTCCCTTAGCTCTCTCTCTCAATCCCTTAGGCTCCCACGTAACAACTCTATGCCTACTCCCGTAGAGTTACCCCATCAGTTTCTTTAAAATAGAACTCTCTCTCTAACAACCTTCCACATGTGGTCCAGTTGGCACAATTTGATTAACAGTATCCCCTCTTCCAAAATTACATATCTTCCCCTCCTATGATACATCTTACCAGGAAAGTCACAGACTCTATTATTTGCTGCCACTTGAGGTGCAGACAAGACTGAAAAAAGGAAACTGATTGTGGAGAACAAATTCGTCCTTCCAAGGAGCATCTTTGAAAGGACACCCCTACCATTTAATAAGGCATTGGGGTTGAAAAACTCTCTCCTATATCTGAGTGTGCACAATAATAGAACCAACTACTTTCTTAAGCTGAGAAATGTGAAAAACATGATGAATGTGGGATGATAGCGCTAGATCAAGCTGATAATCCATGGAACCAATTTGATTCTTAACTGTAAATGGTCCATAAAAACGTGGGGAAAGTTTTTTAGAAATGTGACGGGTCAAAGAGTGCTGCTTGTGAGGGATAAGTTGAACAAAAACTAAATCACCCACCTGGAAAGCCAAGTCTCGATGATGTTTATTTTCCCGAGCCTTCATTAAATTTTGAGAGAGATGAAGATGATATTTTAACTGTCGTAAGGCCTCTTCTTGGTCAAGAAAAGCAAGGACTACAACAGGGACTTGAATTTCTAAAGGCAAAAAATTTAATACCATTAGAGGTGGCCGACCATAAACTATTTCAAAGGGAGTTGTATTAGTGGAAGCATTCCAAGTAGTATTATATGGAAATTCTCCCCAAGAAAGCAAAACATACCACTATTTAGATTGTTATCCATCAAAACATCAAAGATGGATTTCTAAACAACGATTGAACACCTCCATTTGACTATCTGTTTGTGGATGGTAAGCAGAGATGAATTTTAAAGTAGTGCCTTGAAGCCGAAATAGTTCAGTCCAAAAATAGCTAACAAAAATTGGATCGTGATCGCTAAAAATGGATGATGGAATGCCATGAAAACGGAAAATTTCCCATAGAAATATTTTTGCTACACTCTTCACTGTGTACGGATGTTTAAGGGGAAAAAAATGATCATATTTAGACATGAGATCAATGAAATCCAAAATTATTGTATAACCCTGAGATTTGGGAAGGACGATGATAAAATCCATGGAAATATCAGACCAAACCAGCTGGGGAATTTCAAGAGGCTGAAGGAGACCAGCTGGTGAAAGTGTAGAATAATTATTTCATTGGCAGATGGCACGTTGGAGGACAAATTGGAGAACTTGATTGTTCATCCCAAGCCAATATAAATTGGAACCCAATTTTCTATAAGTACAATAGAAACCAAAATGGCCACCTTGAGGAGATGAATGAAACTCAATAAGTAATTTGGGCACCCAAGGAGAAGTCGTAGTCAAAACTAGATGACCCTTATGACGAAGAACCCCATGATGAAAAGTAAGAAGGAAAAGAGGTTGAACCCGCCTGAAGATCTGAAATGACCTTCCTAAAATATGGGTCATCCAAACCACTATTTTGTAAATCAGGTTGAGGTTCCCAAACTGGAGAAGATTGGAGAAACAAAAAATTAATAGAATTAGCCTAGTGAGAGAGAGAATCAACAATAGAATTTTCACGACTTGGTTTGTACTTGACTTCAAAAGTGTATCCAAGTAATTTTGAAAGCCAATATTTCTAACCGGCTGTAGCAACCCATTGTTGAAGAAGAAATTTAAGACTATGATGATCTGAATACACTATAAAAGAGTTTCTAAGAAGATAAGGTCTCCAATGTTGGATAAACAACACCAAATACATGATTTATTTTTCATAAGTATACTTAGACAAGTTGAAAGCTATCAAAGCCTTACTAAAATAAGAAATAGGCCAACGTTGTTTAATAAGTACTGTACCTACACCCCAACCAGAAGTGTCACATTAAACTTTAAACTGTTGGGAAAAATTAGGTAAAACTAGAACAAGATCTTCTGTAATGCATTGTTTGAGATCTTGGAAAGATTGGGCTACCTCCGGGGTACAAGAGAAATTATCCTTCTTAGTGAGAGCAGTGAGAGGATGGGCTATTTTACCATAATCGCAAATAAATTTCCTATAGTATCCAGTAAGACTGAGAAAACCACGGACCCCCTTAACAGTAATAGGCATGGGCCAATCTAGAACAACCTGAACTTTAGATTTGTCCATGGAAACACCTGTTTTAGAAATAACATGACCCAAATAAGCGACTTCTGGCTAAGAAAAAGATCACTTACCGAAGTTAGCGAAAAAAGAAGCAGTAGCCAGAACTTGCAGCACTGTCCGTAAATGATCAAGATGGGAATTCCACTGGCAACTATAAATCAATTTCAACCTAAGGACCAGCACGTAGAGTCTCGAGAAGGTGCTGATGGAATATGTGTTGCGGAACTGTTGGGAGTCTCAACGATAGAAATGAGATATGAAAAATATAGAAGAAAAGAAAACACACGAAACACACAAATTTACGTAGTTCAGGAATAATCCCTGCATCCACAGAGAGGCAGAAATTCACTATGAATCGGGATCACAGATTACAAAAATTTCTCACACAAATCCTAGCCTGAAAATGGTCTACAAGAGGAAGATGATCCATTGTACCGCTCTACTTTGATGCCAATGACTAAGACAAATTACTTAATATGAGTTATTCCTCTTATTCACTCACCAGTGCGCATTCTTTCCATTCACAGCTTTAATTTCAACCTGACGATTCATGAAATACAAATTGTTTTCCTCTTGTTCTCTCATAGTGTCCTCCCTTCTTATGCCTCTCATCCTCCATTCATCAGTAGAGACCAACAGAGGCACAACATTATCTCAACTTCTGTATTACCATGGGCTTCATCAAAATGTCCGCCGAATAGTTGGTTCCACAAATCTTCTACAATGTCAGCAACTCGTCCTATATCAAACCTCTGATGAAATACTCTAACTATCACAGTGCAAGATGTATTGCACTCTGACTATCACAGTGCAATTCATTCTCCTCTCGCTTTTTTCCCAATTCATCCAAGAAGTTATTTAGCCAAACCATCTCATTCCCAGTTTCTATTACAACAATGTATTTTTCCTCTATTGTGGATAAAGCCACCACTTTTTTCAATTGTGATATCCAACTTACCACAGTCCCTCCACAGGTAACTACATAACCCATGGTACTCCTCCTACTGATGAAGTCACCTCCAATGTCAGAATCCACATACCCCTACAATGAATTTCCTTTCCCAAAGCACAGGGATACCTCCTTAATGCCCTTCAAATACCTCAGTATCCACTTCACAGCTTCCCAATGTTTCTTTATAGGGTTGTCCATATGCCTACTCACAACTCCCACTACATGAGCGATGTCAGGTCAAGTACAGACCATTGCATACATCAGGCTTCCAATAGCTAATGCGTATGGAACTTTTGCCATGTACTCATCCTCTTCTGCCATCTTAGGTGATTACTCCTTCGATAGTTTGAAATGGATCAACAAGGGAATAGAGAATGCCTTTTCTTCCAGAATACTGAATCTTCTCAAAACCTTCCCAATGTAATCATCCTATGACAACATCAACATTCCAACTATGCGGTCTCTCTTGATCTTCATCCCTAGAATCTTTCCATATTCTCCAAGATCTTTCATTTAAAACTACTCAGTTAACTGCCCTTTCAGTTCATTAATTTTCTTCATACATGATCCTATAATGAGAATGTCATCCACATATATAATCAATATAATATATTCATCACCAAAGTATTTTATATAGAAACATTGATCTATACCACATCGTTTGTATGAATTTTTAGTCATGAATGCATCAAACTTTTCGTTCCACTGTCTGGGTGCCTATTTTAACCCATACAAGCTCTTCTGAAGTTTGCACACCAGGTTTTCCTTCCCAGACTCTACATATCCCTCTGGCTACTGTATGTAGATGTCCTCCAAATCTCCATGAAGTAGATAAGTCTTGACATCAAGCTGCTCAAGGTACAAGTATTCTGACGCCACAATGCTGAGAACCACCCGGATGGTGGTAAGCTTCACTATGGGTGAAATTTTTTTAGTGAAGTCCACACCTTCCTTCTGTTGAAAACTTTCACTACTAGTCTTTCCTTGTACCTCATCTTTCCATCATGTTCTTCCTTGACCCAGTATACTCACTTGTTCTGCAATGATTTCTTTCCTGTTGGCAGAGGTGTCAGCTCCCAAGTGTGGTTATCATGCAATGAGGAAATCTCATCCTTTATAGCCAACTCCCACTTGCTCGACTCCTTTAGTTGCATTGCCTCTTCAAAGCATTATGGTTCTCCACCGTCAGTCAATAATAGATAATTAAAGGATGGTGAATACCTCTGCACAGACCTTCTCACCCTTTTTGATCTCCTCAACTCCACTAGAGTAGTAGGTTCCACCGGTTCTGATGTCTCATGGTCTGGTACACCTTCAAGACACACTTTCTCTTTGCACTCATATTCAATGTTCTCATTTTCATCTTCAACTGTATGGAAATCCTTGTACATGAAACCTTCATTGAATACTACATTATGGATCCTGATGACCATCTTCTTGAGATCATCCCATAAGCAGTAACAAAACTGCTCAACACCATAGCCGATAAAGAAACATGGCTTAAACTTAGCATCAAACTTGTCCCTTGAGTTAGCATCAATGTGTACATAATCCAAACTTCCAAATACTCGTAAATTTGAGAGTTTTACCTCTTTACCAGACTAGAGCTCCTCGGGTAGACGTTCTCCCATTGGCACAGATGGACTCCTATTGATCAGATGTGCTTCCATGTTCACTGCATCGGCCCAGAAGGTCTTGGGTAACCCTGAGTGTAACCTCATACTTCTGGCATGTTCATTCAATGTCCTATTCATCCTTTCAGCTACACCATTCTTCTGTGGTGTTCTAGGGATAGTCTTCTCCCAATAAATTCCATTATCAGAACAAAATTCTTTGAAATCATGACTGCTATAATCTCTACTGTTGTCAGACCTCAATCATTTCAGCTTAGCTCCTGACTCATTCTGCACCATGAACTTTCACTTCTGAAACATCTTAAACACATCAGATTTACTTTTCAGAAAGTAAAACCATACCTTATTTTTTGAGTTATCGATGAATGTCACGTAGTATTATGACCCTCCAAGGGAATGTACCGGTGTAGGCCCCCAAACATATGTGTGCACCAGGTCCAACTTCCCAGCATTCGGTGTTCTTCCTCCTTTTGAAAAAGACACCTTCTTCTGCTTTCCGAAGATACAATCTTCACATAGGCCAACATCCACTGACTTTAACTCTGGTAGCAACCCTTTTGTTACCAGCACCTTCATCCCCTTATCACTCATGTGGCCTAGTATGTAGTGCCACAATTTTGAATCTCCAACAACTTTCAATGATACAACCATGCCTATGCAAGTTTTTGTCATGTTGTATAGGGTACCATTCTTTGCTCCCCGAGCTATGCCATAGCTCCTTTGGTGATATTCCATGCACCACCAGTGAATGTCGTACTCAACCCTACATCATCAAGTTTTCCAAAATAAATAAGATTTCTTCTCAAGCCAGGGATATACCTCACATTTTCTAGAACCATCAGGCTCCCATTGTTGGTTTTGATCAGTGCATCTCATTTCCCCACAATCTTCAAGGGTTCATCATCAGTAATATGTACCTTGACAAAATTTCTAGAAACATAATTTTTTAGGAATCCCTTCTCCAATGTAGAATGGAAAGATGTCCTAGAGTCTAAAATACAAGACTCCATTGGGCTATCCATGCTCAACAACAGCATGTAATCAGTTACTTCAGTTGTCGTATTTGCTCTATTGGTTTCAGATCCCATCCGATTATCTCTACACTCCTTAACATGTCCTTTCTTCCCACAAGTCTAGCAGATAAGACCAGACCCCTTTTCCTTGTCTCGGATTTTCCCTCTTGACCTTGATCACCCTCTACGATTGTCTCGTTGTGGGTATCTTCCTCTTCCTTCAACGTTCAGAGCAGAACTAGAGGATCTTCCTGATTCTCTTCTTCACACATCCTCACTACGGATTAGGTCCCGTATATCTTTCAGAACCATTTTGGTATTCCCTGAAGTAATACTCACAACTGTTACAGTTTCTTCCCAACTTTCAGGTAAAGAAGATAGTAAGACCAGTGCACATACCTCATCACCGTGATAAATTTTCACCGATGTCAGCTGACTTATGATGGTGTTGAATTTGTTGATGTGGTCTGCAAAAATTATCGCTTAAACCATTTTTAGGTTGAACAATCATCGCATAAAATGCACCTTGTTTTCCATAGAAGGCTTCTCATACATATTCGCAAAATCTTTCATCAGATCCACCATCATCTTCTCCTCTTTGATGTTGAACACCACGTTTTCTTCCAGCGTAAGGCGCACAACACCCAGAACCTACCGATCCAGTAACTACAACTCTAAATTCTCCATGCTTGTTGGATTCAGAACCGGAATCGGTGAGTGCATATTTTTTTGATAAAGATAATACTCAGTTTGCATCCTCCAAAAACTGAAGTTAGTTCTATCAAAGTGATCAATCTTCACTTTTCCTTCATCCATAACCATTGTTGGATAATTTATAACTCACCCTATGATACCAGTTGTTGCAGAAGTGTCAGGAGTCACAATGACAGAAACAAGATATGAAAAATGCAGAAGAAAAAAAAACACAAAAAACACACAAATTTATGTGGTTCAAGAATAATACCTATGTCCACGGAGAGGCAGAACTTCACTATGAATCAAGAGCATAGATTGCAGAAATTTATCACACAAATCCTAGCCTGAAAATGGGAAAAAATGGAGAAAGACGATCCACTATTCCAAAAAGGAAGTCAGTATCGCTACAGTGAAAGGCGGCCACCCAAGTCAAAAGTGATATAGTGGTTACCAGCTATAAGTCCAAAAGACTACAGTAAAGTTGACTTCGAATTCCGCACTGCTACAGTGCTCTTTTGGTGTTGGTCGGTCAGCTCTGCTACACCAATCCAACAAAATTCCCAACACATTTGATAATCGGATGAGAGGGCAGGGAAGGACCCAAAGACCACTAACGATCACTAGAACGAGAAGAATCACTAATGCGGAATGGTGAACCAAGACCTTGAGGAAACACCACTTCAATCTGATGAGCGATCTGCATCGCACGCAGATGAGAGTTGGGATTCTGGATATGCACCCAACTGTGGATATCCTCATGTAAATCATGTAAAAAATATCCATCATATTGTGGTTCAGGTTGTCGAGGAATCAAATAAGTAATATATTCAAAATTCTCAATGTATTCTGATACAGAACCATTCTAGTGAAGGGAAACCAATTACTCATAAGGATTGATAACTTCTAAACCACTAAATCATTCCAACAATTATTCTTTGAGAATGGACCAAGAAAGTTGGGGATGAACATCAAAAACAAAGGTAAACCAATGAAAAGTTGATTCGTCTATATTGACTTGTGTTATAGGTACCTTAGACTCCCCTGACATCTGTTGAACACGGAAATAAAGCTCCGCTCGAGTAATCCATCCATGAGGATCCTTTCCATCAAAAATTTTCATTTCGAGACCCTATGCAAATAGTATAGAGGTGTGCATAACTCCAGACATTGTAATTGGGTAGTGAAGATCACGTTGAGGAACATTTGTCACAGTAGTACCAATAGAATGTTATCCAGATTCCAAGGTTTTCATAGAAGGCCGTGGATTGTTGGAAAGAGGATGATTATCTGGATGGCGCAACACACTTGTAATGAATTTGTGAATTTCGAGTTGTTCTGTGGCATCTTTATCCCAAATTTTCTACTGGTGAGTAAAATATTCGACCAAGAGAACAATAACACCAACTGAAGATTGATGATCAATGAGCGTTGACTCCACACGATTCAAGCACTGATCCATTCCATCCAAGCGATCTTGATGATGAGTTTCCATAGTGAAAAAAAACAGAATTAAGCAGCATGCCTCCTTGATGAAAGAGACAGAGCAGAATATCGAACCAGGTGTTAGGGTTTAAAAATTCACGAACCAAAAATAAAGAATCAAGAGTTTTATTGTTGTATGAAACTAAGAGTTACAGGAGGATTTCACAAGAAGAAACCAGAAAAAGAAACAATAAGGGAGAAGAGAGGACTCGAGAGGCCCCTTAGCTCTCTCGCCCAAGCCCTTAGGCTCCCACGTAACAACTCTCTGCCTACTCCCATAGATTCCCCCCATCAGTTTCTTTAAAACAAAACTCTCTATCTAACAACCATCCATGTGTGGTATAGCTAGCACAGTTTGATTAACAGTATCCACTCTCTTCTGAAATGACATCTTTGTCCCTCCTATGATACACCTTCCAAGTACCAGGTAAGTCACAGACTCTACTAAAAAACTATGAGGAGCACTAATCATGGCACCAGGCTGAGAACCAAATAAAGCAATTAAAGGCCCTGAATACAGCTTCTTTTGAATTCGGTCTGCAAACAGATCAGTCTGACCTCTAAAGAAAGGAATTTATTATCCAAGTTTTCAAATTGTTCTATCAAGATTTGACCAACCTCATTAAAATAACTAGAGGGAGCTTGATCCATTGGAGCAGGAGCAGCAGCTGGCATAACAATTATGACAGTAGGCTAAACTAGAAAAACTAGTCAAAAAGTCCTATATACCACAAGATCTCTTCCTTTAGGAGCAACTAGCACAATAGGGGCTTTTTCAAACTCTGAGGAACCAGAATCCTCTTCTGAAGAGTTTGTCAAAAGATCTTCTACTCCTCAAATCTTGACAAGCATATGGGCAAAGCCCTGATGATTCCTGTTGATTGGACCAATTAAACATGAAATCATATCCCTAACTTGATTAGTCACACCCAGAGTCTCTTCCACCTCACCACTAATATTTTCCTGAAGATTGTCAACCATGCTATCTGAAGACATATCAGTTCCATGATCTGATTTCTTGATATCCTCATTGGTCTCCTAAAACTTAGTTTATAGATCTCTTTTGCACTCTTTCATCAAAACAAGTGTGAATATGCAACGTTGTAAAGATTGGATATGAGAAGCAACATAATTCATATATGAAAACACTAGATGAAACCAAACCATGATATCAGGAGTCACAAAAGGTGCAAAGGTAGATAGAGCAGTTGGTTGAAACATCTTAAGTAACTCAAACTGTCTCACAACTATACTCTTCAAAGTGTGTAAGCTCTCCTTAATTTATGATTTGAAATATTGAATCTCATCAAAATATTTCTAAGACATATCTGATTGGACCATTGGAAGAATATGAATCATGTCTCTTTGAGATGCATAGAACACCAATATCATATCTCTGACCTAGTATCATAGACATTTTGCACCCCACTCTCTTAGGATGTCTGATAGAGATACATGGGAATTTTCAAGAGGGAAAAACTATAATTTCATGGGGGGAACCAAGTGGAATATGATGGAATATTCCTGTTGGAATATGCTGGAATATGTTGGGAAAACTGGTCCCTAAACACCTGATAGAATATTATGGGGGTGGAATCTGCGGCTGTTACTAAACCCAAGAGCGGGGGAGACTGTTAAATAGAGGGTGGAGAGAATTTAAGGGAGGAAAAATCTGTTGTGCAGTCGGCTTGTAAGATTGGATGTCGGTCATGAGGCATTGGCAGAAGTTCCTAGGGATCTCTGGAGTTTTCTCTCATCTTTCCTTCCCTCTTGCTCTCTAATATTATTTTTTCTCTTCCTATGTGTAATTCCATGGTTCATTATATATAAAAACACCAAGTGTTAGTTCTCTTTTTCTATCATTTATCTAACCTTCCAGATGATCCTTCTAGGGGGAGGGCCCTGCTGGATACCTGCAACCAGATTCTCACTGCTGGAAATCGTTGAACCACTGCCGGATTCCTCACTCCCCATTCCCATGAGACCATGGAGACCTATCACCAGCCTCATCCTCATGCCTTGGGGAAGCATATGGATAGTCTTGAAGTAGCAATATCTCATTTGGTGTCGACAGTGACTTCATTTATAAATGACTGAATAGAATTCTGAAAGAGCCTCTCATACGGGGGATGTCACCTAGAGGAATTACTACAGAAAGGGGAGGCACAACCATCGTGGCTTCTTGGCCTGCATCCCATCATGGATCTAGCCCTGCCTCTAGTTGCGGATCCTATCCCGCCTCTCGTCGCAGCTCCCGACCCACCTCCTGGCTCACCTCCCGTCACGGATCCCAACCCCCACCACTCTTGTGGCATCCCATTCCCATCTTCAACGGGCTTCCAAACTTCACGACCAACCCCCGTCCTCTTGAGAGGTTTCCCAACATTGATTGTCACCTCCCTCCCACGACACTCCAGCCTCAGACGACCGACACTGCACTCTAGGCGGAACCCTTCCCAAAGTGCTCTATAGGCCCCGCCTGCTCGCAACCCACCTGCTCATGACCTGCCTGCTCATGGCCTCCCTACTTCGCGACCAGCTCCGTCTCCCATCGTGATTTACCGGCCCCACCCTCCTGCGGCTCTCCAGTTTCACCCGGCCTTGACTCTCTAAATGACTCCCAATCCCGCTCTCCTTGGCACATCCCGACCCCACCCTTCCAATGGTTGAACCTTCGGTTCTACCTCTTATTATCACCACCTGGTTGATAAGCGGCTCGACTCAACCATTTTCTTGATATGGCAGAAGATGGTGTTGATGTCACTCACATGCATGGACCTCGAATCCCACCTCGAGGTTCTTCCGCCCCCATATTCTGATCCCAAATACCGCCCATGGAAGCTTGCTGATAACAAGATTTTTTCCTTACTGGTCAATTCCATGGACCGCTTTGTCAAAGACGTCACTTGGACTGCCAATACGGTTAAGGAACTCTGGGATTCCTTAAACCTCGTGTATTTCAAGACAAATAATTTGGCTCAGGTATCTGATGTTCTTTAACGCATGTCACTCATCTGCCAGCAGGCCTGCCCTTTTATGATGTACTTCATGGAATGGAAAGATCTTCGGGATGAATTTTTTGAGTTGTGGCTCATTCCCCAAACACCAAATGTAGCCTTGGCCCAGAGGGACAAACTGTGCCTCTTTATCCTTCTCCATGGTCTTGATCCTGAATATGTGACAACAGCCACAGAGATGCTCGCCAGTCCCTCTTCTCTAGAGATTTCACGGGTGTATCTTCGTCTTGGCAAGGCTCATTAGGAACTTTCCCCACCCACCCCCATCATCGATCAAACTGCCCTCTTGAGTCATGGAAGTGGACGCTACTCAGGAACTCATTGGTGGGGAGGGTTGTTCTCATCCCCTTTTTCAACACTCTGGCAAGCTTGGCCACTTGATCGATTACTATTGAGTTCTTCATGTTCACCCATCTTAGTAACCTTGGTAAGGTCAGACTGTGGTCTAGGATGCTTCCCCATCAGTCACATCTCCTTCTCCCTCTATGGACCTCTCCATGTCTGAGCTCCAGCCGATTCACGATCATCGGACCACCTCTCTACTGAGTTCTTCTTCGGCATCTCTTTCCCACTCGGGTGGTTCCAGTGCTTTTGTTAGTCATCTCTCCCCTGTCTGGATGCTTGACTTAGGTGCATCAGATCATCTCACAGGTTATGCAGGCATATTATCCACCTACCGTCTATATGTTGGTTCCTCACCTATCAGTGTCACTGATTGACCCACTATCCCCATTGCGGGATTTAGTGCATGCTCCATGACTTAATCTATTCACTTGTCATTTTTAGAACATGTGTCTCATAGTCCTTTTAACCTTCTCTCTATAAGTAAGATTATAAAGGATTTCAACTATAGTGTCATCTTTACATATTCTTCTGTTGTATTTCAGGATCGGATGACGAACCAAGAACTTGGTAGAGGCCAGCTTCAGGATGAGGTTCACATGTTTGAAGGACCGACATTCGTTGTCTACATGTCTATCTCTGCTTATGAATTGGACCTTCATTCCCGATTGGGACATCCACCCACCTCCACCCTTCATCAAATTTTTCCTGATATTGGTCAGCATGTTTTCTTTCATTGTGAGTCATGTAAATTTGTGAAACATCATCGCACTTCATATCTTCCTCAAGTATTTACACGGGCCTCCAAACCCTTTTATTTTGTTCATTCAGATGTATGGGGTCCTTGTGCCATCTCGAGTCACTTATAGTATAAATATTATATATCCTTAAATAATTATTTTTTTTGCGTATGACTTGGTTGTAACTTCATCGAGATTGGTCTGAAGTATATTCTACTTTTTAGACCTTTTACTATGAGATTCATACATAGTTTTCCATCTCTGTTAAATGTCTCCACTCGGACAATGGGCGAGATTACTTGTCCACTCCCTTTTAGCAGTTTCTATATGCAAATAACATCATTCATCAGACCTCATGTACTGATACTCCTCAGTAGAATGGAGTGGCCGAGCAGAAACACCAACATATTCTGGAAACTACTCATGTCCTCCTATTCCACCAGCAGGTACCTCTTTTATTTTGGGGGAATTTCATCCTTACTATTATTTACCTCTTCAATCATCTTCTTTCATTTATCCTTTAGGGGGAGACTCCTTTTCAGACTATACTCTTATCTCTCCCTCCTCACTCACTTCCACTATGTGTGTTTGGATGTCTCTGTTATGTCTGTGATACTCATCCCAACCTATCCAAGATCTCTCCCAAATCTCTCTATTGTATATTCTTCGGATATTCATGCACTCAGCGCAGATACCGATGCTTCTCTTCGGACCTACGGAAGTATATCATCTCTGTTGATTTATCGTTTATCAAGAACTCTTTGTTCTGTCTTCCCTATCCTCATCCATACACTACCATCGATGATTGTATTACTCTCATCATACACCCTCCTCTGGTGTCTCCCCCTACTGATCACCAGTTTAGTACAGTCTACTCTTGTTGCCCATCGATTGTACCCCCATCCAGGTTGAAGAAACCATCATCCCCGCTTCGTCCGATGCTCCTACACCGACACCAGACGACTTGTTATTTACACTCTGAAAAGTCACTCGTTCTTGCTAGAATAATCCTCTATATACATATTCATACAAAGTTATTTCATATCTGTAAACAATAATTATTCCCCACACGGTTGGAAATTCCAAATCTCGCATGAGGTGGCTACAAGCGATGCGAAATGAATTTTGGTGAAGGGATCAACTCAGACATATGGTATCGACTATTTTTATACCTTCTCTCTGGTTGCAAAGATGGAATCATTCTGATTCTCCATCTCTTTGTCCACCATCATCATTGGCCCCTTCATCAACTAGATGTCAGGAATGCATTTCTCCATAGCTTTCTTAAAGAAGAGACATATTTACAGTAGCCTCCAGGATTCTGTGCCTCAGGAGCTGACTCTCATGTCTACTAGCTTGGTCGCTCTATATATGGTCTCAAGTAGTCTCCTCATATTTGGTTTGGAAAATTCAGAACCTTCTTCACCGCATTTGGGCTATCTCGCAGTATGAAGGACCACACTATCTTCTACCATACGATGTCCAATAGCTACATCCTAATTGTGGTGTATATTGATGATATCATCATCACTGGGAGCGACTCCACTGGAATTGACCAACTCAAGTGGAATCTTCACCACCACTTCCACACCAAAGATCTTGGTCCTCTCACATACTTCCTTGGCATCGAGGTCTCCTGTAATAAGAACACCATTTTTCTCTGCTAATGGAAGTATGTCATCGATATCTTGCAGGATGCAGGTTTGGGTCATGCAATTTCTGTTGACACTCTTGAGCCTGGGGAACGTTCTCTCTATGACAACACAGAACTCTTTTCTCACCCATAAAGCTAACGCTGTCTTTTGGGAAAACTCATTTACCTCACCATGAAAACATTACCTGCATTGTTGGGAAAGTTTGTCAATTCATGGAGCATCCGACCAAATCCAAGTGGGATTTTGTCCTCCGCATTTCCAGATATATCAAGAAAGACCGTGCTCGTGGTCTTCGATAATCACATCATGATTATCTAAAAGTTGAGGCTTTCTCTGATGCTGACTATGTTAGATGTCTTGATACTCGAAAGTCTACTTCTGGGTTTTCAATTTTCTTGGCAGGTAACCTCATCTCTTGGCACAACAAGAATCATACCATCATCTTTAGATCTAGTGTGGAGACTGAATACCATGTCATGGCATGGTCACTACTGAGATACTTTGGCTTCTCCATCTCCTCCATGAGCTTGAATTTACACTGCAGAAGTCGGATCATATTTGGGGTGACAATCAGGCAGCAACAAAGATTGCTTCTAATCCCATATACCATGAACAAACGAAGCATATCGATGTAGACTGCCACTTTTTTTGCCATCACCTCGAGTAGAACCATATCGGTTTTGGCCACATTCTGACGTCAGAACAGCTTGTCGACATCCTCACCAAAGACCTCTTGGGAGCTCGTTTGGACTCTCTCAATACCAAGCTAGGTATTTACAGCATCAGTAACCCAATTTTAGGGGAAGTGTGTATGGTTTGGTTCACTTTCATCTTTCTTTTGTGGGACTCTTGGTCCAAGCTGGGCATCTGTAGATTGAGAGGGAGTGTTAAAACCAATTTTATTACAATGGGTATTTCCGAGTCCCGCATCAGAATATTCCACCATGTAATCCTTTTTACTCATCTATAAAAGAATTTCCCCACCTCACATTGAGGTAAGGGGAACTATCCATCTACAATTATAATATAAGGGTTGTAGTTGGTTATAGGCTAAAATATATATCAACACCAAGGTCGTGGATGATTCCCAACAATCATTGCAAAAAATTCTTGATGGAGAAGCTGAATTTCCTAGTGATGCTACTGGTGTACAATTGGGATTTAGCTTAGCATTTGTGCTGACAAAGGTCCTGCACTTGGGAGGGTTTACTAAGGATTACTTGAATTTTTTGATGAAAAAGTTGTTGATCACACAAGGCGTCATCCCCGAGCATTTGAACCTTAGACTTATCGTTCAACATCGAGACTGAAATCTGCAAAGGAAGCAATTTGGGAAAATCATGTTGCCATCCAAAACTATGTAACACATTCTATTTATGCCTTTGGTGAGGTTTCAGGGAATATTATGTACTGGATAAGTTGGCCACTATATCTTATGAAAAATAATACCATCCTGCAGAAATATGATAGAAGATTTATGGACATATTTCTGTTGGGTCGGAGAAAACGGGAAGTGATGGCAAGAGGGGGGGTGAATTTCCTTTTAAAAAAATGATTAACAAATTAAAATCAAAGTTAAAAATGCAGCGGAAATAAAGAGGCAATCACACAAGAAATTGTTAACGGAGTTCGGCCAAAACCCGGCCTACGTCTCCGCTCCCAACTCAACCGTTGAGAGATTCATACCGCTTGCTTTTCAATGGTTTTAGCAAGAAACCCACTAGGCTTTGAGGTAGCACTAGGACCTATTATAGCTTGCTTTTGATGGTTGAGCAAGAACCCACTTGCTTTTAATGGTTTAGCAAGAACCCACTAGCCTTCTTACAGGTGAAGGCTAGCTCACCTATGACACAAGCCTTTTAAAAGGAAAGGCTTGAAGAAACCTCTTCACACCTTAATGGTGATGTGAAACCCAAAAGAAAGAGGGGATGAGAAAAGTTTGGGGTTTGTAGGCACAAACCCAATTTTAAGCTCAAAATAAATAAAACGATAAAAACCGTAATTGGGAAGACTTGGGTGCCAATGGATGATGGAGTTGATGTAGCGTGCTCTCCCAAGCTTCTTGAGGTGCTCCTTGGAATGGAAATTGGTTGGAGCACTTGAGGATCCTTGAAGGTGGAGCGCCGGAGGTTCGCCAAATGTTCAACAATATGTCCGGGCGCTTGGTATGTGATCCGATTAGTGTCTGGGGCTTCCTTGGCCTTTATTTATAGGCATGGAACCCTTGGGGAGTCTTCGGAGCCGTTGGAAAATGCCTCGGAGCCGTTGGAGGCCAAAAGAGGGTTGACTGGTCAAAGCCAACGACTAGTTTGACTGGGCTACCGGCTGGCCGGTGCCTTGGAATGTGGAGAGTGCTTCTGCCCAGGAGCCACCGGCTGGCCGGTGAGAAGGCCACCGGCTGGCCGGTGGTGAGACAGTAGGTCTCACTATTGCATCAGGTTGCCACCGGCTGGCCGGTGACAGAGCCACCGGCTGACCGGTGGAACCTGGCAGTGGGCAATGCCTCTGCCAGGTCCACCGGCTGGCCGGTGCTATCACACCGGTTGGCCGGTGGACTGAATTTCAGTCCACTTGATGTGCTTCATGGCCCATTTCCTTGGCAATCTTTTGCCTATAAAACAAAAACACTTAAAACAATGTTAGACAAAAAAATAAGGTGATTGTGATCATGAAAATCAAACAACGAGGGGTTCGAGATGTACAACAATCTCCCCCTATTTTGATGATCACAATCACCAAAACAATTAAAGTAAAAACATAAATTAAAGGCATGCTTTTAATGAATAAATTGAAAATAAATTCTAAGCATGATCAAAAGGTTTCTCCCCCAATCAATCAAGAAATTTCTCCCCCTTTGTGATTATCAAAATAGCACGGGGCATAAAACTTGATTGAGGGAAAGGTTTGAAAAACAAGATTTGAGATTTGAAAATCAATTGAGATTTTTGAAATTGAAATGAAAATTTGAATAACAGTTTGAATTGAAAGTTTTGAATCAAAAACCAATTGAAATTTGAAATTTGAAACCAAATGAAATTTTTGAAATTGAGAGTTTTGAAAAAATGAATTTAAATTGAAAAATGAATCGAAAGAGATATTTGAATTTAAGAAAATTTCTCCCCCTAAATAAAACAAAAGATCATCGGGGAAACGAAACTATTTTTGGCCCGGAGAGACTCGCCAAAAGTGATTTTTCAATCCAAATTTGTTTCATGGCGGGTCTTCTCCTATAGAATTCGTCCGAAAAGAAAATACTTTTGGGTTGACCATACCGGGCGTTTTTACAATTACATTCATAAATTAGGTGCCCAGGTTTTTTACAATAATTGAAAAATTTAAAACTAGAGCTCCCCCTTACAAAAACAGTGGGTGCATGGGAGGAGGAAGCTTGGTTGGTGTAGCCAAGTCCATTGGTGGTTCGGGATATACGTTGGGAACCTAGGAGTTTGGTCAAATTTTGTTCCCCTTGGGTGAACTTGGCAAGGGATTCTCTAAGGTCCTTGATGGTTGATTCCAAAGAATCAACATTTGGGAAATTTTGGATTTTTAGGGAGAGTTCCTCCTTCTCTTTGAGAAGTTGGTCTTTTTCGGAGGAAAGCTTTTTGAAATTCTTTTTTTAAAGCAACGAATTTAGAAGAAAGTTCATGAAAACCATTTTCTAATTGGTCTCTAGCATGTTGGAGTTCTTCATATGACAAATGATTGAAAGAATTTGAAGAACTAGAAGAGGAAGAAGAGGAAGAGGATGATGATACCTCATGTTTTTCCATTAGGCATTTTTTACCTTGGTCGCTCGAGGAGGAGGAGGAGGAGGATGATGAGGAGGTGTCACTCCATGTCGCCTTGAGGACCTTTTTCTTTCCTTTTTCCTTAGCCCGTTTCTTGTTGAGTGGGCAATCGGGCTTGTAATGGCCCTTTTCGCCGCACCCGTAGCATTT